>CM069908.1:3953291-4490461 GCA_036172215.1 Camellia granthamiana | reverse complement strand
AAATCAGTGGCCATTGGTGATGAAATGAAGATACCAAAAACACATACAAGCATGCACAATGCAATGGCCCATCAAAGAGGCCTAAGAGCACAACTCTCAAGAGTGCTCAAAGAGTAACAAAATTGGAAGTATAACAACATTAAGTGCACTGAAATTAAGCAAGAAATGATGCCAAATCATTCAAACAACACAAGTAAGGCATGCAAGGGTCCTTAAAGCATGAAGCTAGCAAAGAGGACTACAAAGGGGGCATGCAATACATGGCACAAAAGCATGAACCAGCCACAAACAGAGCTTAATTAGGTCTAAACAAAGACCAAAATATGCTAAGATGGGGGCTCAAATACCTAGGCAAGATGGCATACATGCTAGGCCACAAACTAGGCAACAATGCACAACACTCAAAAGCACTTAAAGATTGAATGAAGTGGGAACATGGCAATGCTAAAAGCTCTAAAATGAAATATTAAATGATGCCAAATCATCTAAGTAGCTCAAAGATAGCATGCATGAGTCATCAAAACACAAAGCTAGCAAGGCCAATTACACTACAGCTATACAAAGCATGAAGCATATGACAAAGGCAACCCAAAACAGTCCTAGAACATGTCAAAATGAGTCTAAAACATGCATGGAAGGAAGCCAAAACAAGCTAGCATGAAGGGCATAAGGTATATTGCATACAAGGCAAATAAGGTAGATTACACTACACCTATTAAGACCAAGCATGGAATGACTTAACCAACAAAAATTAGAGTTATATCATGGCATAATAACCCAAAAAATACACTAAAATCATAACTCGCAAGCTTAGGCATGAAGGCATACACAATGGTTCATGTTAAGGCATAAAGGGGGCAACCCTCTAACGCATTGAATAAGTGACAAATGCAAGTGCATGACCATGAAACATGGACTGAAATTACATTACAAATGATGCCAAATCACTAAAATAGTCCAAGTAATGCATGCTAGAGGACTCAATACACAAAGCTAACAAGCTAGATTGAACTATAGCTATACAAAGCAAGTCATGCATGACCAAAATAACCAAAATCAGACCTCAAACATGGCAAAACATGAACAAAGTCTTCTCAGAGTTAAGCCAAAAGCATGCTAAAATGACATGTTAAAATATGATGCATGTTAGGCTAATTCATGGGATTGCACTACAAGTGCATGAGGCATGCAAGGGCCAACCAAACCAAACCAAACCAAAACAGAGTCATGACATGGCAAAACATCACCAAAAACATGCTAAAATGGAAAGAAAACAAGCTAGAATGACATGTCAAAGCATGAAGCATACAAAGCTAGTTTGTGTGATTTACACTACAAGTGTATTAGGCATGCACGGAGTGACAAATCCAAGCAAAAACAGTGGCATGCCATAGCAAAATAACCACAAATACATGCTAAGAACAAGCCAACACAAGCTTGCAAAAGGGGCTCACATATGAGGCATTCAAAACAAGTAAACAAGACATAAGGGAGAGGGGATGACCCTCTCCTATTTAGGACTCCAAAACCACCTTCCCACCACTGAAAATCCTCTGGATTTCAGTGGTAGGAAGGTCATGCAATGGCTTCAACAAGAGCCTAAAGGGATGGCTCAAAACAAGGCTTAACAAAGCCTAAGAGGGAGTAAATCACTCCAAATGAAAAAGTGACCTTAAGAAACTATTTTAAGCATGCAAAAATAGAACTTTTTCTAGTTAAGAGGTAAGCTTAAAAATGTACGCAAGAAGGGCTAAAAGCTTAAGCAAGAATGGGGGTTTTAAGGCTTAGAAACTTACCCTTGAAGACCTTCTTTAAAGCTGCAACTCCAGCAAGTTCTTTGAGCTTAAACCAACCCAAGAACACCAAAAGCAACCCCTTAGCACCTCAGCAACCAAAGGAAGGTGTTTGAGTGTGTGTTTGTGTGTTAAACTAAGACAAATCTACACTTTTGAAGCACAAAAATGGATAAACAAGGCAATATAGAGACAAAGCTATATCTATCTCTCTAATGGCAATTTTCTGAACCTAGAGGAGGGAGGAGGAGCCTCCCTCTTATAGAAACAAAAAGGCAAAGCTTCTTGGAGAAGCTAAGCTTCAAACAAATCCCTCCATACACGTGTATGGAGGATAGCCCAAATGCCCTCCAACTGTGCCAACTAGAGGAAAATATCTCCAAAAAGGTGCCAAAAAGCAACCGACCACTTGAAGTGATCGGCCTGCTACTTAAAGTGGTCTCTCAGAGCAACAACTGGTCAGCCATGGTGGGAGAGAGTCCAAGGCATGAAAGTAAACCAGTGGTGTGGTGGCCGACCAGAAAAGGTGGCCTAAAGACCAAGAAAGCCAGTTATCTGACCAGAAAACTGGCTGGTAGAAGGAAAAGTGGTCTCCAAGGAGAAAAAGTGGTCTCCCACCCTTGTACCACCTTCCAAACAAGGAAAGCAAGGTTTGTACCAAAAACAAACCAAAGCGGATGCAAGACGAGAGATCGGGAGGCAAGGCACGCGGCCGAAAGCCTCGAAAATTGGCCTACGAGCATCAAAAGTGGTATGCGACCACAAAAGTGGTCTCCCGGACCACAGTGTCACTCTAGGTAGAGGCAACAAGGTGTGGTTCAAAAATCACGCCAAACGGAGAACATTAAGCAGTCCCAAGACACGGCGCGCGACTGAAGGCTCCAAAAATCGAAAACTAGTCTCCAAACGGGAAAGTGGCCTATGACCACAAAAAGCGGTCTATGACCACAAAAAGATGGTCTACAAGACCACTCCCTCCCTCCTGGAAGAGAAAACAAGATTCAGTCCGCAAATCGAGCCAAAGCACAAAGAGTTCAGAGGCCTGGAGGCAAGGCTCTCAGCCAAAACTCCGAAACCTCTAAATGAGCACCACATGCACCATCACCGAGCGCTCAATTGATGACGTCTGAGTCTTAAGGTCGGTTAAAAATGGGGTGTCTACACTAGGTTATAAATAAATAAAAATTCCAAAAAGATGATTTTATAACAAATTCAAATTAGTTTGTAATCTATAACCTATATAAAAAGAATGTAAGAGTGGTGTAACATATGGTGTAACGCTCTTGTGCAAGTCTGTGGCTTCTTTGGTTTGCAAAGCAGATTTGGGCTAGGGCTTTTTGCTTGTTCAGCTGATGCGTCTAATGCTCGCAATACCAGAATTGTCCTTATTTCAATGCGCAGAAGTCTACAATTGCGCTTGTTGTTCCTGTTTATTACAACTCACATCTATGGCGGTGTAGTTGTATGTTGTTGAATTGAAAGACGGTGAGCTGTCTTCAAAGTGTGTTCCCTCTATCTCGATCCTACCGATCACCCAACCAACTAGAGAACACCATTTATCCCTTAATTGTTTTTCCAAGAATTCTCCATATGCTACAAACGGCAGCGGTGGTTCGGTGCTGGTAGCTTCCGCACTACGCAGGAAGGCTCACATCTCTATATCTATCTATAACCATATGTAAAAAAAAGCGAAAGCTCAATGTTGTGTTCAGTTTCTATTTCACCATCATGTAAACAAAACCAGACAACGCAATACGTAAGTTCCCTTTCAAGCCATGTACTGTGTGTGTTTTGTACCTCTCTCTGTTCCGTTGTGAATTCTAACTTCATTCACTTTTGTATTTTTATGTTGCTCACAGTTGTGCTGCGAAACCGGACAATTTGTATGTAAAAATTCTAGTCTTACAATCTTATAATTCTTAATCTTCTAAGTAAATGTTTATATCTCATTTATTCGTGTTTGTTAGTATGTAGCCCAATTACGCATACCATTTGTTCGATGATATGCTTGACTAATAACCAATTTATATAAAACAGCAACAAGGTTTTCCAATTTTTTTCCCTTGACTGGAATATCTCTAATGATGAAGATGAACATGATGAAACCCAATATGGTAGCTCCTGACATTAAAATCCAAAAGTAAGCTTTTGACTATGTTGCTTTATTTGCCTAACATCTACTACTATTTTGAACAGAAATTTACTTCTGCCATGTGGAGGCTACTTCTATTTGTTACCCTTGTGTTGGCTCTGATTGCAGTAGTATATTATGGTTACAAAGGTCTGTTGTGGCTCTCTGATTGGATGAATGAAGTAGAAATGCAAAGACAAAGAAAAAGATACCCTTGAATCTGATCAAAATCTCAAACTATTTTATACTTGAGTTGGAGTTGGAGTTGTTTGACATGGAGGTTAGGGCATTAAACTCTTACCCTATGTTTGGATCTATGAAGCACGAGTACTCCAAAAATAGTGTCGTACACGCACCGGGTACTTACCAGGTGCGGGTACACGTATCGGTACGGCTGAACGCGTATCGGGTATGGCAAAAAGTAGTCGGGTACGTCTGTCTCTTTCAGGTACGGCTTGGGTACGGCATGGGTACGCCTTTGGTGCGTTTTGGGTACGGCAGGGACAGAAATCAAATTTTCTGGAGAATTGAGGGGTACCGGAGCAATATTAAGAAAAATTTAAAAAAAAAAATAGAAAAAATATAAACGAATGAAGTTTGTTTTGCCCTAATCTCATCACTCTTGCCCTAATCTCATCAGTTGAGCAACACAGCACGAAGAGGTGACATAGAAGCAAAGAGGCGACGGCGACCCAGCCATTCCCTTTCGGCGACGGTGACGGCGACACAAGGAGTTCCGGTGAGTCTTCTTCCTCTTTTCTTCTTCTTCGCCTTCTTCAGAGTTGTTTGATCTTCCACCCTCATCTTCTCTCATCTTCTTCGTTTCTACTTCTTCATCTCATTTTTTTTTTTTGCTGCAGAGATCAGCAAGCATCTATTAGCAACAAGCATCTATTTTCGTCCCCTGCATATCAGCTGTGGAGAAATATTTTTTGAGTACCGACACGTGGCAAGGTGACGCCGACGTGTCAGCCGAGGTACCACGTGTCTGGGTCATTTGTCGAGGTTATCTCGGTGTTGCCGAGGTTACCTCCGAAGATATCGAAATCCGAGATGAGCAGATAAAGGACAAGAGTCCTAGAATGAAGAAAGACTTCAAAATGGATAAGGATAATATTCCTAGGGAAGTCTATCCTTATCTCTTGTAGAGTCCATAGTAAGCACTGAATAGGAGTCCATAGAAGTTAGGCTTCTAGTGGGACTAGGATTGAGTAAACTATAAAAAAGAGGCACCCCCATGGGTCTAAGGTACGCAATTTGCGCTTTGAGTAGTGAATTTAGCACTTGATTATCTTTGAGATATACTGACTTGATCGTCGGAGTACCCCCGGGTGGAAGAACCACCGCCGGAATCTTCTCTTTCTGTTGCAGGTTAGCCAGGTGTCATCTATTCTGCCAGTTCTCTCCAGTTGATCACTAGTTTGGCAGTGTGGTCAGAAAATCACTCACACAATTTGGCGCCATCTGTGGGAAAGATAGAAGAATAGATGGCCAGCAATGGATAGAAGGAAAAGATTGGGGACGACACTCCTGCTGAGAGTGGGAGACCTATTGACCTGGATGTCACAGGAGACGAATATAATGCAGAAACTCGTGACCAGAATCACGGGGTGAAGGACGTCGGCTAGACTAGCGACGCACCAAAGAAACCAGATCGAAGTGGCTATTACAACGAAGATGACCTCCAGGTATGGAAGGATAGATGCCTACGGAGGGACGAAGAGATGAAGGAGATGGGAAACAAATTGGCAGACCTACAGTCGGTTGTCAATTTCATGATGCAAAATAACATCATGCAGCCACCGTTCCCGCTGCAGGACACACCAATTCCAGCGGCCAATACCCAGAAGGAAGGGCAGAGAACAATCCCCGTAGCCCCTCAGCACAACGAGAGCGAAAGACACTCTCACCGACCCTCCAGGGAGGTCAGACGAAGAGAGCCAAGAAGAGAAGAATCACGGAGGATGCATCACACAAAGGAGGCAGACCCCAAGGGACATCGGCATGTTCAGGGGCAGGCGTTGTGCTTTGACACAACTCATGGAAAAGGGTCGAAGAGGACTCACCACGAGGCCGAAAGTAGTGCACCGAAACGACTGAAAGCAGGAGATAGCCGAGCTCCTGGGAGGACAAAAGAGGATTTAAGAGATTACCTCAAGAGGAAGCAACAGAATGACTACGCCGAGGTAACTTCCCCAGATAAGCCGAGGACACCATTCTCGGTGGAATTGGACAGGTTTGAAGCACCGAAGAGATTCAGCATGCCGAGGTTTCAAATATACGATGGTAAGTCAGACCCTAACTTCCACGTCGGATTATATTTAAACTCGATGGCATTATATAGTGGGAACGAGCCGTTGCTCTGCAAAGTGTTCCCCTCATCCTTCGGGGAGATTGCATCAAATTGGTTCCACAAACTACCAAAGGGAAGCGTAAAGACTTGGGAAGGCCTGGCCGAGATGTTTGTGGCCAGGTTCGTGACAAACAAACTGCAGCCATTAAGGGTGGACGCACTGATGGCTTTGAAGATCAGTAAGGATAAAGGCCTTAGGGCCTATGCAAAAAGGTACTATGAGGTATTCAACCGAATACCAGAATGTAATCAAGAAGTGGCGGTCATGTCATTCAAGAACGGCCTGAAAGACAACTGTCCACTACGGAAGTCTTTGGCAAAAACTTTGCCAAAAAGCATGGAAGAGCTCATGGCGAGAATCGAGAAGTATGCTAGAGCCAAGGAAGATACATCGGGAAATAAGGAGGTAAAACAAGAGAAAGGAAACGGCTCGCCGAAGCGAGGCCGAGGTAACAACGGATCGAACAAACATGAAACAGAACTAAGGGCTGCACAGGCGGTGACGACTGTGTTCCGGGTTCCAATTAACAAAATCCTGGAACAAATTCGAAACCAACCCTATTTTAGGGCACCAGCAAGGGCACCAGGGGAATTCATGGGAAGGAACGTCGGCAGGCGCTGTGCCTACCACAATGAAGAGGGGCACACAACCCAGGGTTGCAGAGCCCTGAAAGCACACTTAGAAGACTTGGTAAGGCAAGGCCATCTGAGAGATCTGGTCGATGAGGCCAGAACAAGAGAAGAACAGGCAAGATTGCCTCAAGCACCAGCAGCTCCGCCTCCCCCAGCACAGCAACCTCAGGCAGGAGGACCTCGGGTAATCAATGTGATTCACTTAAAGGTCAACGAGAACGAAATCAAAGGGGAAACCCAGAAGGTAAAACACCTACAACATGTCTATCAAGTCGGGGAGAAAAGACATCGGGCAGAAGGATGCCAGGAACCAATGATAACCTTTACTGAAGCCGACCTAGAGATGGTCCAGCATCCGCATAATGATGCCTTGGTAGTATCCCTCCAGGTTGGGGAATGCCAAGTAAAACGCATCCTGATTGACCAAGGCAGCTCTTGTGACATCATGTACGTCCGATGTTACAGGGAGCTCGGCCTTCACCCAGATGACATGGAACAATCCAATGGCCCAATTGTTGGGTTCAATGGAACGCCGACATGGCCACTGGGAGCAGTAAACTTGGAAGTCCAGGCTGGCACCAGGAAGATCAAGACAGAATTCACCATCATTGACACATCCTCCCCCTACAACATCATCTTGGGAAGGCCATGGTTGCATGCAATGGGGGTAGTTCCCTTAACATTGCATCAACTATTGCGATTCCCAACAGAACATTGGATAGAGGAAGTCAGGGGCGATCAGCTGCAGGCGAAGAATTGCTCCATGGCAGCAATGAAATCAACCTGCAGTATACGAGAGCCAAAAAAGGCAGAAATTGAAGATGAGGACATGGAAGTCCTAGAAGACATCGGCAAGGAGCCAGCCGAGAAGAGCGAAGAGGCACTAAAGAAAATCTTCATCCAGGATGGGGATGAAGAACGCTTCTTTCTTCTTGGCTCGGGCTTAGCCGAAGAAGAGGAAAAAGAGTTGGAGGCTTTTCTGCGAACAAATATTGAGGTGTTTGCTTGGACACCTTATGAAATGCCTGGCGTCGACCCCGAGGTCACTTGCCACAAACTGAATGTTGACAGGTCGGCCAAACCTGTAACTCAACGAGCCAGAAGACCAACATTGACGCACGTCGAAGCAGTAGAAGAAGAAGTAGACAGACTTCTGGAGGCTAGGGCCATCAGAGAAGTTCACTACCCGACATGGCTGTCCAATACAGTGGTGGTAAAGAAGAAGAATGGTAAATAGAGGGTCTGTGTAGACTTTACCAGTTTAAACAAGGCCTGTCCCAAAGACAGCTTTCCTCTACCCAAGATTGACCAGCTAGTGGATGCTACTGCAGGGCATAGAAGGATGAGCTTCCTAGATGCCTACAGGGGGTATCATCAGATAGCTATGGACCCAGCAGATGAAGAGAAAACTGTATTTATCACCCCCAAAGGGCTATACTGCTACAGAGTAATGCCCTTTGGATTGAAAAACGCAGGAGCCATCTACCAAAGATTGGTAACCAAGATGTTCAAGCACCTGATCGGCCGAACAGTAGAAGTTTACATTGACGACATGGTCATTAAATCCAAGGAGCCTGAGGGTCATCTCGCCGATCTAAAAGCAGTCTTTGAAATCCTTAAAACATATCGGCTCCGACTCAATGCATCGAAGTGTGCATTTGGAGTTGGATCTGGTAAGTTTCTAGGATACCTGGTGATCAGGAGGGGCATTGAGGCCAGCCCAGATCAGATCAAGGCCATCCAAGAGCTGAAGAGCGCGACGTTGGCAAAACAGGTGCAGATGCTAACTGGAAGGGCCGCAGCCCTGAACAGGTTTATAAGCAGAAGCTCAGACACGTGCAAACCTTTCTTCAAATTAGTGAAGAAAGCCACAGACTTTCTCTAGACAGAGGAGTGCGAGGAAGCATTAGCCGATCTGAAGAAGTACCTGACCACACCGCCAGTACTTTCAAATCCAAAACCTGGGGAGGAGCTGTTCCTGTACTTAGCAGTTTCAGAACATGCGATTAGTGCAGTACTAATCCGAGAAGAAAAAGGGGAGCAAAAGGCTGTTTACTACGTAAGCAAAACCCTAGCCGGCGCAAAAACAAGGTATCTACCCTTAGAGAAATTGGCACTGGCTCTAGTAATGGCCTCAAAGAAGTTGAACCATTACTTCCAGGCCCATAAAATTGTGGTACTGACAAAGCATCCATTGAAGTCCCTATTGCAGCAGGGAGACTTAACAGGACGAATAGCCAGATGGGCAGTCGCCCTAGGCCAGTATGATCTGGAGTACAGGCCCAGAACTGTAATCAAAGGCCAGGTTTTGGCCGACTTCGTGGCCGAGTTCACGCCGGAGTCCATCCAACATCGGGCTCCGTTGAGCCAAAACAGACAATGTCCAAACAAGCAAGCAGAAGCCCAGCCAAAGGCCAAAGAACAATGGAAAGAAGAGAAACCCAGACCCTGCAGCATTTACATCGGCGATTCCTTTCAACTGTTCGTTGATGGGAGTTCAAACCGTCAATGAGCGGGGGCAGGAGTAGTACTAATATCTCTAGATGGAGAAATATTAGAACAATCCATTCGATTGGGGTTCAAGGCCTCAAACAATGAGGCAGAATATAAAGCGTTGATTGCAGGACTGAAGCTAGCAGCAGCAGTACAAGCAGATGAGGTAATAGTCTTTTGTGATTCACAATTGATAGTTAACCAGACAACGGGCGAGTTTGCAGCCCGAGATGAAAGAATGTCGGCCTACGCAAAAGAGGTCATCAGGCTGGCAGCCTTATTCCAGAACTGCAGACTGCTTCAAGTCAGCCGAGATGATAATAACCATGCCGATGCATTGGCCAACCTAGCTAGTGCAATACAACCAGGAAAAGCAAGGACAATAATGATTGAATACTTGTCAGGCCCGAGCATTGAACCAGTAATCACAGAGCGTGAAGCAATGTGCGTAGACATGCGACCAAGCTGGATGGACGCAATTGTTGCATTCCTGAAAGAAGGAAAGCTACCAGAAGACCAGAAGGAGGCACACAAGATTAGATTGAAGTCGGCAAGATTCAGTCTGACAACAGAAGGACATCTCTACAGAAGGTCCTTCACTGGACCCCTCTTAAGGTGCATACACCCTCTGCAGATTGAAGATTTTTTATATGAAATTCATGAGGGAATTTGTGGAAGCCACACTGGGGGCAGATCGCTAGCTCACAGGGCCATTACCTAGGGGTATTGGTGGCCCTACATGCAAAAAGATGCAGAAGCCTACGTGAAGAAGTGTGAACAATGCCAAAGGTTTGCACCTTTGATTCACCAGCCAGCTACTGACCTAAACCCTGTATCTAGCCCTTGGCCATTTGCCCAATGGGGAATGAATCTCGTTGGGCAATTGCCCTAAGCAGCTGGGCAAAGGAAGTACCTGCTAGTAGCAACAGATTACTTCACAAAGTGGATAGAGGCAGAACCTCTTGCCAAGATCCGAGATGTGGATGTCAAGAACTTTATATGGAGAAACATCATCACCAGATTTGGAATTCCAAGAGCAATTGTTGCAGACAATGGGACACAATTTGACAGTAAGCTGATCAAAAACTTCTGTGCAAAGTTTAAGATCAAGAACTACTTTTCAACCCCAAGTTTTCCACAAAGCAATGGACAAGCAGAAGCATCCAACAAAGTAATTCTGGATGGGATAAAGAAGAGGCTGCAAGCAGCAAAAGGGAAGTGGGTAGACGAATTGCCCAATGTACTCTGGGCATATCGGACTACGCCAAGAAGATCAACAAGGGAATCACCCTTTGCCATGGCTTATGGCACAGAAGCAGTCATTCCATTGGAGATCGGCATCCCAGGGATCCGAACCCAGGGAGTTGAGAACGGGACTAATGATGTGCTCTTAGCCCGAGATCTTGATCTTCTAGAAGAAAAAAGAGAGAAAGCTACAATACAGCTTGCAGCATACTAGCAACAGCTTGCTAGAGCTTATAACAAGAAGGTTAATCGAAGGGAATTTCAAGTCGGCGACCTAGTCCTGAGAAAAGTCGTCGGCAACAAGAAGGATCCCAGGGAGGGCAAGCTTGGCCCAAACTGGGAAGGACCCTATAGAATCACTTCGGTATTGGGCAATGGGGCATATCGGCTTGAAGATAATGAGGGCAAAGCATTGCCAAGACCCTGGAACACTTGTAATTTGAAATTTTTTTATCATTAGATGTTGCTTTATTTTTTGCCGATATCATCAATAAAATCTTAGCAGAATTCTAACTTGTGAAACTATGTATAGTAATGTTTTTTTTTTGAATAATGAGAACCCAAGTGAAACTCAGGTTCACATTGGGGGCAGAGAGAAGACAAAAAACGCTTAAATGCTTAACGCTTGTTGAAATTTGTAACAATTTACAAGTTGAAGTTAAACGGAAGTAATGCTTAACGCTTGTTGAAATTTGTAGCAATTTACAAGTTGAAGTTAAGCCGAGATTATTGTTTACCTTCACTTGTTGAAATTTGTAGCAATTTACAAGTTGAAGTTAAACCGAAGTAATGCCTAACGCTTGTTGAAATTTGTAGCAATTTACAAGTTGAAGTTAAGCCGAGATTATTGTTTACCTCCACTTGTTGAAATTTGTAGCAATTTACAAGTTGAAGTTAAACCGAAGTAATGCCTAACACTTGTTGAAATTTGTAGCAATTTACAAGTTGAAGTTAAGTCGAGATTATTGTTTACCTTCACTTGTTGAAATTTGTAGCAATTTACAAGTTGAAGTTAAACCAAAGTAAACCATCAGTTTTATACCCAGGGTATGCCACCCCGAGATAATTGCATAAAAAGGAAAGATTTGCAAAATATTCTAAGTATAGAATCACACAGAAACAGTCAAGAGAAGACAAAGGTACAAGCATTCAAGAGAAGGAAAGTTGAACTAGACATCTAAAAGAACAAAGAGGCACGTCAGCCATTTGCAGAGCTTACATTGTCTAACAAAAAGTACAAGAGTACAAAAGACAAAAGAAGAAAAAACATGAAAATTAAGGATCCTCAACATCAGCAGTAACTTGGGGTAAGACATCGGAAGGCTGTTGAGAAGCCACCTCGGCCGCCTTTTTTGCCGCAAGGTCAGCATCGATTTCTACCAGAGTTTCATCTACACTCTTGTCGGCAAGAGGAGCAACGGCCGATGTCTTCTCAGCCATATCATTGTCAGGAACCTCCTCGACATCCTCATCTTGAGTCAAGTCTAGGACTTGCTCATTTTGTGGAGACGATTTGGTCACTATGGCCTCTTTTTGTTTTCTTACTAAAACTTCCTCCTCGGCCTCATCCTCAGTGTCAGATTCGCTAGGAGGTGGGGTTGGAGGAAATGGCAGGGGAATGGCATCAACGTTCCTCGGAGAGGAGTCTTTAGGAACATCAAGTTTTTTTAGCAAAGTCATCCAAGCAAGGGAGAAACCCTTGTTGCATGCTTGTCTGACTTGCTTTTCATAAGCCTCTGTCACATCGGCCATGCCCTGAGAATACGCATTTTCATCGGCATCTTTTATTTCGGCCGCTTTAGTGGCCAAGGCATCTTCGAGCTCCTTCTGGGCCTGGGCCACCTTATCCTCGGCCTCTTTTAGCTGGGCTTGAAGAACTTTATTTATTGCCTCGGCAGCGCCGGCTCTTTCCTCGGCGTTATCCCTCTCCTTGATGGCGACCTCGGCCTGGTCCTCCAGCATTTTCATCTTTGACTGCAGGCTCTTATTTGTTTTCTGAAATGCGGTGACTTCCCTCTTTTTCTTGGCTAACTTTTCACGGTTCTGAAAAGATTGCATGGAGAAAGAGTGGGCATGCTGGATGGCTTGGAAGGAAACAGAAGTATTAGAAAAATATTCTAAGTGTAAAATAAGGAGAAAGAAAGAAGAAGTACCAGACAAAAACACTTACTTGAACAGAGTGTTGCAGCATCAAAGCGTAGTTTTCATACTCACTAAACCCGGCGTTTCGTTCCAAGTTGCCTGGTAGAAGCAGTGCAGTACTAAGTGCAACGCCGACATTTATATCGTCGGCACTATCACTAGCCATTACAGGCTTGTCTTCCAAAGTTATTTCAGGGGCCCAGGGGAAATCAGGCTTCTTTGACCCTGAGGTCGTTGCAGATGACCTCGGCCTTTTCGACTTAGTAGATTCGGAGGGAAGGTCTTCAGCGGACCTCTTCATAGGGACAGAGGCAGTCTTTTCGCTTGGAGCCAGCTGGGAAATTGGCAAAGTGGAGTCTCAGCCAGAGTTACTTTGGTTTTTGGTTGAGCCTTCTTAACTCTTTTTGGCTTGGGTGGAAGCTGGGTTTGTGTTGGTAGAACATCAACATCAGTTGGGATGTTGGCTAGAAGATCTTTGGCCACTGGTTTTGCGCGACCCATCTCGGCTGCAAGAACAAGACGTAGGCGACGTTTGCGTTGAGATGGTGGGATCAGGTATTGAGCCGAAGTAGACGGCTGTTCTGCTGGATCAGATGTTGATCCTTGGTCTGTCCGAGATGTTGATGCGGCTTGTGGAGTTGTGGCAGAGGGAGGAGATAAGCTCTTCTTTTTTCTCTTGGGGACGTCGGGAAGAGTAGATTTGTATGTCGGAATGAAGTTGAGAAACAGAGGCACCTTTCGTTTTTGGACTGGCAAGTCTAAAAGTTTCTTCAAATCCTTGCTGAGAATGAAGGATTGGCGAAAGTTCTTTGGTGGCTGACGGAGAGCTGCAAGAGAAAACAGACATTAGAAACAGGTAAAGTATTAAAAAAAACTTGAAAAGAAACAGCCAAGTAGTAACACAGGGCTCTTACCCTTGCCCTCTAAAATTGATCGAGGTAGAGGGAAGAGGTGGAGATCCTCATCTGGAGCAAACTCCCAATTTCCTGAGGCAATAAGGTAATCGTCTCCAGCCCCCTTGTTGGAGTCTGGGAGGTCGGCTACGATTTTGAACTCCTTGGATCTCGGCTTAAGATAATAAATGTAGCCTTTTTCTTTCAAGTTAAGGCTGCACATGGTATAGCAGTATTGAACGTCGGCTAAGGTGATCCTAACGTTTTCCTATTTAGCTAAGGCTATGATACCGTTGATCACTCGGTAGGAATTTATAGTAAGTTGTATGGGGTTCAACTTATAATAATGGAGAATCTCGCGAAACAGGATGTTGAGTGGGAGCCGAAGTCCACACTCGATAAAGGCAATTATGGGGAAGGGCATGCAGTCGTCAGTAGGCATGATGGAGTCATCATCCCCAGCCAACCTCAGATGGACGTCGGCTGGGATTTCAAACTCCTGTCTGAAGAATTCTAGTTTGGTTGGGGTGTTTACCCTATGCCTCCACATACCCATAACGTCGGCCTAAATCAAAAGGACTGGGTTTCAGAAGAGAGATGATCTAAAAAAGGTTTTGTGAACCTAGGCTAAGGCCTAGGTGTATATTGATGCAAGAATTTGTGAAGATTGTTCTAGTTTTGACAGGTTCTACAGTCAAATCCCAAACCTAAAATCTACGAAGACAAAGATTGAAGGCACAAATCTGGAAAACAGAAAAACAAGAATGAAGTTTCAGAATCAAGAACAGAGGTGGGGCTATCAAAAGCTCATAAAATACAAAGAGTATAAGGTCAAGAACTGTGATAAAAGCGCAAGAAAGTGATGAAACAGTGCGTGTGTTCAAGATTTGGGCAAAAGTAGAATCATGGAATAAAAACATTCAGATATATGGTTCGCGAGATAAATGTTTGGACAAAGCAGTAATAAACGACAAGTAATGAGGAATGTCAAAGGAATTGAAAACGAAAGGAACAGTTGCTTACCAGAAAAAATGGAGCCGGTATGGAGATTGCCGAAGTCAGATGACAGGTACAGATGTAGCAAAACGACGAAAGCTTCACAGGAAGGGAGAAAGGAAGGCAGTTACAGAGCTTGATAACTGGAACAATGGCGTGTTCAAAAGCTAGAGAGAGAAAAGACGAAGAGAAATCGAATGCAAAAGTGAAAAAATGAGAAATGGGGAAAAGGTTTTGTCAAAAATTTGAAACGGCGGCAAAACGGAGCATTTAGTATGCCTAGAACAATGCATACGTCAGACGGCGCGCACAGACACAAGACGGCTTGCAAGCGCGTCAGAAACACGATCCAATGAGGATCAAACACGTAAGAGAAACGGTTGAAAAGCGATGCTTGACAGCTCACACGCATGAAGAAGTTCATAAGGGAGCTCTTGGAGTTCTTGATCTTTTAGAAAACATGTCGGCCTGTGATGATGACGTCGGCTAAGATACTTGAAACCGACGTACTGGAAGGAAGTACCGATGTAGGTTCCATCACCTCAGAATGCCGAGGTAATAGAACCTAGGGGCAGTTGTAGAGAAATATTTTTTGAGTACCGACACGTGGCAAGGTGACGCCGACTTGTCAGCCGAGGTACCACGTGTTCGGGTCATTTGCCGAGGTTATCTCGGTGTTGCCGAGGTTACCTCCGAAGATATCGGAATCCGAGATGAGCAGATAAAGGACAAGAGTCCTAGAATGAAGAAAGACTTCAAAATGGATAAGGATAATATTCCTAGGGAAGTCTATCCTTATCTCCTGTAGAGTCCATAGTAAGCACTGAATAGGAGTCCATAGAAGTTAGGCTTCTAGTGGGACTAGGATTGAGTAAACTATAAAAGAGAGGCACCCCCATGGGTCTAAGGTACGCAATTTGTGCTTTGAGCAGTGAATTTAGCACTTGATTATCTTTGAGATATACTGACTTAATCGTCGGAGTACCTCCGGGTGGAAGAACCACCGCCGGAATCTTCTCTTTCTGTTGCAGGTTAGCCAGGTGTCATCTATTCTGCCAGTTCTCTCCAGCTGATCACTAGTTTGGCAGTGTGGTCAGAAAATCACTCACACCCATACCTAGCAACCAAGCAACTGGTCAGAATCTCTTCATCTTTATTATTTTGTTTTTTTTCTTGTTTCTTGTTTCTTCTTCAGAGAGGTATAATCTGATGTAGAATCAAAAAAAAATTAGAGAGGTATAGAACCAAGTTATTGAATCATATTTAGAACAAAAAAAAAAAAATTAGATCAAAAAAATTAATAAATTAGAACACAAAAATTAATAATCAATCATAATTTATCAATTATGTTAATAATCAACAAAATTAATTACAACAAAATTATCCCTCAACAGAAGAATGTTAATCAAAAAAATTAATTAGAAGTTTAAAACAAAGTTATTCCTCAACAGAATGTTAATAATCACAAATATTATTTTTTATGCTTATAGGAAAATGAGTTCATCAAGCAGTTTAGTTTTTTTTTTTGGTGTTGGTTGTTTTTCCTTTGCTTGGATGATGGACTGAATTGGTGTTGTTGGTTATGTTGAATTGAAATATATTAATATTTGTCTTTTAGTTTTATAGTTATCTTTTTAGTTTTGATATTTGATTTCAATTTGTATGTTGGATCTTTTAACCATAATTATAAAAAATAAAATAAATAAAAAAATATCGGCGTACCGCAACCGTACCCGTATCCTACTTTTTTGAGATTTTGCCGTATCGGCGTACCCGCACCCACACTCGTACTCATACCCGCACCCGTGCTTCTTAGGTTTGGATTGAGTGATTTGGAGAGAACAGAAAAGAAATTGAGAGATATGTATTTCTCTTACTTGTTTGGATAACCTAAGTGGAGAGAAATTAGAAGAATGGAGAGAAACTCATTTCTCTTATAAGCCTCATTTTCAATCTTCCCAAAAGTGGAGAGATTAGGAGAGAAAAGAAACCACTATTTTCATAATACCAATTTTGTCCCTATAAAAATAAAAGAAAGAAAATGATTGAAAATATAAAAAGGTTATTTTAGTAATATAACATAAAATAATTTCTTTTCTTTTCTCTTAATGAAATCTAACCAAACAAGAATGAGAGAAATCACAATCATTTCTTTTCTTTTCTCTTATAACTTAAGTGATCATTTCTTTTCTTTTCTCTCCTAAGTTCCCAAACATAGAGAAAGTGGTCCCTCACCTAAAAAATTTTCTATCTTGTTTTATATGATATTATTTATTTGATTTCTAGCTGGGCCTGTTGTGATTACTCACTATACATGTTCTGGAGGAAGTTTGAAACAATGTTGGGGACTTTGAATTTTCAATTTCCCAATCTCCATTGAAAGCATTGTGCTTTTGACTTTTGTATCAAATAATGGTTTTCATTGTTGAGAAAGATTGTTATTGTGATTTTTATGATTTAGACTTCTGCGGAGTCATGTATGTGGTCAATACAGATTAGTTTGCTGAGATAATATTTCTTTTGTTTAGGGAAAGATAAGACCATATCCATCATAATTATGTTGTAATTAGTGGCTTAGCCTGAAAATTAACATGCAACTATCAATCACAACCTCAAAAACTTTTGTCCCATACTCTACACCATTAAGATAATAAGTCATTTGGCATAAAAAATCACAACCCATTCTAACCACACAAATTTAGTATGCCACTAATAAAAAATAAATAAATAAATAGCTCAAGGAAACTACTCAACCAACAGAGCACAAATCCAAATCCAAGAAATAGCTCAAGGAATGATAAACTTATGTAACAACCCGGATTTTTAATTATTCTGTAGAATTTATACTAATATTATTTAATCTCAGTTCGGAAAATATATAATTTATTATATATTATTATGTGTAATTTTGTAAAACAATATAATTATTAAAAGTTTAGGGGTTAAAATATAAATAATAATAATAATAATAATGGGTGTGGTAGTAAAATAAATAAATAATTTTCTGTGAATATACGATAAAGTATAATTTAATTAGAAATTAATTTATTTATATAATTATATTAAAAAATTAGGTCAAAGTGTAATTATCGTAAATATTTATTAATAGATAACTATAAATCTAATCGAATCTGTGATTGAATCTGGAGAGGGATTTGGCCTGGCCACGTGTTGCGTTCATCTCTCTATAAATAGGGAGAGGTGATCAGAAGAAAGAAAGGAAAAAAAAAAGAAAGAAAGAAAAGAAAGAAGAAAGAAGAAAGAAAGGGAAAAAGAAGAAAAAATAATGGAAGTAGAGAGGGTCTGTGATAGTGGAAAGAAAGAGTGAGGTATTAAAGTTAAAGTGAGTTATATTATACCTTGAGTTACCAAAATATATTTTATGTATGTTTTAACTTACCATAATCTATGTTATACAAGTTATGTTTTATAAATTATTATAAACTATATTATTATTTCAGTTACGTGGATTATTTTCTGAATCCTATTTGTTAAAAGGAAACCCATGGATATGTTTGTTTTATATTTTAAGAATATTTGACTATGACCTTATATACAATTATGTTTTGTACGTACCACCACGAGAGTCCCACGCCTTGGGAGACTTAAATAACCATTGGCTTCTGTTTGACCACTTTGTGGTCTTCTGTTTGTCATGGATTCATTGACCTTTGTTCTGTGCGGACCAAAGTGTTGTGCGGAGCTAAGTGCTACACTATTGTGGGAGCCACCTCTAGAATCCGTACGAGCCACCTCTTGAATCCGTACCTCTGTTCTGTGCATACCAAAGTGCTGTGCGGAGCTAAGTACTACACTATTGTGGGAGCCACCTCTAGAATCCGTACGAGTCACTTCTTGAATCCGTACCTCTGTTCTGACTGTCACTTCTGTGACCTCTGTTCTGTTCTGTTCGGTACCGTGGTTATGGTTATATATTTACATACTTTCTATATTTCAATTTCTGTTACTCAAATGATTTATTCACCAAATTGAATTATGTAAATGTTTTGGCCTAACTAACTATCGATGGTTATTTCACGTCCCTTATACTCTTGGTATAATATTTCTCACTCTGCCATATCCTTATAGTTGTTTACCAATTTTCAGGAAACAGTACAATTTAGAAATAGCTTTTGGAAAGTCTTAGACGCGGAGCTGCGGAATAGACACACACAACACTTTTATTGATATTTTTATATGTAAATATCGGCCTTTTTGGTCAATATAATTTTGTAATAAAAATAGAAGCTCCGATGATTATTTTGGTGCCATTATTTAAATATTACTTCCGCTCGCGTTTATTGATTTGTTTATGAACTGGCCAGAGGTAACGTCAGTTACTGGCCATCACGATGCTTAACCCTTGGGTACGAGGAGCGGGTCGTGACATCTTAACAAACTTATTTGCATAAACAAATAGCACAAATTGATTCTCAATTTCCAATAATATTTGGGAGTACACATTTAAAAACACATAATTTTAGCACAAAATCAACTCTAAAATCAATAGAAATTAGAAGCCTCATTTTGTATTTGAGAATAGATCAAATTAATCTTGTTGTTCCTCTATGATATACTAATATTATTGCTGTCAAAAGGATCAAATTCATCTTCTAGATCAAATTAATTTTTCTGTGAAGAGGATCTACTACTATTCTTGGTGGATTTAGTAATACCATTTTTCAAGCTAAATGAAGATCCTTTTCTTAGATGAAACCTAATTTACTTCCAGAAGTTTCTTTTAGAATCCAAAAAAAATTAATTCATTTACCCAAAGAAAACTTACACGTTTTGGTTTTTTAATTGCATCTTCTTCATCCTTTGGGTTTTAGTTTTTTAATTCCATTATTTGGGTTTTCATTGTCTAATAGTTTTTGGATTTTCATTTTCTTTCTTTATTTGTCTTATATTTCCAAGTCATATATCATACATTTCTCTTGCTTGGATTGGAATTTTCAACTTAGAAAATTGGATGGGGCTTCTTTTTGATTCGGAAAATTAAGCAGGTGAACTCAATTATTGAGACATATTAACAAACACATGGTCTAGGTTGTAATGTAAAAAGTGGGTTTTGGGTTATAGACTCTCTGTTATAGGTTTACATTTTTGGTTTGATTTAATGTCTATTTGTTCATAGTGATTATGTAAGATTAGATTTTGATAATTTGCAAGTCATGATAAAATAGACAAGGACATCAACACTCCATTGTAATTTAGATGTTTGTGTATGATTGTAAACACATTGTTCAGTTATTCACTGATTTTTTTTTTTTTCCGATTAGGAATGATGGATATAATTATGTCGGAGGTCCATGAAACAAAATCGAATAATATTGGCAACACAAGCAATGCTTGTTGATGATAATACTAAAGTTGTGAACTTGAGGGGAATCTAATCTAATTTAAATGTTTATGTGTCTGGTGTTAATATAGATGTTGGGTCCAAGCTTGTTAGGAGAATTGCAAAAATGGCACCTTGGATTGGTGGCTTTGGAGGACTTTTCCCTCTTGGTATGTCTTTTTTCATTCTTTTCTTTTTCTATTCTTTTGTGTTTTCAATTCTTAGATGTAGGACGTATGAAATTTGGGGTGTTGATTCAATTCAGCAGTTCTACTCGTGGATTTGACAAGGAAAAGGGGAAGAAATTGTAAAGAAAATCATTATTACTTTGGTTACCATGAAAACTATGAAGAAAAATAACCATCAGAGAAGTTTTTAATTTTGAGTAACTCTCTTTTTCAATTTTTTATTACTTCATAAAAAAATTTGTAATCTATTTTAGTCCTTTTCACATTTTTTTTATATTTTTTATTTTTTTTTTACCTTAGAAATTGCAAAGACAACGTTAGGTAAAAATTGTAATTAACAAATAGTTGTCAGCCATGAATTCAATTTGATATCTATACTCATATAGACATAAAGTTGGGTGTTTATTATCTATATACTGAATTAGTCATATAAACATAAAATGGGATGAGTTTGTGTTGAATTTGATTGAAGGATCCAAACTAGAGTGAGAGATTAAACACTGACCTACACGAGCCAGAAGATAAATAAATTGTAATGGCTACATAGTTATGCTGGTTTTTGCTCAATAATATAATTCTTTAACCATTTCTTTACTTTTATCTCCTAGAATGCCAATGTTGGGCTGATGATAAATCTACGACTTGGGTTATTGAATAGCTCCAATGTATCCACTTTCATGAAAGCTGTCACATAGTTGTAAGAGAGGCTTTCTTTACCTTTCATTAACTAAGTTGAAAGCCTTGATTTGGTCTATGTTCATCAATTAGGGAAAAAGAAAAGAAAAAGAAAATTTGATTCCATTGTATGTTCAAATGGATCAATTGAATTGTTGATTTTTATTTTTTTTATTATTAGCAAAAACATTCTTTAATTGAAGATGAGATGGTATCTTTTCATATATTTCACTAGAAAATCATTGAGAAACTGAAGGTTTGATAAATGCTATCAATGTTATGATAGTAATCTATTCCGTACTGTCTTGACAGAACTTTTTATTATTATATGCACGAATCAATTAAGCATGACACACAGTCAGTGTGATAAGTTTTGGAGTTGCAAATGGTTTGAAATCAATTCCTTTTCAATATTTGCTACTACGCTTTTGCAAATTTTTTGTTTGTAGATGTCAAGGTATTTGCAAGGTAGTTGTGTATCATGCTTCTTGTCATGCTCCATTTGTTTCCGAATTGTCTTTTACACCTTTTTTATGAGTTGGGACAACCAATGAAAGATTTTCCAATACAATAATTCCAAGATTACATTTTCTCATGATTTGCATGCTTTCCGTTCTCAACATGTATAAAATAGCAGATCCTTTGGGTGTTTCATTATAGGTAGTTTTGCATTAAGTCTATTGATTGATTATTCAGATTACCCCTAATTGTGTATGTGTATAACTTGGTAATCATATGAACTAGGAAGTAAGGCATTATTGTTCATGCTTGCCTTTTTTGAGTGATTCCTCTTTCTTTAATTACTTTTTGTTTCAATCTCTTTTTCTTCTTTTTTTTCCCATTCAATTAAGAGTTGTTTGCCTGCTAATCTTTGTCCTCTTTGTGTGGATATGTTTGTGTGGATTACAAATTGCAGCAGAAAATGAATGGCCAAAGATATGGGCAGAAGGTGATGCAAAATTCTTAATCGAAACAATTCTACACAATACACAAAGAGATTATTTCAACATCATATGGAAACTCATGTTTCCATAAGCAACATTCGAAGAATTCATTCGTAGAGAAGGTAACTCTGTAGCAGATGTATTATGCAACCACATCAAAGGAAAGTATGGGAACTTCAAATACGATGACAAGACTTTACTACGCAAAATTAAAAATATTGCACATCAAGAAAGACAAGGATGTATCTATACACATTGTATATAATCACAATAACATAGGGTACTTCTTCTTTTTATCTTTTGTAAACAAATCCCCGTTGTACATATCAACTATAATGTATAATGTTATGAAAACAAGCTACTGTATGCAGTGATATAATGAACATATTTTTTTTGGTTAAATTTATGCTATAAGATGTAAACATATAACAGTGTTATAAGGAATACAATTTCTTGTTATCAATAACAGTGTTATAATTATACAATTTCTTTCCAAAATACATATAAGGAAAGTTTGAATGAATATTTGAATGTAGATTTTTAAATTTTACTTTCCAGGTTATTCAGAGAAATTACATAGATAAATTATTTTTCTATTAGTAAATAAATATAGTGCTCTTCTCTATAGTTTTGTTGACTTGGTTATCAATTTTTATTTTTATTTTTATTGCAAATGTCAAGATATATTTATATCTGATATGACATATAACTATGTTCATATTTCTATTAATTTGAAAAGAAATTTGTAAAGAGAAAAACAAGAGATAGACAAATTACGTATAAAATATAACTACATTTTACTTCTCAAATTCATAAATCAAACGTAATTCTAAAAATATTTATATTGAAACTGTAACACGACCCCATGCTTCGTGCGTAGGGGGGCCAACTAGTTTTTATAAAAAATTAGAATCTTAATTATGATGTGGTCATGAGTTGTATAAAAATAATATATATATATATTTAATTCCACCACTTTCATTCTAAATAAAGTCATCAAACAAGGAAGGGGGTAGGTGCTGTCACAGCAAAACAGTATCGTTTCTGATTATTAAAAAAAACAAAAAAAAAGTATGAAATACGCGCATGCCTTTTTTACACTACACTTTTAGGCTTAGGTTAGACTTTAGGAAAAAAGAAGAAGGTAAAAAAAAATTGAATTCAATTTTGGTGAATGGGTTTAGGTAGAAAGAAACAAAATGAAATTAACCTAAGATGGTTGGCAACTTGGCAAAGGCCTAGGGATTAAGTCCCTAAGTTCAAAATTCTATTGGGCCAATTTTTTGAGTGTAACACAGTCGGTTAAAAGGTTAGCTTCAAGCAGTTTCATCATACTTGGTGTGGTTTCAATACTCCCCCGCTGTGTGAGTCCTGACTTAAGCGGAGCTTGTCTTGTGAGGTTGGGGCAAGTTCTGAGATTATAGTCTCCTAACTCAGAACAGACAACAGGACACCCTAATGATCTCTGCAAGGGCGTTGTCTTGGACCTGCGGGTGAGTGAGAGGATTTTCCTTGTAATAAATAAAATAAAATGAATTTCACATTTGCTAAAAGAAATAATATGTTTGATTAGTTGAAAAAAAAAAGAAGTAAGAAATTGTATAGAAATTGAATTTTATATTTTTATTTATCTCAAAAACAATTTTTTTGTAAAAATAAATTTTAGGGTAAATTGCGCCTATAGTTCTTACATTGTGTCTATGTCATTTTGGTTCATATAATTTTAATTGACTATTTTGATTTTATGTTTTTGAATTTGTCCCAATTTGATTCAATTTATTATAATAGTTAAATGTTTTTTTAATGAAAAATGCGCATATGATCGACATGTGTCACGTTTTAAGGGTAAATTTAGAAACTTTAACAATCTACTCAATTAACATCAACCAAATTAGTAATTATTTTTCTTCAAAAATCCTAACGTCATTATCAATCTAATTGAGGTGTTTTTTTCCTTTTTTTTTTTTTTCCTAATGTTCTAAATAAATATCATAAAAAAAATTATATGCATATTTATTTAATTTACACTTTTGTAGCAGGATAGAGCCATAATTTAATTTTTTTTTTCAAAAAAATAGAAAAACTTTCTATTATGTTTTGTAAAATAATTTTTTCTATAGCTTCAATTTCTACACATTTTAAATTGCAAAAAAAAATAAAAATAAGTTAAATATTCATAATTACTCTTTAAATTTATGTTGCTATTATTTAAACATCATTTTTACTATTAAACTGGACTAATTCTTTTTATATAATATAGTTAAAGTAATATTTTTTGTTATCACGTCAACAATTTTCTTGTGGAAAGACTATGGTACACACCCTTTAAAAGGTGTGTATCATATACACCTTGTTCTTTTTTCTTTTTTTTTAGTACTTGGAAAGGATTAGAACAGACCACAAGAGTTCAAAGGCAAGAACAAAAAAGCAAGAAAACAAACAACTGTAAACAAAAGCCTAAAGTCTCTGGTATTCACTCCCCAGCAGGTTAGCCACCACCAAACTTCGAACCTTCTCAGGAGGGTCTTCCATGACAACCAAATGCTCTTTTTGATCAGCTCCAAGCTTAGCCAACTTATCAGCACATTGGTTTCCTTCTCTCAAAATGTGATGGGTAGAACATCTACATCTTTTTAAGAGATGTCTTGTATCTTCTTCAATGCTCCGGAGAGAAGCATTAACAACAGTTGCGTTTTGCAACAGTTCCATAGCTTTAGCCGAGTCTGATTCAATTAGCACATCGATGTACCCTTTTTGGAAGATAACAGTGAGCCCTCTGTAAATCCCCCATAGCTCTGCCTCTAAGCTTGAACATATTTCTAGCTTCCAAAGTAACCACAAAGCCAAATTCCCGAGTCATCTCGAAACAATCCACCGAAGCCTCCATTGCTCGGATCCCCTCGAGCACAACCATCCGTGTTCAACTTGATTTGACCTATGGGAGGTAAACACCATTTCACAAATTTAGGACTCACAGATTTCAAAAGAATAGAAGCTTGAAAGGCTTCAACAATTTGTGAAGTGTAAGTTTGAATAAAAAAACAACTTTGTTGCCAAGGCATGATTTTATTTTCAAACATTTTTAAGTTTCTATCCTTCCAAATCTGCCCTAAGGAAACAACAAAAAGAATTTTACTATTCTCCATAGAAGCAAAGGGTTGTTTTCCTTTTAAGAACCGCTCTATCCAAGAGTTAAGGGAGATGCCTCTATCATAAGGGATCCATTGGGAGCCAAATAACGTTTGCTAGATAGACTTAACATAAGCACAATCACGGAATAAGTGATCTAAATCTTCTCTCTCCTTAGAACAACGAGGACATTCTGCAGATGATGAAATGCTTCTAGTCAACCTCTGATGGTTGGTAAGCAACTTGCCTTGCAAAATCAACCATATAAAACCCTTAAGTTTTTGGGGAATTTTTAATTTCCAAAGCCAAGACCAATTCCTCTCACTACTATCATGCTCAGAAATAATATCATAAGCAAAAGCAGTGGAGAAATCCCCAAAAACAGAACCTTTCCAAAGTGGAGAATCATGGAAAGAAATAAACATGGGCCGGTGAAGTTTGAGGACATTAACAGCGGCCTCCTCCAGTAGTTTACTACTCACAATGT
Source organism: Camellia granthamiana (assembly GCA_036172215.1). Lineage (NCBI taxonomy): Eukaryota > Viridiplantae > Streptophyta > Magnoliopsida > Ericales > Theaceae > Camellia > Camellia granthamiana. The sequence goes on along the minus strand of CM069908.1, from coordinate 4,465,018 downwards.
GAGACTCTCAACCTCCCTCATCATCCATAAGGGTCTCAACTTTATCCATAGTCATCAGATTATGGTTGGGATAAGCTTCTGCAAAGCACTTATCGCCACACCACCAATCATACCATGTAGATACGGAGGCACCATCACCAATACTCCATTTAACACCTTTATTCAAAGTTTTCCTTGTTTGAAGAATGCCTTTCCGAACAAGGGATTTTCTATGATTCACAAAGGAGTTAAGAAAATCAGAATTATGTAAATACTTGGCTTTCAAAACCTTAACCCACAAGGCTTGCTTCCCTTTTAGAACTTTCCAACCAAGCTTTGAAAAGAGAGCAAGATTTTGGGGTCTAGCTTTACGAAGGCCAAGCCCACCAACTTTCTTACTAGAACACACATTGTTCCAATTAACCAAATGATTTTTTTTCTGGTTATCCACCTCACCCCATAAAAAATTTCTATTAATCCTATCTAGCACCTTGCACACACTAATGGGATGGTCCATGGTTTGCATGGTATAATTAGGAATAGTAGAAGTAACAGATTGGATGAGCATTGCTCTACCTGCAAGAGACAAGAGGTTAGCTTTCCAACCAGTCAATCTAGATCGGAGTTTATCAAGAATATGGATAAAATGATCTTTGTTCACTTTTCTATGCATGAGGGGAATGCCCAAGTATTTACCAAGATCCATAGTAAGGGGAATACCACAAAAATGACTAAGCATTCTAGCTCTAGCTTGACTTACATTCGGAGATATGAACATTTTAGACTTTTGAATATTCACTTTAAGCTCGGAACAAGAACCAAACTCCTCCAAAACTTCCATTATTGTTTGACAATTACGAGTATCAGCTTTGGAAAAGAGTAACAAGTCATCAGCAAAAAATAAATGGGATATAAGAGGCCCATTTCTAGAAGCTTTAGCCCCTTTCCACAACCCATTATTCACCTTGGCAGTAATGAGGTGAGAAAGTCTTTCCATGCAGAGAACAAAAAGATAGGATGACAAAGGGTCTCCTTGTCTCAGGCCTTTAGCCAAAGGAAACTCATCGAGCCTTTCACAATTCCAAAGAATAGTAGAATTCACAGTAGTGACGCAATTCATAATAAGTTCCACCCAGTTGGCACTGAGATTAAGATCCAAAAGAGTTTCATGGAGAAACGTCCAAGACACATTATCATATGCCTTTTCAAGATCAATTTTGAAAATCAAACCCCCACTTATGCCCTTTTTAAAACGAAAAGTATGAATAATCTCTTGAGCAATAATAACATTATCGTTAGTGGAACGCCCTGGAATAAAGCTACTTTGATTAGGGCCAACAATTCTATCCAAAAGGGGTCTCAAACAATTCACCAAAACCTAAGAGTTTTATACATGACATTACAAAGGCTAATAGGGCTAAATTGTTTAATGGATTCTGGATTATCAACTTTGGGAATTAAAGTGATAAGGGTTTTATTTAGATCAACAAGGATACTCTTAGAAGAAAAGCAATTTCTAATAAAACCACAAACCGACTCACCCATAATGTCCCAATAAGAATAGTAGAAAACAGATTGAAACCCATCACACCCAGGGGCTTTAAAAGTCTTAATACTTTTCAATGCTTTCCAAATCTCCATATTCGAAATAAATTTATTTAAGCCAACATTATCTTCAGCAGAAAAATGGACATGAGATTTGACACCCCACTCTTGATTTGAAACTGTGATATTTGAGGTAAATAAATTGCGAAAATAATTTTCTACATGGCTTTTAATCTCAGCAGAATCAGAAATCCAAGATCCATCCTCACCTTTAAGAGAAGTAACTCTTATCTTCCTTCTTTTGGCCAAGGTAGACACATGAAAACAACGAGTGTTTCTCTCACCCTCACAAATCCAGTTAGTTCGAGATTTTTTAAACTAGAGAAGCTCCTCTTGATACAAGACAAGATTATAATCCTTAACAAGATTAGTCTCAAGAATATGCAGATTATGAGAATAATTGCGAGATTGTAATTTTTGAATGCCCTCAATTCTCCATAAAAGCCTCTTTTTTTTTTTTTTTTGCAAAAAATATTACCAAAAAATTCTTTATTCTAGCAAATAGCATTTTTAGTGACATTTAAGATGGCTTCCAGAAGAAGATTGTGGTCATTTAACCAAGAATTTCTAACAACCTCCCTAAAACTAGGGTCAGAAATCCAGGCTGCTTCAAACCTAAAGGGTCTAAGAAAGGTGTAACAACCTTGACCCATGATTAACGTTAATCCATGCTTAATTTTGCCTAATAAGACATTAAAGTGAAATTTTGCATCATATATTGCCTTATTTGTGTTTATATCTGTTTGACATAGAAAGTTTTGTTCATGTTTTTGTTTTGGTTTGCGAATTAAAGGCCTTATCAGCATCCGATTCAGAAATTGACTTGATTTTTGTGTTGATTAGAATTTTTAGAATTTTATGGCAGGTTTAATTAAAATTCGATTTGGAACGAAGTAATTGGAATAATTAATGTTCATTTGATTAAGTGGTAAGCCTAGTTAGTTAGTCCACTAATCAAGCCTATATAAGGCTTCTATATGCATCCATACACTCTCATTTTATTCCCCCTTGAACTCCAAACGTGTGAGAGAAAGAGAGAGACTAGGAAAACAAGTGAAATTAACAAGGGAAAGAGGAGGATTGCTAGGATTGTTGGGAGTTGAAGAGAATTGTGAAGCTTAATCCTCTACACTTGTGAATTCAAAATTTAAGGTAAGAAATCAAGCCTTTAGTAGTGAACTTAGAGTACTTAACATATGTATTCAAAAGAAGTAAGTGAATTGAGGCAAGAATTAAGCTTAATGAAGTAGAAGAGTAGAGCATACATACATGCATGTGCATTACATTGCATTTCGAGCATGTTGTCTAAGAATTTATACTATGCATGTTCATATTTTGGTTTTAGTTTAAGAAGTCACCATGTTTTTTAGTAGAACATCTGATTTGATCATGAATTGGAGACTTGGAATCTCATTCATATCATGTATGTCATGGTCATGTTATGTTATCAAGGAATTGGGTTTTGTTTTGCATAATTGGCAAGTTTTTGGCTTGGTTTTTGCGAAATTATTTTTAAATTCACCATGTTTTCCAAGTTTACAAGAGTTTCCTTAAGTTTTTGGCCCAAGAAACCATAATTTGTAGCTTTGGAATTGAGTTTTGAGCTTGGGAGCAAATTTGGAAATTCCAGAATTTTGCTCCTACGCTCGAGCGAAGAAATCTACACTCGAGCGACCACTCTGTGTCTTAGACCTCCGCTCGAGCAACCAAAAGTTGGCTCGAGCGTAAAATGTATGCTCCCAGAAGTTTGCGTGCTTTGTAGACCGCTCGAGCGACAAAAGTTACGCTCGAGCGAGGGCGTGAGTCTTACGCTCGAGCGAGCATCGAGCCAAAAAACTAAGTAACCAGTACTTTTGCAGACCACTCGAGTGAAGGAATGTGCGCTCGAGCGACCACTCACATTTTGCATGTCTACTCGAGTGAAGAAAGCTACGCTCGAGCGAGACCCTTGTTTTCAACAATTTTTGTTAAGTATTTTCAAGTACATTTTAGTATCCACATTGCATCCTAGGTACTTCTAGGCCAAGATTAAGATACCATAATGAGGATAAGAAGTAGAAATACACCAAGATAAGAAGGGATTAAATTAATGTTTCCGGATATGTAATTCAGTATATGTTTGTTCTGTAACTGTATAGGTCATGCGCTACAAGACGCCTGATTTGCCCCTATTGTCTGTTACCTTGGAGCCATCTATTAATTGTGAGTAATAACTTTGTAAAGTTATGTTCAATTTATAAGTATTTTTTTGAATGATACAAGATGATCTGTTTTCTGAAATGTATTTATGGCATTCTTAGCTTCAAATGACATCTGTTATATGTTCTGTTATGTCCTAATTATAGGTCAACTGTATATCTCATGAGCCAATTGTTATAGATCTTTATGTATACGTCCTATTTATGGGCCAATTGTACGTCTCACGAGCCAACTGTACCGTCTCTGTGCGTGCGAGTCAACTGTATGCCTTTATGGCCGTCCCTTTATGGGTCAACTATTTCTGCTAGTGCTAATGAATGTACCACGTATGATTAAATACAAATTCCAATATTGAGTGTGAATCTGAATCTGTTTCGGTTATGAACTCTGATTTCTGAACATGATTATGAACCTATTTCTATTAACTACTGAATTATGTTTTCTCTGTAACTGTTATGGACAACATTCATTAAAACCCTTTACCTTGTTATTATTCATTGGGCTCTCGCTCATTATTTATATTATGTATGTAGGTGATCAAGCATGTGACTAGGCCCAGAGTTGATGGCCTAGAATTTCGTTTTGTCAGCCACCCTTTGCACCTCCCGAGGAGGTTCCGGATCAAGTCAAGCCTTGTGGCAATGTTTTATAAACATGTAAAACTTTGTTTTATGCTTGGGTTGTGAACAGTTCTATTTGGTTATCTATACATGGAGTGACGTAAAATTAGTGTATCTATGTGACGTCATATGTATGTTTGTAAAAGTTTATAAAATTTATTTTTGTCCCATGTATGTCTGCACAGCTCGATGGACGTTGTATTTTATATATTTGCTTCCGCAGCCCCTATTTATATATTATTCTGTTCAGAGGCCTTTGGTAATCCAAGGATTACTGGCCGGTTATGAGGCTAAACCCATAGGGGCGGGTCTGGGTCATAATAGAGTGGTATCATAGCATATGTTATATCACACACATGAGTCCATACGAGCTATAGAATGTCCTAGAAAGGATTTTGGGACATTTCATCTGCATACTAATGTCTATAAATGTGGAAATTGAATCTGACCCTGAATACATGAAATAGAAATGAATGGACCGTGATTGGATGATCTAAACATAGTGAAAAGAATTATTGGCCTATGTTTATTATTGCTTTGTTTACCTATAGCAACATGGAGAAGGCAAGGGGAAATGATACAAGTGAGTCCTCTGAGGCTTGAATGAGCCGGATGGAACAAATGCTTGCAGCCCGGACTGACATATTGACACAACAACAGAGGCAACAACCTTTGCCCCTTTCACCTCCGCTCGTACAACATGAGCCAGATAACAATGATATGATCAATCTGACACAGAAGTTCATGAAGATGAAACCGCCAACTTTCCTGGGAGGTATTGAACCATTAAAAGCTGAAACATGGTTGTTGGAAATTGAGAAATTATTTGAAGTGTTTCCCTGTTCTGAGAATCAGAAAGTTCTTTTAGCCACCTATACACTAAAGGACGAAGCTCGAAAATAGTGGTTGTTGACCGGAAATAACAATGAGAACATGACATGGGCCCAGTTTAATGTGATCTTCTATGATAAGTACTTCCCTCAGTGCTTTCGAGACAGAAAGGTTTCAGAGTTTCAGGAACTCAAGCAAGGCAACATGTCCGTAGCCGAGTACGAGGCTAAATTTACTGAATTGGCTTGCTTTGCTCCTCACATGATAGATACGGACTACAAGAAAGCATGAAAATTTGAAGGAGGATTGGACTTAGATGTATTTGATCGGGTAGACATCTTGAAGCTGCCCACATATGTAGACGTACTTGGCAGAGCTCTTATGGTTGAAGCGAACCTAGCTACAAAGAAACAGGCTAAGGCTCCAACAACTTAATGGAGAGGTAAAAGATCTGGATTCAATTTCAAGAAGGGCCGTTCATTTGCTATGAATAAGAAACAAAATACGGGATCTTCTAGCAGCTCAAGTCAAAGCAGTGGGTCTGCGCTTGTTTGTACTCAATGTGGGAGGAGACATAGAGGAGTTTGCCATCGAGTATCCGGTGCTTACTTCAGGTGTGGCAAGACGAGCCATATAATAAAAGATTGTCCAATCGGGTCAGAGAATACCAACCGTCTTGTAGCAAGTTCAGCAAGATCTACTTCTGGATTAAGAACAAATACTAGAACTAATACAGGAAAAGAACCCTTGAGACAGGGAAGAGTTTTTGAGCTTGTGCTTGGAGATATGCAGAACACCGAGTTTGTGGTGTTAGGTATAATTTCCATTTGTGCCAGAATGCATATGTTTTGATAGATTCTGGTTCTACACACTCTTTTGTGTCGCATGCCTTTTCTCAAAAATTAACTAGACCTTTAAAATCCATGAATTATTTATTGTCTGTATCTACGCCATCTGGGGGTTCCATGGAATGTACATATGTATATCCGACATGTGATGTTTTGATTGGTGATATGACATTGTACGTTGATTTACTACCTTTGAGCATTGACCACTTTGATTGCATATTGGGCATGGATTGGTTGTCGAAATATTGTGCCATAATTGATTACATGAATAAACCGTTAAGTTTAGACCGCCTAGTATGCCTGAGTTTGTTTTCATTGGGAATGGAGTAGTTCCATCACCATACTTGATTTCATTCATGAAAGCCAGGAAATTGTTAAGAAAAGGTTGTCAGGGCTACTTATGTTGTGTGTAGACTGAGTCTTCGGATAGTACTAATGTGGAAACGATACCTATAGTCTATGAATTTCCCGATGTGTTTCCTAATGACCTACTCGGGGACCTAATTGATAGGGAAATTGAATTTACTATTGATGTGGTACCGGGAACACAACCTATCTCTAAGACTCCTTATAGAATGTCGACCTCTGAACTGAAAGAACTAAAAGTCCAGCTCCAAGAACTCCTAGACAAGAAATTCATTCGTTCGAGTACCTCACCTTGGGGAGCTCCAGTCTTGTTTGTCAAAAAGAAAGACAAGACTTTGAAACTGTGTATTGACTATCGTGAGTTGAATAAAGTAACCGTGAAGAACAAATATCCATTACCCCGAATAAATGACCTGTTTGACTAGCTCCATGGAGCCCTAGTGTTTTCTAAAATTGACCTTAGATCCGGGTATCACCAGTTAAAGGTCAAGGTAGAAGACATAGAGAAAACTGCATTCAGAACTAGATATGGACACTACAAATTTTTAGTTATGCCGTTTGGGGTGACTAATGCACCTGCCGCCTTCATGGACCTTATAAATAGGGTGTTTAAACCATATCTAGATAAATTTGTTATTGTGTTTATTGATGACATTTTGATTTACTCCAAAAGCAGGGAAGAACATGAGAACCATCTGCGAACTGCTTTACAGATTTTGAGAGAAAAGAAGTTATATGCAAAATTATCCAAATGTGAATTTTGCTTTGATAGTGTGGCATTTTTGGAACATGTAATCAACAAAGACGATATCTCTGTTGACCCCCATAAAATTAAAGCCATTCTGGACTGGACAAAACCAACTAATGTGTCAAAAGTTAGAAGTTTTCTGGGACTCGCAAGTTACTACAGAAGATTTGTAAAAGATTTCTCAAAACTTGCTATGCCATTGATACAGTTGACACAGAAAAACGCACCATTTGATTGGAATGATCAGCGTGAATCAGCTTTTCAAGAGTTGAAAACCAGATTAGTGACCGCATCAATCTTAACTTTGTCTAATGGTACGGATGGGTTTCAAATTTACAGTGACGCTTCGTATAAAGGGTTGGGATGTGTACTAATGCAAAATGGTAAGGTGATTATGTATGCTTATCGGCAACTCCGACAACATGAAAAGAACTATCTAACTCATGATCTTGAACTGGCAGCTGTAGTATTTGCTTTGAAAATTTGACGACATTATCTGTATGGTGTGACTTGCGAAGTGTACACAGATCATAAAAGTCTCAAATATTTCTTTACCCAAAAAGAGTTGAACATGAGACAGAGAAGATGGTTAGAGTTGATCAAAGACTATGAATTGCAAACTTTGTATCATCCGGGAAAAGCTAATACTGTGGCAGATGCCTTGAACCGAAAGTCAATGGGAAATTCGTCATGTTTGCTCACCGGTCAGAAAGAATTCCTATGTGCCTTGGAAAAGAATGAGATTGAGGTTGTATAGCGAGAACAAAGGGGAATTTTAGCTGCTATCTCTGCCCAACTTGCAATCATTGAAGAAATTAAAGAGAAACAACTCCAAGATGAATTCTTGAAAAAGATCGTGGATGAAATCGACTCAAAACTGAGGCCCGGGTTTGTACTTGAGAACATTGTGTTGAAATTTCAGGATCATCTTTGTGTGCCAGATTATTTTAACTTGAGGAAACACATCATAACTGAGGCTCATAATTCAAAATTTGCCATGCATCCAGGAAACACAAAGATGTATCATGACTTGAAACATAATTTCTAGTGGCCGAGAATGAAAAAGAGTATTGCAGATTTTGTGGCTAGATGTTTACACTGCTAACAAGTTAAAGTCGAACATCAACGACCCGCCGGTTTGTTACAACCGCTTCCAATATCGGAATGGAAGTAGGAACATATAATGATGGATTTTATTGTAGGATTACCTTGCTCTCCTCAAGGTATGGATTCTATCTGGGTAATTGTTTATCGTTTAACTAAATCCACACATTTTTTACCTATTAAATCGTTGTATAATGCGAATAAGTTGTCTAACTTGTATGTTAATGAAATTGTGAGATTACATGACGTGCTAGCATCTATTTTATCTGACAGAGATCCTAAGTTTACTTCAAGATTCTGGCAGAGTCTACAGCAAGCTCTGGGAACTAAATTGAGGCTAAGCAGTGCTTATTACCCACAAACAGATGGCCAATCTGAATGGACCATTCAAACGTTAAAAGACTTGCTACGGATGTGTGCTCTAGACTTTCAAAGCAGTTGGGAAACCTACTTACCGTTGGCCGAGTTTGTGTATAATAACAGCTACCATTCAAGTATCGGTATGGCCTCTTACAAAGCTTTGTATGGTAGAAAATGCCGATCTCCGATCTGTTGGGCTGAGGTAGGTGATAGACCGTTGTTGGGACCAAAACTTATGCAAGAAACAACTAAGAAAGTGAAACTGATTCAACAATGCCTAAGAACTGCACAGAGCTGTCAAAAGAGTTATGTAGATTTCCGAAGAAGAAATAGGGAATATGAAGTTGGTGATCATGTGTTCATAAAAGTAACTCCAATGAAAACCCAAACACGATTTGGGATGAAAGGCAAGTTGGCACCAAGATATGTTGGGCCATATAAAATTTTTGAGAAAATCAATTCAGTAACGTACTGAGTAGCCTTACTTCCGGTGATAGAAAATATGGCAACGTTTTTCATGTTTCAATGCTTCGAGATTATTTACAAGATCCGCTCCATGTGATTGAACTGACCTATGTACTTCTGAAAGATGATTATACGTATGAAGAAAGACCTATTCAGATTGTGAATCGCCGGATTAAAAAATTGAGAAACAATGAAATTCCATTGGTAAAAGTCGATTGGTAGAATCATGGAGGGACCTATGCAACTTAGGAAATGGAAGAAGATATGATGGATATCTAGATTTGTTTCTATTGGACCCAACGTTTTTCCGAAACGAAGGTAACTCGAGTTTGGAGGACCAAACTCTTTAAGGAGGGAAGATTGTAATAACCCCGACCCATGATTAACATTAATCTACGCTTAATTATGCCTAATAAGACATTAAAGTAAAATTTTGCATCATATATTGCCTTATTTGTGTTTATATCTATTTAACGTAGAAAGATCTGTTCATGTTTTCGTTTCGGTTTGTAAATTGAAGGCCTTATCTGCATCTGATTCAGAAATTGACTTAATTTTTGTGTTAATTAGAATTTTAAGAATTTTATAGTAGGTTTAATTAAATTCGATTTGAAACGAAGTAATTAGAATAATTAATGCTCATTTGATTAAGTGGTAAGCCTAGTTAGTTAGTCCACCAATCAAGCCTATATAAGGCTTCTATATGCATCCATACACTCTCATTTCATTCCCCCTTGAACTCTAAACGTGTGAGAGAAAGAGAGCAACTAGGAGAACAAGTGAAATCAATAAGAGAAAGAAGAGGATTGCTAGGATTGTTGGGAGTTGAAGAGAATTGTGAAGCTTAATCCTCTACACTTGTGAATTCAAAGTTTAAGGTAAGAAATCAAGCCTTTAGTTGTGAACTTAGAGTACTTAACACATGTATTCAAAAGAATTAACTGAATTAAGGCAAGAATTAAGCTTAATGAAGTAGAAGAGTAGAGTATACATACATGCATATGCATTACATTGCATTTAGAGCATGTTGTCTAAGAATTTATACCATGCATGTTCATATTTTGGTTTTAGTTTAAGAAGTCGCCATGTTTTTTAGTAGAACATCTAATTTGATCATGAATTGGAGACTTGGAATCTCATTCATATCATGCATGTCATGGTCATGTTATGTTATCAAGGAATTTGGTTTTATTTTGCATAACTGGCAAGTTTTCGGCTTGGGTTTTGCAAAATGATTTTTGAATTCACCATGTTTTCCAAGTTTACAAGAGTTTCCTCAAGTTGTTGGCCCAAAAAACCATAATTTGCAGCTTTGGAATTGAGTTTTGAGCATGGGAGCAAATTTGGAAATTTCAGAATTCTGCTTTTACACTAGAGCGAAGGAATCTACGTTGGTGCGACCACTCCGTGTCTTGCACCTCCGCTTGAGCGTGAAATGCATGCTTCCAGAAGTTTGCGTGTTTTGCAGACCGCTCGAGCGACAAAAGTTACGCTTGAGCGAGGGCATGAGTCTTACGCTCAAGCGAGCGTTGAGCGAGCATTGAGCGGAAAAACTAAGCAACCAGTACTTTTGCAGACCACTCGAGCGAAGGAATGTGCACTTGAGCGGCCACTCACATTTTGCATGTTCGTTCGAACGAAGAAAGCTACGCTCGAGCGAGACCCCTGTTTTTAGCAATTTTTGTTAAGTGTTTTCAAGTACATTTTAGTATCCACATTGCATCCTAGGTACTCCTAGGTCAAGATTAAGATGCCATAATGAGGATAAGAAGTAAAAACACACCAAGATAAAAAGGGGTTAAATTAATGTTTCTGGATATGTAATTCAGTATATGTTCGTTCTGTAACTGTATAGGTCACGCGCTACAAGACGCCTGATTTGCCCCTTACTGTCTGTTACCTTGGAGCTATCTATTAATTGTGAGTAATAACTTTGTAAAGCTATGTTCAATTTATAAGTATTTTCTAAATGATACAAGATGATCTGTTTTCTAAAATGTATTTGTGGCATTCTTAGCTTCAGATGACATCTATTATCTGTTCTGTTATGTCCCAATTATAGGTCAACTGTATGTCTCGTGAGCCAACTGTTATAGATCCTTATGTATACGTCCCATTTATGGGTCAATTATACATCTCATGAGCCAACTGTACCAGCTCCATGTGTGTGAGTCAACTGTATGCCTTTATGGTCGTCCCTTTATGGGTCAACTGTTTCTACTAGTGCTAATGAATGTACCATGTATGATTAACTACAAATTTCGATATTGAGTGTGAATCTGAATCTGTTTCTATTATGAACTCTGATTTCTGAACATGATTATGAACATATTTCTGTTAACTACTGAATTCTGTTTTCTGTAACTGTTATGAACAACATTCATTAAAACCCTTTACTTTGTTATTATTCACTAGGCTCTCGCTCACTATTTATATTATGTATGTAGGTGATCAGGCACGTGACCAGGCCCAGAGTTGATGGCCTAGAATTCCGCTTTGTCAGCCACCCTTTGCGCCTCCCGAGGAGGTTCCGGATCAAGTCAAGCCTTGTGGCAATGTTTTATGAACATGTAAAATTTTGTTTTTTGCTTGGGTTGTGAACAGTTTTATTTGGTTATCTGTACATGGAGTGACGTATAATTACTATATCTATGTGACGTCACATGTATGTTTGTAAAAGTTTATAAAAATTATTTTTATCCCATGTGTGTCTGCACAGCTCAATGGACATTGTACTTTATATATTTGCTTCCGCAGCCCCTATTTATATATTATTCTGTTCAGAGGCCTTTGGTAATCCAAGGATTACTGGTCGGTTACGATGCTAAACCCATAGGGACATGTTTGGGTCATCACAAAAGGGGTTAGGAGGAGACATACATTGAGTATAGATAACCATAGGATAGTGATTTGAATATGTTCTGGGAAGGTTCTTCACCGTACCTTCTAGATAACTGACCCTCCATTTTGAATTGCAAATAGCCCGGTCAAGTCGTTCCAGAGTATTGGCAAGGCCTTGTCTCCCATTAGACCAAGTGAGATGAGGACCTGAGCACCCAAAGTCCATGAGATTGCAGCTATTCATTCTTGCCACAAATTTGCGAGAATTAGTTTGGCTCTAAATCGTAGAAACACTCATTTTTTCAGTACTAGAAGCAATATCATTAAAATCTCCCGCTATCATCCAAGGCTCTCTCATGTTATCAGCCATGGCTTCAAGATTAACCCATAAAAGGGCCCAATTAACAGGATTAGGGCTTGCATAAACCGAAGAGAGAATCCACTCTAGATAGCTCTCCCTCTTGATTTTAGCATGAATGATCATTAGCTTCGAACACCCTCACTGTAACTTGAACTGGGTCCCAAATCACCCAAATACCTCATCTTCTACCTATGGGGTCAATGTGAGTTGAGGCAGTAAAATTCATCTTGTTAAAAAACATTCCCGTTGAATTGAATCCAACATTGGTTTCCATGAGTACAATGATAGACGGCTTATGGATTTTTACCCACTCTTTCATAGTTCTTCTAAAAATTTTGTTACCAGCACCTCTGCAGTTCCAAACAAGGAGCTTCATGGAAAAGGATTTAGGGTGGTGTTTGGTAGTGGGACATAATCAGGTGTCCCTAAAATCTTTCGCACTCTCAAGCAATCCTTGACCATTGGCCGAGAAGGACTCACCTTGACCAAGTTATTCACTGAGCCATAGGGATTCGCGGCCCTGGGTTCTATCACCAGTCTAGCTTCTTCTATCCACTAATCGACGGCGATGTGGTGAAATACTTCGTTCTCTGGATCTATGGCAAGATATATCGAGTTGTAGTTCACCTTGTGGATTTCTTCGTAGTTGTCTCCAATTATCTTCTTCAGATAAGCTTTCTTTCTTCTCCCTTTGAGAAATATTGGCTCTGTTTCTCTCAGGTACAAAAGTTGGTTTTTTTTTTTTTTCTATGTAATAAGATCTAATTTTCCTTTGTTTTTAACTCGGTCAGGAAGTTGTGTACCTTGACTTTCACTTCCATCCAAATTTTGGATCATGATCATAATATCTTCTAAGCCTTGTTCAGCTGACTGCAATGTATTGAATGGGTTTGAGACTATGATGGGAGTAGTTTCCATAGACTGAGTATTGTCACTTCCCAGAGGTATAACACATGGGTTTGCAGTAAAGGGTATTGAAATTCTCACCCACTATGACCATCTTTTCCAAAAGGGTTGAAATCTTACCAAATGAAAGCATGTGTGGGTTTGGATTATCAGTCTGCTCCATGGGCCTCAGGCCCCATCTTATTTGGTTGGCATTTTGAGGCCTTTTACCTAATTTATTATTTTCTCTACCCCTCCCCAAATGGTGAGGTCTTTTGTATTTCTTTTTAACCAACATCCAAGGCCCAAAACCTTCATTGGATAATTCGGTCGGCCCATTAGCAGAAGGCCTAGCAGCATAAATGCTTGACCATTGCTCCGAGTCCACAACGGTTACTTTTTTGGATCCGTCGGCCAAAACCTTAGTCGGATCTTTGGTTTTCATTAGAGAAGTATTACACCATTCTTTCCGATGGCCCACTCTACTATAGTTGAAACAAATGGAATGGAGGTGTTCATATTCAACAGCATAAGAGTATTTACCAATTGAGTAATAAGAAATGAGGGATTTACTATGATCCACCTCGATACAAACCTGGGCATATTTGCCTCTAGAAGATGTAGCAGTGTTAATGCCAATTTTCAAAGGTTTGCCCAAACTTTTAGCAATATGGTATAGAATTTTTTCATTGCAGTATTCAATTAGAAGTTGAGGAAATCTTACCCATAGTGCTGTGGAAATTTCTTTGGCTGCTGAAGGCTTAAAATCGTGCTTCCATTTTTGGACAGTAAGATAATGGTCAAGGATGATCCAAGGCCCTCTAGTGGAGACCCTAGTACAATCTTCCTTCATCTGGAATTTGATGAGAAAGAAACCAAAACCCAGTTCAATAGCTTCAAAATCCCCTTGGAGATCCCAAGCCCTCTTCAGTTTGTAAACCAATAACTTATACCTAATATTTCGCCCCAAAAGTTTAACAATCAAACATCCTTTCCAAGGTCTTCTGATTTTGTTGAGGAGTGATTTAGGAATTTTTATCTTCAGTATCCCATTACCTTCCGACTCCAGATCCTCCATTAATACTTCTTCATCGTTGTCTTCACCATCATTATCAAACTCATCATCATCTATATCCAAATTTTCCAAGTCCTCATCGAACTCTTTTTCGTTGAGTCTTCGCTCGATGAGTGCTTCCTTGAAGGATTTAGTGTTTGAAACAAGTGAGGCTTTGGATTTGTCCAACACGGTATCATCATCATTGATCTTCGAGCTCTTGATCTTTTTAGTACTCTGGATTAGATGATCTTCTTCTTCCTTACTGAGAAGAGGGGAGTTACCGTTGAGATTTGCAGAGCTCTCTGAGTTCGCCATAGCTTCGTTCCATTAGGGCTTTGTTGTTAGCATATGCCGGGTATCATATACACCTTGTAATTATAATAAAAAAAAAACATAGCTCCATACTTTCTAAATCATAACTAAAAAAATAAAAGTTATAAACGAATATATGAAAATAAGCAAGTACTTTAAAAAAAAGAAAATTCTATTATACACATTCTATATTATATCACTACAACAAAATGCACATTTGGCGATCAAAATTGACGACTAAAAAAAATTTAGCCGCCGAAAGTTACGGAATTGGCAACCAAAATTTTTTTTAGTCGGCAAAAGTACAATATTTAGCTACTAATTTTTTTTAGTCAGTGTATATTGATTATTGGTGACTAAAAAAAAATTTAGTCGCTAAAAATAAAAGAATTGGCGACAAAAAAATATATTTTAGTCGCCGTATATTGAGTTTTGGCTATCAAAACAATTTAGTCGCCAAATGTAAAATAAAAAGTTATTTTTTATCTTTGGCGACTAAAAGCTTGGTTGCCAAAAACATATTTTTAGCTTAAAAAAAATATTTTAGTCGCTGTATATTAAGTTTTGGCTACTAAAACAATTTAGTCGCCGAATGTAAAATAAAAAATTGTTTTTTATCTTTAGCGACCAAAAGTTTGGTTGCCAAATACATATTTTTAGCTACAAAAAAATATTTTAGTCGCTGTATATTGAGTTTGGTTACTAAAACAATTTAGTCGCCGAATATAAAATAAAAAATTATTTTTTATCTTTGGCGATCAAAAATTTGGTCGTCAAAAACTTATTTTTAACAAAAAAAAAAATTTAATCACCAAAAGATTAAAATATTTGGAGGGAGACATTTTAAATTTTAGAGAGATTTTATAAAATTAATTGTGTAATATATATATATATATTTGGTTTCCAAACGCAAACCAGCGCCTCTCTCTCTCTCTCTTCAGCGTCTCTCTCTCTCTCCCCCTCTGCCTCTCCGATTGTGAGATCAATTATTGTTGCTTAAACATTTCGATCTGATCCATCTCTCTCTCTCTCTCTCTCTCTCTCTCTCTCTCTTCAAATCCTACAAATGGGTCTGTGTTTTCTGCAAAATTGGGAAAATGGTGGTGATTCATTAGCTTGTTGATTTTTGTGGTTGAATCGATTCAGATCCGAATGTTTCTTGTATGCTTAATTCACCATTACTTTTTTTGAATTTTGGGATTTGTATGTAGATTTGTTTTGGTGACTTTGATTGATGATTTTTTTTTTTGTAGATGCTGGGTTGAGAGCGAAGCTCAACCAGATTATGGCTTCGGATTATTTCACCACTACGCCGGAGACGAAAGCTACTGTTGAAATGGCAGCTGCTGCTGCTGCTGGAAATTATGCTTCTTTTCAGGTTCCAATGCATGGTTCTGTTGTACTAGTACAAGCCGAAGGTTCGGATGGGCAATGTCAGCAGGTAAAAATATGTTTTCTTCAGAAATTCGGGTGTTCAAGATTATTTTTTAAACTCCTATTTGACGTTGCCGTGAGTGTGGATACATGCTCCATTAAATCTACATGGGCAGGACTGTATCATTATGATTGGTTTCTTTCATTTGATTTATTTATTTTTTGGATTGTATAGTGTTTCTTATCTTCATTGGTCAATAGAACTTTACCAAGTATGCATCAGCTTTTTTTGGTGATGTTTAATTTCCATTATAGTGATTAACAGGGCTGTATGTGAAATCTAAGTTTTTGGGGGCTTTTAGAGTTTGGATCAGTATTATGTTTTTGGGATTATTTGACTCTTAATATCGGGTGTATAAAGTTCTATTGTTGTTGTTGCCTTTCCTCTATTGACAGCCTTTTGTGAGCATAGTGTGTTGCGCTGTATCTAGAACATTTGGTGCAAGCAAAAATGTTGTAAAGTTTCCATTGTTTTGCATTGTTTGATGTTGTACCATGGTTATTTCTATTTTGCTGAAGAGTCACTTTGCCATGTGGGATAGGATTTTATGAGGTAATAAGAAGATCTTTTGGTATTCTTATTTTGCGTTTGAAGTAATTAAAAGTTGCAAGAAATGATGCTTATTTATTGTGGTGTTCAATTTGGATTTGTAGGCCAAGCTGTCTGTGATTATTGTCCTTGTGAATATAAATAAGAATAAAAAGTGTTTGTTTGCTATTTTTATATGGTTGATCTTGATATATGTTATAGTGTTCAAATTGGTAGTACAACACCATAAATTAGATATACTCATACACAGTTGGGTAGTAGGTCCATATGTTCTCTTATTTTCTCCCTGAAATAATGTTATATATACCAACTAGTGTATTAACTAGTCCATATGTTCTTCTCTTTTTTTTTCATTTTATTTTTTTTAAAATTTTCAATTCCATCTAGTCTAATAGGATCCAAAATTGAATATTTTTTTTAATAAACAAATACTAAAGGCAAAAAAAGTCAACAAAAAAGTTATTAAAAAAGCAATTGCCAAACACAACCTTAGTGTCTATTCTTTTTTCCAAAGGCCCAAAATGTATTCAATTTGGTAGATGTATGATTTTTGTCTTATTTGTTAAAGTTTCAGTTTGAATTTCATGGTTGATTTGATTCGTTTGGTTTGTGGAATTAATGGGGGAATGAATAGAAATTGTAATTTGGGTAAAAAAAATGAATAAGATTTGGGCTGTTCTATATACGAGTTCAAAGTCTATCATTACCAGCGAGTTGAGTAGCAAACTATTAAATATCAAAGCTTTAGTGATTGAAATATTCACTTGAGTGTAGAGATTACATAGTAGCAAACTCTTTGACTCTTTGTGATGATCATTAAGCAAACTTCGTGGCTGTTGAGTGATGTTTGTGGACTATTTGCAGACCATGTTCAAGAAAATAATAAAGAAAAAAGATAGGGATATTGGATAGATAGATGACATTAGGACAGAAAGTAGCTGAGGAAGATCCAGTGTCAGAATGAGAGTCCCCAAAATTGAAAATTGTAGGAAACCTGCAGTTTCTTGAACCATTACTAGTACTATTACTATTATTACTGTCAGCAACCACCAATGTGAAAAACAACAACCCAAGTGCCCAAATTGACAACCTAGACTCCATGGTTAAGGTTGCCTTAGCAGCAACCTTCTCTCTCTCTCTCTCTCTCTCTCTCTCTCTCTCTCTCTCTCTCTCTCTCTCTCTCTCTATCAGTTCAAAATGGAAGAGAAGTTGCACGTGACAGCCCACTTGCTTGCTCAAGATCAAGCATATATATATATATGTAGAAACACACATGCATGCATGCAAGGAATGAGAATTTTAAGGTGGTAGATCCACAAATTGAGGTTTGTTTGTGGGTACTTGGTTACCAAAAAAGTAGGAATTTATAGAAGTTTTCCATGACATAAGAAGCATACTAGAGATGTTGAAATTAAGATTTCATTATATTTTTAGTTATCAAAGTATGAATTTTGTCATTTTGGTATTGGAGGTTTCAAAGTTATCAAAGTTATTTCATTATATTTTTAGTTATCAAAGTTATCAAATTAAGATTTCATTATATTGTTATTCATTCAGCAGATTCAACAGGTTCATATTCCAACCTTCACATATTAGGGTTTTGCATTCAAAAATTAGGAAATGATGTTTTAGAAAATGATGGTAAACTCTTAACTCTAAATGATGTATTATACTTAGAGAATGATGTTTTATTGTTTTGCCTTATATATGGCCAGTGTGCATCTCTGACTCGGCCTCATATCCATTAAATTTGTTCCCTTATTTCATATGTAGTTTCTACTGATGTGAAAATATTTATGCTAAGCATCCTTTTCTCTTTTGAGTGGCCAAAGCAAATATGCTTTAGAGACATTAGAGCAACTATTTGCACAAAATAAAAGTATCTTGGATGGCCAATCCTTATGGTAAACTCTTAACTTTTCAACAAAATAGCTTCATCAAGGACATAATTATTTTTGGGATCCTTCTGCTTCGGCTGGTTACTTGGCAGTAGAGTTGCTTGGTATTTTTGGGATCCTATCCTCTGTTTTTCTATTTTAGTGCAGATGGTGGTTTTGTTCTTTTATTGTAGACTGGGTTGAGGTGGAGGAGTTTGCTTGCTTTGTTTGTTTTCTTTGGTGTTGGTTCCTCACCAACCATTGCTTTATTGATGTATGTTTTGTATGATTGTTGCTATCAATAAAGTTGTTCCTTTTTTCGCTGATCAAAAAAAAAAAAAAAATTTAAAGATAATGGCTATGTTTGGTTCCATTTTTCTAAAAACAGTTTACAAAAAATTCTACTTTTTTATTTTTCGTGTTTTTTTGTTTTTACTGAATTTTTTTAATATTTTATGCAAATTTTTTATTTTTTAAGACACACCTAACATAAATACACCTAAAAAGTAAAAAAAATTGTAAACTTTTTTTTTAAAAATTCACTAAATACCAAAAATACAAAAAAAATACAAGAATTCAGTACATTTTTTTTTTAATATTTTTATGTATTTCTTAATTTTTTAAAATATTTTTTCACATTTTTTTTACTTTTTAGATATATCTAAGTAAGGTACATCTAAAAAAGTAAAAAAAATGTTTAAAATTTTAAAAATATTCACTAAAAACAAAAAAACACGAAAACAAAAAAACTCAATTTTTAAAAAACTTAATTCAGAAAACTCAAACCAAACACACTAAATGGTATTCATTTCATTGCTGCTGCATTTTAGTCAGTAACCTCTCTCTCTCTCTCTCTCTCTCTCTCTATGTATGTATTGGATTTTTTGAAATCTACACTTGTCAAGCTCTTCATTGAAAAGAAATGGTGAATTTAGGTTTTGGATTTTTAGAGATATGTTATATTATGGCCTATAGATTTTATGTTTTGGATTTTGATTTGGTCTACATTCTAATTTCGATGTTTCGGACTTCAATTTGTGTTTTTTAATCAAACATTGAATCTAATCTCATTAACTTCTCCAATTTTTTTTGAAAATTTACATACGTACTTGTGAATATATATGAATGTGTGCCCTGTTCTGGTTCAAGATTGACAAGTTGTGGACTTATAAAGCATCTCCATCACCCACAGAGTGCATGGGTGTGTGTGTGCTGGGAGCTCAAGAGGTGATGTAAATCACTGACTCAAGAGATTATCAATTAGGAACTCTAGGTAAGGATTACATGCTTGATTGTTGTAGATTAATTATCTAATAATTAAAATCAAGAAATGATTAGGCTCAATTTCATGTAATTGGAAAGAAATTAGGTTTAATTTGCATGTCATATGGGTAAATTAGAAAGAAGATGAAGAAATTGAGTTAGGTTTAAAAACAAAAATTAAAGGAATTAAGAATTGGTTTGATTTTGGCTCTAAATTCGAACCGTGTAAGATATATTTTGCAGCTGCTGTGGTCAAATTCTTTACTGTTCCATTCTGGTGTTGAATTTGTGTAGGTCACAGCACAGCACAGCACGTGACAAAGCCTATAAATACAAATAAGTTGATATTTTTGTTTCACTAAACTAGAATGGAGTTGTATTTGTTCTATTTGTTGGGTGGAAATTGACTCCCTAATAATTTTTGGATTGTTCATGATAGCAGACAGAAACTCTTAGTAACAGAACATGATCTTTTTCCAAGTGGAAGGGTTTTGCTTGGGGCATGGGAAATATGATCTATTTCCTTCTCTTCCAAATAGTGCCTCTTGATTATGAGCTAAATTGTCATCAGTTGCATGATTTTCATTGTGAATGGTAACATTCTAATAATTATTAAATTACTCCAATGTTGTCCTAATTTATTAAATTGTTTTATAAGTGACGCTATCCTAAAATGTCATAATTGTTATAATTTGCAAAGTATAATATATCATAATTATCAATTTTATAATTGTTATAATTTGAAATGTCAATTTTATTGAATAAGTGCTAATAATTTTTTATTTTTTATTTTATACAGGTTGCTTTTGCTTGGGCTATTGTGGATATTTACTTTTGTGTACAAAGAGCATTTGTTCTGTATTCTGTATATGGAAGACATTTATTTTTGTACAATCCTTTGTTTTGGAAATCCAGTGTTTTTATATGTAATATTTAATTTAGATGGATTATACTTGGTTGGTATGGATTTATATAATATTTGGAATATGATGTTACAAGTTAAAGTTTTTGGATAGTTGATAATGAAATGTGTATTATTCATAATGGGTTTAGATTATAATTGATAGATATATTATTTTGTATATGTACAGGTTGCATTGATAATGGAATGCATACAATTTAGAAATTAATAAAAAATATTCAATTTGTACATTTAAAAAAAATTAATAAATAGGGCTTTTGTCGACTAAACATTTAGTAGCCAAAAAATATAAAGCGAATTTGTTGGCGATTAAACAGTTAGTAGCCAAAAAAAAATGAAAATTTTTGGCGACTAAAAAATTAGTAGCTAAAAAGGGGCATCATAATTTTAGCGACTAAAAAATTGGTAGTCAAAAATGAGTGTAACTTTTTTAGCGACTAAAAAATTGGTAGTCAAAAAGGTATGCCACATTTTAGCGACTAAATATTTTAGTCGCTAAAACAAAAAAGTACATTTGTTGAAAACTTTGGCGACTAAAAATTTAGTTGTCAATTGCCAACTTTCAGCGATTAAAAAAAATTAGTCACCAATACCTTTTCTTTTGGCGACTAATTGTTTAGTCGCTGATTTAGGATTTTCGGCGACTAAAAATTTTTTTAGTCGCCAATACCTTTCCCGACAATCTTCTTTCAACCAAGCCGGCGACCAAACTATTTAGTCAGGAAAACTTTTTGGCAACTAAAAATCTAACTTTTGGCAACTAAAAGTTTAGTCGCCAAAAGTATAATTTCTTGTAATGTATGTACTTTTAGTTGTCATTTTGAGATATTTGGTTATAACTTAATCAAACATATTATCACTAGTATAGTATTAGTATATTACTCAATTCAACAATATCGTAAAGACGCCATCCATATTCACCAAGAGTAATAGTTTGACTTCAAGTTCTTATTCAGAAAACTGGATAACAAGTTGCAAAAATTAGGGGTTTTTTGTTGGGTAGAACACTGCTACGGGCTATTCGTCCGTATCCATTCACCCCCCATCCTCTCCCATACGAATTCTTGATTATCCAGTAATACTTCTTGTATTTCTCGTCATAGCCAAATCCTACAATGAGGACGGCATGCTTACCAATCCTCCCTTTCTCGCATCTCAAATAATTTTCGGACCCTTCATAAATGCCCTGTATATAATAACAAAAGAAAAGAAAAAAAAAACCAGTGAAATTTTTTTGTAAATAGTATTTAATGATATTATATAATAAAAATTAAATAAATTTACCCCTTTGAGATCACTGAATTCTTGAGTCACGAGTACTCCTCCCGCCACCGGCTGCTGCTTCACTGCCTTGAGAATTTGTGTTTCATTCGTAGGATCTATCGTAATAAGCTCACTAATGCGTATTGAACCTAACTTCTAATAAAAAATAAAAACTAGGTTAAGTGTTAAATTCATAATATATATATATATTAAAATATAAAGTATATTACCTCCTGTTCATTCTTAGGTCTGCAGCAACATTTAGTTCCAACGAAAGGATATTCGCTTTCCATTCTAACTCCATTTGCTTTGATATAATTAAAAGCCTTTTTCAGCGAAAATGTGTAACATAGTGTGTCTTCTTCCATGCAGCAATCTAAGAGCTCTTGGGAGGAAAGTTCAGGGAGATCTTGTTTGCATATAATGCTAAAACCTGCTGCAACAGCTTCAGCAGCAACAATTGCCCAACACATGTCTAAGAAAAAATAATATATAACCTTAGCAACTATATAACCAACTAATTCATTAACATCTCAAATTGTAAAGCTTTAATGAATAAATAAGTTAAATTCCATAACTGCATGGCCAAGTAATAAACACCTCTAATGGAAGAGTTTATACACCAGAGCCAAAAAAGACTAACTCCCAACATTGCTGGAATTTAATGGGAGACAACGGTTACTGTTGCGGTATACCCATATATGCATGGACAAATCCAAGATTCAAATTTTAGGGCAAAATCATGTGTAATATTTCATCAAAAAAAGTATTATAAGAATTATAAATTTTGATTTATATCAACAAAAGAAAGAGTAAATAATATTACTATTAATCGAACATTTATAATTGATAAAAAAAATATATAATTGGGCATACTTCTTTTATGTGCATTAACTTAACAAAAATAGTAATTATTATTATTTCTAAATCTACTAAAGTTAACTATCTGAAAATGTTATAATCACGATTTTTTTTAGTGTAATCACTATATATATTTTTTATCAAATAACTTGTTACAAAGCCATCTTACAATCTATTACACCAGTTTAATTTTGAAAATTTTCATAATTGAATATATATATATTTATGAGTAAAGTGATAAATTGTTTCAATAAATGGTACTGGGCCTCGCTTGGGAACAAACTTTTTAAGTAATTTTTTAGCTTTTTGGCTAAAATATGATGTAAAAAAACTAGTATGTTGGAATGAATTTTTTATTTTTTACGAAAATATGTACAAAAAGTAGAGAGAAAAGGGAACTTTGACTTTTTTGTATAGGTTGTTGGCTTTTTGATTTTTTTAGTGACTTTTTGACTTTTTGGCTAAAAAAGTCATTTGCCAAACGAGACCTAAATTTTATGAATTCAATTTTAACAATGCCATGTTGAACATAGAGAATCTAATTCCTTGGTGGCAATCTAATTCCTACAGAATCAAAAAAAATTTCGTCCGCAATCGCCCGTCACGCCATAGGAACTAGAGAGAGGTGAGACTCTCTAATCGTTAGCGGCATCCAATCACTGTTTCAACGTCACCATCGTTAGCAGCGACTGATCAGACTATCAAATATACCATCCATCATCATTCGAGTAAGGCTTTTAGCATTCTCTCTAACCTTCTAATTTAGCTGGTCCTGTTTTTCCTAGTAAAAAAGTTTTCATACTCCACATGTTCAATAAAATGCTTCGGTGAAAATGTAATGGCACAAGGAGGAAATGGAGGCTAGATTCCGGTAGTGAGGTAGCGAGAAAGAGATGGAGCTCAAGGTAAGGAAGATAAGCATGGACTATTCACTGTATTTGTGGATAATGTACCTTCAGTTATGGATGTTAAAACTCTATTCAAACTCTTCACACAATGTGGCATAATTAAGGATGTCTTTATACCCTCCAAAAGAAGGACAGTGTCAAACTCTAGATTTGGTTTTGTGAGGTTTGATTGCCCTATAGCAGCAGGCATCGCCATCCAAAAAGCGAATGGACTGGTGGTAGATGAAAGGGTGCTAGAAGTTAAAAAAGCTACCAATGTCAGGAGCAACAGAGATGATCAAAGTAGGAGAAGACCTCATACCATCAGAAGACCTCCTGAAACTAACAGAAACAGGGGTGATGTTTCATATACAGGCCTAAGATCGTTCGCTGAAGTATTAAAATGGGACATACCCACTGTGGCTGGAAAAGCAAGTTTGACCATAAAAGCCAATGAAGAGGGTCATGGATAGCTCTGTGATAGTGCAATAGTCAGGCTTAATACTGAATGCTCTACTATTACCATTGAAAATGTCCTGAAGGAGAAATGGTTGGATCAGGTAATGGTCAGAAAAGGGGAAGGACGAGATATAGTATTAACCTTCAAATCTCAAGAGGAGTTGAAATCAAATATTTGCAATATCAAAGAATGGTTTAAGAATTGGAGTCAGTTTGTGGTAAAATGGAAGCCAGGATTCTATCTCAAACAAGAGAGATGTGTGTGGTTGAGGTGTTATGGCATACCTTTAAATCTCTGGAATAGGGACAGACTTAACAATATTGGAAGCATTTGGGGTATTGTTCTAAGCATGGATGAAGATATTTGTCAACTAAAGTCCTTCTCTCATACTAGAATCAGAGTGGCTACATCTTGTATGGAGATTATTAATGAAACTATATTTTTAGAGTGCAAGGGTAAACTACATCCTATTCTTGTGTGTGAAAATCATTTAGCAGATTTTAGTAACATGAAGCACAATGGCTTGGAAGAGTGCAGCTCCAACGAAATCTGTGGCAGTGGTGTGGAAGAAACAATTCCAGAGGAGTGCTACATGGAAAATGAGGTAAAAATTGTGATGGAGGTAAACACAGTTGTTGAGGAGTCGAAGTGTGATGGAGGTTTTAGCAGAGAAGAGGAAGTATGTACCGAGTAGGTAGAACAAAGGACAGGGCCTAGTGATTGTCATTTGGGAGAGGAGGTAAACACAGTTGTCGAGGAGACCATAATGGAGGAGTCAGTGCATAGCCCAAAAATTAATGTTGAGCAAGTCTTTATTCCTGGTTTTATTAGAAGCTTTAGTAGATCTAGAGATGGGCTTGGGCATGGCATCAATCTTGAAGTGGATTTGGCCCAAGCACTAAGTAAGAATTTAAATGGCAAGGGTATTCTGAGCCTAAATCATTCAAGATTAGGTAGGCAACCTACTTCTGTCCCGAAACTCCTGCGAAATGAGAAGAAAAATAGAAAGAAGAATGTTCAGCTAGAGGGGTTTACTAGTTTTGCTAGATTTCATGGGCATAAAGCTGCAGCAGTCAGTAAATACATCTCTAAGTCTATTATCTTCAGACCAGCAGCAGCTGCGATAGCCCGTTCAAATCTATCTGATGGTGTTACTAGCCCGAGCAACCTTCTCCTCAATGAAGCTAAAGCCACTTTACAATTGGGTAAATCTCTTGGCATCAATTTCAGTGAGAAAGAAGATGATGTTCTGAATAAGATTATTGAGCTAGAACTAAATGACAAAGAGAGATCCAAATAGGAGAGATAAGTCTAAGAAGGAAGTAGGATGGCAACAAGTAAGCAACACTGGAGCATTTGGGTGGTGGCAACAAGTTGTTAAGCTAGTATTTGGGTGGCAACAAGTGTTTGTGATCCTGTGAGCTAGTGTACTATACTTGGTTTTCCTTTTTCTCATTTTTTCTTTCTCATCCTTATTGATGTATTCCCATATGTAATGTATGGTTTCGTCATTAATAAAGATTTTTTTTGCTGATAAAAAAAAAAAATGTTGAACATAGACAATATTTTCATTTCCAGACAATATTTTTATTTCCGGACAATATTCTTATTTCTAAAGAATTAATGAAAATCAATGAATGCAAAATAAGGTGTATAAGCAAATTAAAATGTGAATTAGAAGGGGAAAAAATGATATATAAACAAAAAACAAGAATAGTAATAAATAAGAACAAATAAACGAATTACAAAAATTTAATAAACAACACATATAACAAATAAAATATATTTGTAAGACTAAGGGGTTGTTTAGGATAAACTAAATAAGTGCATTTTTTGACTTTTTATGAAATATTGGTTGGGTATGGGTTAAGTTTGAAGTGATGTGGTAGAGAGGTGATATGACTTAAATAAGATGATGTGACTTAAATAGGATAATGACTTTTTGGCTTTTTTAGGTTATGCCAAACCAAGCCTAAATTTAATTATTTAGTCATTATGGTGACGCACATGATATGTCAATATGAATTGTGGATTTAATGAGATTATAGTTCCGTATATTAAATCACATGTTATTATTTAATTGGTCAATAGACGGAGTAATTTCTAGGTTTGCTAATTTGATGGACAAATGGAGTTATATTTGTATTAGAAAATTGGTTCTCTCTCTACCTATAGAAGTATATTTATATCATCCACTAATCATTCTGAATATAACCTATTCTACATGGAAATATAAATTATAAATTTAATAAGATTATAATTCCATATCTTAATTGGTCAATAGATGGAGGAGTTTTCAAGTTTGCTACTTTGATGGGCAAGTGGAGTTACAATTATATTAGAAAATTGGTTCTCTTTCTACCTATAAAAGCTTATTTAGATCACCCATTAATCATTATGAATATAACCTATTCTTAAGAGAGTTTCACCAAAATGTCACTCTGGTTAGTGGTTTAAATAGCTCTTTCATTGCTCTAATCCCAAAAGTAGATAACTCATCAAGCTTGAGCGAATATAGGCTCATAAGCCTTATTGGTTCCTTGTATAAAATTCTGACAAAAGTTTTGTCAAATAGGATGAAACAAGTGATACCAAAGATCATTAGCAAGGCCAAATTAGCATTTCTGGAGGGGAAGGCATATTCTAGATGGGATTCTAATTGGGAACGAGATAGTTGATGGGTGGAGAAAGTCAAATAAAAAAAAGTTGGTGTTGAAGCTAGATTTTGAGAAAGCATATGACTCAGTTAATAGGGAATTCTTGTTCAATATGTTATCCAACTTTGGCTTTGGAGATAGATGGATGAGGTGGATGAAAACTTGTGTAACCTCCACAAAAGTGTCAGTTTTAGTGAATGGTTCATCTACTGAGGAGTTTTGTCCATAGAGAGGTCTACGGCAATGTGACCCATTGTCACCTTTCCTCCTCAATATAGTGGTAGAGGGTTTGAACATCTTGTTTGATAGAGCCAAGGAGATGGGTTTAATCAAATGAGTAGACATTGGAAATCATGGGTTAAAAGTAACACATTTGCAATTTACTGATGATACACTACTGTTTTGTGAAGCTGAGTGGGTTGAAGTGGTTACTATCAAAAAAATCTCAGATGTTTTGAAATTCTCTCTAGGCTGAAAATTAATTATCATAAGACTGTTATCATAAGACATGTCAATAAATTTATAATAATTATACATTTTAAATGAAAATTAATCTAATAAAAAGTATAATTTTTTAAAATTTATTTAACTTATACCATAAGAATACATGCTAACAAAATCTTAAATTAAATTGGATCATACTGATAGAACGTGAGGCAGGCTATTTTTCTTCTTTGTCGTTTGTAGAAGCACAATAGCGCATACATTTTGCTTTGGCGTAGAATTGTAAGCGTATCATTATATTAAAATGATTTTAAATGGATTCATAATATTTTATAGAAGAAATTAAACATAAGGGAGGTGTAGAAAAAATATTTTTTTCATATTTTTACAAATATTTTTTCTACTCCCACTGATCTATAATTCCTTTCTTTTTAAATAAGAAATACTTAAAAGTTAATTATATTGTGTGCATGAGTGTCCTGATAAATTTATTTTGGTAGAAGCAATCTCACTTTAAAAAGTGTCATATAGAGCCCTGAGGGACTCCAGGGGGAGTGACCTCAGCACCTCACCTTCACGTGAAGGGCTGTGAGGGGCAAGGTAAAAAAATAAAAATAAAAATAAAAATAAAAATTTCATTCAATCAAAAATCAGTGGAGCGGTAGTGAAAGTCACCCCACAGGGCTCTAAAGTATTTTCCTGTCATATAATAATTTTCCTGAAAAAAACTAAAGAGGAGTTGTTGCATCACTTACCACATCCACCCTGATTCTTGACTGGATTCAACTTTCCGCCGTCACGAATACGCCAATCCGAATATTTGGGAAATTTTTTGGGCAATTCCATCTGCTGGATACATTAAAATGTCAGGAAAATATATAATATAGAAATAACCCTATGCATATTAACAATCTTATTAAAAATATAAATAGTTGAATATGATTAGTTGTAAAATAATACAATAATGATATATACACTAATTAATATATTAATTAATGTGTTAATAGATGATGTGATACAATTTTAAAAGTTTTGAATATTTATAATTTATATAATAAGTGAGATTAGTAATAATATCATAACACTAGTTGGTACATGTAATATCACCGAAAACAATAATAGTAATATTTAAACTTTCAATGATATTTGATATAAATGCTTTTAGTAAGATTGTTAGTAAGGTTTTATATAAATGTAGCACTTCTCATTATCGATAGTGCTACATATATTAATTAATGTACTAACTAGTGTACCAATATATATTATGATATTATTATTGATACCACTTATTATACAAATTAAAAATATTAAATTTTTTTAAAATTATGTCACATTATCAATTAATATAGTAATTAATATATCAATTTATGCCTATAACATTATTTATATAATATTAAAGAAGAGAATCATTTCTATATATCTATTTATATTATATAAAAAGTAAACATTTAACAAGAATGGTACCATCTAAAAAAAACAACTAGAATGGTGAGAATTTTAAAATCTCAAATAAAATTTGTTGATTTAAAAAAAGCAAAAAGAAAAAATACACCTACTGACCAACAAACAACTATCTTTATTAAATTTTAAAAAAAATTTGATCACACACTCCCATAACACCCATGCCACACCCATATTAATGTTTCGTAAAATATCTAGACCTCTAATCTAGAAATGGATACGGGATAGGGATATGGATAAGGTATGATATAGATATGGTGATACAGTAAAATTTAAAAAAGTAAGATATGGGTACACCTATGATACGTTTGTAAAAAATAAAAAATAAATAATTATTAGTAGTGAGTTACACATAAATTTAAGAATGTTGAGAAATCACAGTAATTTTATGATGCAAAAATACTAATCTTTAAGAATTAAGTATTAATTTAAGGCAGTAGCCAGTTTAGTTTTTAAATTTTCAATAGGTCTTGCAAACATTTCATTTCAATATCAAGTCTAATATGTTTATATTATAATATCAAAACAATCCACAACTTGACCCTATGCTTTTTTCTTTTGTACTAGTGAAAAATGTTCAATGCAAGTTTATTTGCTTATTTATTTATTGATATTTAATTTTAGTATTGTTATATTATCTTATTAATCCTTACTTCTATGTAGTTATAAGGGACAAGCATGATACAATAAAGATATG
Organism: Camellia granthamiana; assembly: GCA_036172215.1. Classification (NCBI taxonomy): domain Eukaryota; kingdom Viridiplantae; phylum Streptophyta; class Magnoliopsida; order Ericales; family Theaceae; genus Camellia; species Camellia granthamiana. The sequence goes on along the minus strand of CM069908.1, from coordinate 4,435,661 downwards.
TCAATTTGATGAATTCTATTAGCTTACTATGTTATTTTTATAAAAAAAACTAAACAAAGTATTGTAAAAATATTCTATTTATCATCGCAATTATATTATATTATGATGTTATGCAAGAAATGATACAATTCTAATTTCGTAAAAGGAGTAATATGTGACTTGGAGCATTTGATACTTCAAAAGTATCCGATAATATGTGACTTGGAACATTCGATACTTCAAAACTAAGTATCCGATACTTCAAAATTAATGAAAAATTAATTAAGAAGTATTCGTTACTTTTAATAACTATCTGATACGTATCCGTTAGTATCCAAAGAGTATTTATATCCGATATGGATACGATACAGATACATCTTCCTATTTGAAGTATCCATGTTTCATAGCCTCTAATATTTTTCAGGTGGAAAGTGACCTTTTTATATAAAAAAAAAAATTGTATGTCTGTGTGCAAAAAAATTATTATTATTTTTATTTAAAATTAAATTATTAAAATTTTAAAATGACTTTAATATCCTGAATATATATATATATATATTTGTTTTCTTGTTTCCGTTCTTTCCTTCAAGACTCAGCAACGGGGAAGAAAAATAGAGAGGGAGGGAGAGAGAAAGAGAGAGAGATAGGTGTTCTGTGGTGGTTTTGGGTAGGGAAGAAGGGACGATGGCGGTGTTGGTGGGGCCAAGACTGGGATGAGGGACAACGACGAGAAGCCGAAAATGGTGGGGTAGGGAAGGTCTGAAATTTCCCATTACTCTTAGGACTTGAAATTACTCTTGCCAATATGATCAGGGCCGACCCTGGGCTATTAGGGGCCTAAGACGAATTTTTTAAATTAAGTCATTCATGTATCATTACTTTAAAAAAAAATTGTTTGGATAAAACAAAAAGGATAAAAATTTATTTTTATTACATTACGATTTAACAAAATTTAGATAACAAATATATATATATATATAATAGTTAAACTTCAATTAGTTGAATCTATTTTTTTTTTTTAGCTTACTAATGCTATAAGAACTAAAATTAATTGGGGGTAAGGATGAGAATTTTCGACACAACTCAAGTAATATATAAAATTAGTAAGTTAGGGTTGACTATTTTTCAACATGAATCTAAGTATGACACGACTCAATAATATAAATTATTAGTTATATATTTTAATGTTCACTAAGAGATGCCATAACATTTTTTTAATCTTTTATTTAACTCCATCTAACTGAATAAAAAAGTATGTAAAATAATAATTAAGGCTAATATCTTTTTTTCATTTAAGATATGTTTTTTTTAATTACCTATTTTAGAGTCAATCTAATAAAAAATATATAGTAATAAGGTACAATTTTTTTAATTAGAAAAATGCAATTAAATTAAAATCAAACATTCTATGAATAATTTCATGCAGTAGAAATAAATTTTATAAAATTCAACTTATGGGAAAAATTTTAATCTCTTCATACACTTGCTAAGTTAATTTTAACTAAAATTAAAAGTTTTCACATTAAATATCAATCAGACATAAATCAAAATAACACCATACAACAACATGAAAATAAATGAATTGAACTAATATTAAAGTAATCATAAAATAAAACGACATGATACACTTCCCTAATTGGGAACCCTAAATTTTGTTCAAAATTAAGGGCCCGCGGCGACCGCCTCAGTTGCCTCAGCTCAGGGATGATTCGCAGAAACATCACCTGGGCATCATTTTCAACTCTGTTCTATGGGTATATAATTGCAAATTCATCATTTTTCTCTCTCTCTCTCTCTCTCTCTCTCTCTCTGTATGACATACATACATACATATATTATATGTATCATTTTTTTTAGATAGATATATTATATCAATCATTGAATTGGGTTTAATTAAAGTTATGTGATTGTTTTTTATCTGAGATTTTGTCAGCTGGTGGTGTGTAGCGGATGTTTTTGGTTGCTCAATATGGAAGGTGATCGGTGGTGTTGGTGTAGGTGCAGAAGAGGGTGTGCAAGGGAGGGTAGAGAAGCACATGCCGAACAGGAGGATGAATAGGCCGGTGTACTGGGGGGGAAGAGAAAGACAGGAAAAACATAATAGGGTGTTTTTTTTTTTTTTTTTTTTTTTTTTGTCTACTATACACACCCCAAATTCATATGTAAATTATTACATTTGTGTGGTTTATCAATTTTGTTAATCATAATTAAAAATAATAATAGCTTATAATTAAACATCACATAAAATATACATAAATATATTTTTCAAAATAATAATTACAATTGTCATGATCAATTTATAACAGCAACACAATAAATTATAATAAGAAATGAAAAATATCATAACTAACACCACAATCAATTATAATCAAGACAATAATATCACAATTGGAAGCATAATTCAGGTAATTTTATGTTACATATTGTTTTATACCATATGCAAGTAACTCAATTTTATGGGAGCCATAATTAAAATATTTTTAAAAAAAAAAAAATTATAACGAAACATAACATGAGATATAACCAAATAACTCTTAGATTATAATCAAAATAATGTCATAATCAATATCATAATATGTCATGACTAATAACATAATAGGTCATAACTATTGACACAAATATTGTAACGAAGGTTGTGTTTAATTTATAGATTTGAGGAGGGATTTGAAAAAAATATATATATATACACGTGAAATTAGGTAAAATATAAATATATTTTATTCACATTGCACTTATTTTTTTCTTTTCAAATTTCTTTCCAAATTTATGAATTAAATATAACCTAAAAGTGGGTATGGTAGAATTTTCCATCAATTAAATATCCTAGCCTTCGTTTTTTCCATCTTTTTATACCATTGGATTGGATTAAATATTGTTTTATTTTATTAATTGCTTAATAATTAACTTGAAATAAATATTAGTAATGCTACAGTTTCAAATATAAAAATTTAAAAATTATTCAAAATTTTACATCAATAACTTAGATTCATTTCATACTTAAATTTCACATTTTATTAATTTAATCTCTCTCACTCAAATTATTTCTGAATATATTTAAAATCTCAAATTTTGAGATCTTAATTTTTAAAATAAATATAATATCAATAACAATATTATACACTGAAAACAATTACTCCTTCCATCCCATAATAATAATCCTTTTTAGGAAATCAAACTTTTTTTTGGTAGTACAATTATTGTATTTGAAAAAAGTTAGTTTTCCAAAATCTCTGTGATAATACATTTTTTAGGAATATTAATGTTATAATTGTACTTTTTATATTGTTTATTAATTTAAAAGAAGGACAAAATATAAAATTTATATTATTTTTATACTTAATTTTTGAAGATGAACTAATATTTTGATAATAAAAAATAAAATAAGACGCTAATATTTTAAGGCGGAAGAAGTATAAAAAAGAAAGAAAAAAAAAAAAAGGAAAAAGAAGGTGTATGTAACAATCATTATCTCCGGAGGCGCGCGTTTGGAAAGCACGCAACACTACCTGATGGCCTGAGACGCGCGTTTGGAAAAACAATGAATTGTATATTACACACACCACCGAGTGCGAGTGGAGTATCTTTTGTTTATAACAGAATACGGACAATCTCATGAGTGACGACCTAACAAAACCCTAAACCCATAGGCTGTATAACCTCTCTCTCTCTCAAAACAGATACACCAGTGAAAAAATTTTATGAGTTTTTTTTAAAATAACAATAATGGTAGAGATCACTAATTTTAGAACTCTAAAAAGATCACTAATGACATGGCACTCAATAAAAAAAGAAAAAAATATAATACTAAAGTCAAAACATCAAATCATTCATGGTAAGGCCCACTGTCACATCATTAATGGCAGCACTAATTAGTACTCTCACTCATTCTCCTTAAAATAATAAGATATATGATTTGATTCCAGTTTTAACTTAGATCCGAGTACTAGTGAGATGTCACAATTTCAATGGAGGGCTTCAAAATCCTAGACTCACTTTTGAAAAACTTGTGTCATCTTCCTATGAAATCTTAGAAAATTCAATTTATTTTTAGGACATTGATTTAGACTCCCTTAAAACATCCACCCCACAATCCCCTCACATACATGGAGGTTGAGGATTGGATGAGAAGAAAAAAAAAACAAAAAAAACAAAAATAAATTGACCAATCAAAACTAAAAAGGGTGAGAGGGTGACCACCAAGGAGTCTCAACCTTTATTATTGTTTTTATACATGGAAAAATAGACACCCATAGCTGTGTATATATGCGCGCATATATATATATATATTATACACCATACACCTGTATGCGCAGGTTTTTCTTAGAACCGAAGACAGATAAAATGCGAGAGAAAACAAAGAAATTTAAGAACTCATCATTGAAACACAACTTGCAGAAGAAGAATGCTCAACAAGTTCACGTGGCCAAGTCCAATGCATAGAATAAGTTTTGATTCAAGAAACACAGACAGACAGGCACACAGAGAGAGAGAGAGAGAGAGAGAGAGAGAGTCTGTTTGGTTGCTGAGAAAGGGCAAGAAAAGGAAGTTGTTTGTCATTTGGGGACACAACACAAGGAAACGAAAGAACCTTCACAAATCTAAAACTATTTCCCTTTTAGTGAGAACTTGGGGCCTAGAGGTTTTAACCATTTGCCTCGTGCAACTTACTTTTCTTTTTTTTCCCTGTAATCTCATCTTTTTCTCTCTCTGTTATCTCTTTTCCCCCGCTTTCTCATGAACCAAACAGAATATGAAAAGTGAAATTAAAATTCAGTTGAATAAAGTACCTTCGATCGCTAATGTGTTAGAGAGAAAGCCCACCGAGAAAGCTCAAAGAAGAAGGTTATACCACACTGTAGAAGATTAGACGCTTCTTGATTTCAAGGTAATAAAGGAGTCAATAACCAAGTGCGTATCAAGAGAGAGAGAGCAACAAAATGAAGGAACAAAGAAAAATGAAGGAACAAAAGAAATGTATAACTTCAATCAGGGGATGGTTTCTCAATCATATAGGCGACTCTACGTGAAGGTGAGAGGGTTCACTTGATTGAATCCACTGATATTTCAAAAATGTTTATTACTATATCTAAATTTTTATTTCTATAGTTAAATGTAGGGTGTTTGGAAACTTGGGTTGGTTGGTTTTTTTTAGGGTTAAAATAGTTAATAAAGATAAAATAAATTTAAATAATTAATAAGATAAAATGTCATATTTATATTATAATTATTTTATTTTTCTTCTCATAATTATCAAATTAATTAAACAAAAAAAAATATTATCATAAACATAACTTTTTTAATCAAATTAAAATAATTAAAAAATAACTAAAATAGTCAAGTTTTCAAACCAACCCAATGTATTGAATGAACCTTCTGAAGTTTTTTTTTTTTTTTTTTTTGCCTAAACCATCTTTTTACCAATTTTTTATTTTTTATTTTCTAACCTTCATACTTGCATAAAAATCATAGTTACAGTTTTTATAATGAACTACAGTTTCATAATGAGATTTTTTTTTTTTTTTTTTTTAATCAGCAAAACTAATTTTATTGATGAAGAAAACAAAACATGTATAAAACTTACATCAACAATGAGAAATTATGTATATCACTAATTTTTTTTAATCATCATTTTATATTATTTCTTACGCAATTACTAATGATTGGTTCTGACGTGTACAAGCTCACAAAGGCGATGGACCACTATAAGCAACCCAACCCCATCAATCGGAGCCCAATACATAACTCAGCTGGTGAAATCCAGAACAGCTGGAATCCAACATGGCATAAAGAGCCAATGGTATTCAGACACATGCAGGTGAAGGACGAACCACATCAGCAGACAAAGATCTGCAAAGTTATTGCTACTGCACATCACCATTAATGTAATCCATCACAGCATTTATTACGACAACACCTCCCCGTCGGAACAGGACCCCCTTACCCTGAACAAGGTAAGCTACAGCATAGACTTTCGGTGAGGAGGGCAGGTCGGAAGAGACAGCGAAATGATTACCAAAGGATATAAGCAAACGTTGAAGACAAAAAGAAAGTTAAGTCATCTGTCTCTCATCTCTCTCTCTACATCCTCTACTTCCCCTACTAACTTACTCGTCGGAGGGTTCACTGGGGGACTATCCCGTTCCCCGTTGAACTTGTCTGTAGGTTACTTGGTGGGCTTGACCATTTGGATCTGAGCTAGAAGAACTTGGACCAGTCCGACCCATCCACCAAGAACGAACTGTATTATCAGGTTCATTAACAATTAATGAAAACAAATAATAGCATATCATAAAATTTAGTAATATAAAAAGATGTAAAAAAAAAACAAATAATATATAACAATCTACTTTGTTATGAAATTGTTCGGTGTCTTTGATTGTTATGCGGCACACATTTAAATGTAAGGGTCTTGCTACATCCCCCTAAAAAAAACCCCCCTAATCCTCCTAATTTTCATATCAAGTAAAAAAAAAAAAAATAAGGAAACAGTTGCCTAAAATTGAAATTAGGGGGATTAGAGGGGACAATTTTAAGGCTCCAAATCATTTTCCTAAATGTAATTGAGTTGTGGACATTCGCGCACTGGATTATCATCAACGTGTGTTCAATGTAGAGCAATTTGTTATACGTACTTTTACATCATTTTTTAAGTAGAAATGCTAAGTGCAAAATGGTACGGTGTAGAATGCACAATTTTCTCAAATGAGGGTTGACCTCACATGGATTTCATATGTCTGAGTCTCATTCTCATGTGAGAATATTATATATTTTATGCACAATACTCTCAGTGTACTTATCATAGCTCAATTTTTATAACAACACTGCTACAGACCCCCACTGGGGGTCGACCCCCAGTGAGGTGGCGGCAGTCCATTGGCCGAAACTCAGCAAAAAAAAAAAAAAAAAAAAAAAACAGTTTTTCTCACCCAATCCGGGGGCGACACCTCACTGGGGGTCGACCCCCAGTGGGGGTCCGAAGCAAAATTCTTTTTATAATATCCTTTATACAAGATGATTTTTTTTTTTTTTTTTTTTGACAAAAACATGAAGAAAACAATTTAAAATTTAATTGAAAAATATATTTTTTTACTCAAATAATTTAATTTCTCTTACATATAAATTATTATTATTATTTTTTTATATATATTATAGCTCAACTATTAGCCCACTTAAGTTGTCACTTAAGACCAATATGAATTTTTTTAAAAAATTATTGTCAGTTTTGATGTTTAATATGAAGGCATATTTTTTGAGCTAAAATATTATCAATATCATTATAGAGCAATGATTCATCCCCCCTTTTCCCCCCACCCCCTTTGACCCCCTCTCTCTCTCATTGGTCACATTTTCTTTTTCTTTTTCTTTTTTTTCCTGCTTCTCCAATCACCACCCGCCACGTGGCAAAGGGGGTGAGGGGGTGACCCCCACAAGGGGGTCCCAAGCATTATTCATCATTATATTATCACTTTCACTACTATATCGTCTCCGCCTCAGTCATCTCACTATACCACTACTATTTTTGCCCCCACCACATCACTACCTTCACCTTACTGCTGTCATTACTTTTATTACAAGGGTCCTGTTATGGTGTGCAACCCTTAAGGTTGCACACCATATGCAACCAACACAAAGAGTGTAAGTGTAAGGTGTAAACATAAAACAGAAAGTAAACAGAAATACGTAAATGGATTGCATACCGTGTGCCTTGCACACTTAAGAAAAGTCCTTATTACAATTATTAATACATTAATTTGAAGGACACAACTAAACCTAGGACACATTTATCTAGAAAATATTTATTAAAAAAATTTATAAAAATATTTTTTGTCAGAAGAAATGGAGCGCAAATCATCCAATTAAATCAACTGTGGATGTACAATACCCAATGTTATAGAGAATTAGAACTTGGTTGGGATTTGGGAAAGGCTCATTCTATGTCATATCTAATGCCCATATTTATATCTTTTCTCTCAAGTTCAAGCTTTTTAACAAGTATGTGCCATTTTGGGAATATGGTAAAATGTCTAAAAATGTGACTGTCAAAAACGCTAGAAAAGTCATTTGGCAAGTGCCAAAAATGCAGTCGTAAAATTACAAATTAGGGCCTATAAAAAAAATAAAAAAATAAATCTCTTATGTTGGGTAAGGGTATTTTGGTCATTTTAATTTGATTTGACACCATAAATAAATATTAAACTAAAAAGCAAAAAGCCACCTTTTTACCAACTTTCCAAATCACTTCCAAAAAAGCCAAAAAGCTTGGTAAAAAGCCAAAAGCCAACTTTTTACCAACTTCCCAAAACAACCATTTAAAAAATCAACTTCTCAAACATTCTCTTAATCTTAAATTTAAACATTCTTTTGTAGGATAAAGTCCTTGATGAATTTTACATATTAAACAATTTGAATTATCTAAATATTACATATTAAACAATTTGAATTATCTAAATAGACCCAAAATGGACCTTAAATGAGCCAGATTAAACTGTCCAATTGAATTGTCCAACTTGAGACAATGCCAATCCCTAACTTAAAAACTTTATTTAAAAAATTCAAAACCAAAACGAATAATTGATTTTCAGGCCAGTTGAACGAGTCAGGCGGTTGATTGTCCAATTGGTCATCCCATTTTTAGGAGGTCTATGCTCCCACTTCTCTCCTTGGCTCCTCTCGGCGTTGTCGGGCTACTCTTGCTCATCACGAGACTCATTTTAATATTTCGAACTGTTAATTTTGTAATGTGTTTTAGAGAAGATCATCCATTTAAAAAATTACTTTAATTAGATAATTGCAACTATATGATCAAATCAAATTTATCTTAAAAAGAAATAAACAAAAAATATGATTTTTAGAGTAGATTTGATTATGTAGTTGCGGTTATCCGATCAACGTAATTTTTTTTATAAATAATCTTCTTAAAAAATATTACAAATTAAACAGTTTAAATCATCAAAGTGAGTTCCATGAAGAGCCTACAATAGCCCAACAATGCTGTCCAATTGAATAATTTAACTGGAGAAGAGCCGTCTCCGTTGACAACACATAAAGTGACAGGAGGGTTGAAGGGATTTTATATAGAGTTTATATATATATCTATATATATGTATATTAATATATTACTCGTGCTATGCCCGAGATTAAATGATAATTGATAAACTTATTTTTAAATTAATTAAAAATAATTTAAAGAAACAAAAAATAAATAATTTTAAGTAAGTTTTAACCTTTTTTTTTTTAAAAAAAAATGAATGTTTGAAATTAACTTTTTAAGTGGTTTTTTTTGGCTTTTTTAAGAGATTTAAAAAAAAAGTTAATGTATTTAGGAATGAATTTTTTAATTGTACGAGAAAATGCAAATATTTTTGTTTGTTATTTAAATTTTCTGTTTTACCCTTCTGAAGGTGTAAACACCTATGCACTCACTCACAAGAATTGTTTGGTCTTTTCAAACAGATGAAAGATTTTCGAACTTTTTATTTTTCGGTATATGCTAAACACATTTTAGCATTTTTTAGTTTATTAACTTTTTAATCAAAATGATATATAACATCCCAAACATGTCATGAGTTACACAATTTTTATTTTATTTTATTTTTTTTTGCTATTAATGTTTTGTCCTAAGTATTATATAACAAATAAATATATAATAATTCAATTGGTAAAATTAAAACAAATAAATTTTCTAAAATTACAAAAATTATACTTTTGGTCAAATATAATTACATTATCAACTAAATTTGTAATTATAATTCATCTTACCACAGTTTGTCAAGTGATATAACAATCTCATTTTTTTTTTTTTGTCTCCCTTCCTCTCTCCCATCTTCTATCTCTCTTCATTTTTAAGACGATGTGGAAAAAAAATTGAAATGAAAATTTAAAATTTTTATATTTATTTCAGCAAGTACATTAGAAAAAATATTCTTGTATTAGTAAAAATTTTTTTGTCAATTAATAGAGTATGATAAATTTAAGTTGATCGTAAAATGTAATTTAAAAAATTTTGAGATGATCGAGATACCTAAGCCATGTTAGATTTATGTCAATCAACACAAATTGAAAAGTCACATGATCAAATTAATGTAATAATATATATATTTTTAAATTGGTAAACATATATCATTAGTAAAAAAAATTTCATAATAAAATGTACATATTTATGCATATTTAATAGTTTTGAAAATTGTAGACAACTGTAGACAAAGTGTATACACCACTTTAATCTAGACAACTGTATATATTTTTATAATATTTTTAGACAAAAATCAATTTAAAAAAAAATTAAATAGATTTTTGTTTTTGTAAATATTTTTTGAATTGATATTTTTAAACAAAATCAACTGCAGATAAAAATATTAAAGTAATGTTACAAAAATATTAAAGAAAAAATTCTTAGGTATTTTTGAAGTAATGCTCTACACTAATTATCAATTAACACATGTATATCATGATGTCAAAAAATATTAAAAGTAAAAAATAAAAAAAAGTAATGATATACAAACAGAAAATCAACATAAATAAATTATTAATAATGATTTGGTTGGATTTTGATCTATCACTTTATAATAAAGAGTCCATTGACATATTTTTTATTATACAAATGACACAATCACGCCATTTTAGGGTAAAAATTTGCATAATAATTCTAATGAAATAATATTTTCCAACCAAAAAATGGTTATAAGCAAAAATAAATAAATAATGGCCAATAGAGTGCAGAGGAACAAATGATACACAAAATATGACATGCAAAACAAAACCAAAAAAAAAAAAAAATTGGTCAGAAGTAAAAAAAAAAAAAAAAAAAAAAAAAAAAAAGTAAGTGTACTTAAAGGATAAAAGAGTCTGTTTAAATAATACAATAGACAAATTATTAACTAACCTCTAATTGTCTCATAAAAATAGAGAAAAAGAATAATGAGTCGCATTATTACATGACTGTAATATTTATAGAATGAGGTTGATGTGAATGACTTGGAGAATGTGTACTGTATGACCGCTAGGATTTTGGGATAGGAGAAGAACTTGATTGAAGAAAGAGTGCACAAGAAGGATCTTCTTCATCTTTTTTTTATTCTAAATCATAAATCATGATTTTTTTAAAAAAAAAATTTAAACTTAAAAATTCACAAATTTAGTATGGGAAACAACCCAATCAATTTGTTTAATTTATTTATAGGGAAACAATTTAATTATAGGGAAACAACCAAATTAGTTTTCCAAATTAATTAAAAGAAACAAAATCAATCAAACAAAAAAATTTAAACAAATTTGAATTTTTTTTATTTAATTTATTTTAAGGAATGAAGGATTTTAGGTAGAGATTTTAGAAGATGAACAAATAAACTGGAAAATCAACAAACCATGTTTCTATATTTGATTTTAGGAAAAGATCATCTTTTAGGCAATGATCTTAGGAGATGGGTTTGAAATTTTTTTTTTTTTAATTCAAAAAATATGTGAGACATATGAATAGTTTATTATTTTTTTAAATTAAAAAAATAAGAAATTGAGGTTGGACATGTGGAGGCCTTAGAGGCTTTCTCACTAAAAATTTCATTTTGCTTATATAATATACTAGTATAATACTTGTGCTATGCACGAGTTAAAATAAATAATTAAATTTTTTTTTTGAAATTAAATTATAACAAAAACTTTGTTTATGCTATAAAAGAAAATTTATTTAACATTAATTAGTTTCCATATAATAATTACATTTACGATAAAATATAAATATATTTCGCCTTGATGAATTTCGTAATTTTACTAAATTAAAGAACAAATAAAAATAGAAAAAAAAAAAAGAGTATCAGTGACCACAATCTTCAACCCACTCCTCAAATAAGACTTTGATGACTTCGATCCTGGTAGGTTGCTAGGTATAACCTCTAAAACAGTTTCATTAAATATTTGTTAATTATATTTACTAATTTTTTAGAGATTAGACCAATTGAACATTTTGCAAACCCTAAAGCCATTTTCTTAATTTGATCACCACTATAGATCATTTTTTATTTTTTATTTTTTATTTTTTATTTTTGATATTTTTTAATTGTGTTTATATTAAAAAAATTTAGAACTAATATAGTAAATAAATAAATTAAATTGAATATGTATATAAAACAACTTAACCCTAGCTCATAGGCCTAACTTTTTTATTCAGGGTGTTTGGCAAGAAAGTTTTTAGCCCTTTTTAGGCTAAAAGCTACACACACACACACACAAAGCCAAAAAAAAAAAAAAAGGTTAAAATAGTTAATATGAAAAAATATCATATCAAATCTATTATCATTTCATTTTTTCTCTTACAAACATTATATTCAACTACAAAAAAATCCAATCACCTTTCCAAACACAAAAATTTTAGCCTATTAAAATAGCCTACTAAATAGCAACTTTCCAAACACCCACATAAATGTGTTAGACCATTTTAATGGCCAGTACCTAAACCTCAATATTTATACAGTGGGTAGTTTGAGCCAGAATAACTACTTAACCTATAGTTAGCATGGTTCAAATAAAAGGTAGTGTATATATTATATGTGACTTTATAGTTTTTATTTTTCCCCTCATTTGTTAATAGATTTGTGCATAATCCACATTTCAAATAAGAATTTCATACATTTTTAAGAGTTAATCACAAATTTTAAAAAAATTGGACATGATACATTATAAATGTAATAACCCGACCCTCGTGTGTGTTTCTGGATTCCTTTCAGTCCCACATTCTGTGCATTTAAATGCTTATTGTGAAATTTTATGTGAAATTAAGTCCAAGTAAGTGAATCATATGGTTATGGATGCATATCTGTTTAATAAGAAAAAATATTTGTCACAATTAAAATGTTTGGATCAGGAATTGAGAGCCTTAGAGACTTGACAATCTGAAATTAATTTTACATTTGAAATCAGCATGATTTTTAAGTCATAATACGATTTTCTGTGAAATTTCAATTTGGAATGATTAAACTGATTGAATTTTGACCTATTTCATTTTTTTATATATAAACTTAATCCTTCAAACATTTGACTTAAAAACTCTTATGTTACCTCAAAATATCTCCTGAGAGAAGAAAGTTAGAGAGATAGAGGGGGAGTCTACCCAGAGAGGAAGATTGGAAAAAATCAAGAGGGTCTATTGAGATTTTAAGCTCGAGGTATGTGTTCTTTACTTTTGCTAAGCCCTCTTGATAATTGATTGAGAAATTCTCTACAATATTAAAGTTGAGGTTGTAATTGAAATCAAGGGTGTGTGTATGTTCTTGTCTAATTGTGTTTGTAGTTGTATTGGTAATCTCAAGCTTGTGATAGGAAATCTTATCTTTCCCTCTTGATTTTACTTATTGTGTGGAGTTTATTTACATACCTAGATGATTATCTATATATCTATATATATAGTTGAAAAGAAATATGATTTGCTCTTGAAAAGAGTGGGATGTGCATGTGTAATTGGAGGTAGTGATCTTAATTACATTTTTGATGCATGTTGTGGTGATATTGAACCATTATATTGCACTAAATTTGCCTATTTTGAGCCTTACCATAAGTGTATCAAGTTGGATTTTTGCTTGATTTCGGACTGCTTTTACAGGAAAAATCGCCGCACGTTCGGAGGTCATGGTCGCACGTGCGGGAGTCATGGCCGCATGTGCGGGAAATGGTGAAATTTTGGGTTTTGGCTACTGCTAAAAAGGCACATGCGGGGCTCCCCAGCCGCACGTGCGAGACCAACCGCCGCACGTGCAGAGCTCACAGCCGCACGTGCGGCCCATGCCAGAAAAACTCGTCTGCTCCGTTTTACGTGCTTGACCCTTTAATATTTTTGAAATATGTATTTGGTGCCTTTTTAATATTTATAAATTCGTTTGAAGCAAAGCGAGTCCGAAAATAGTTTAACAAGAAAAAAAAGAACTAACTTGTAAATTATGTATGTGTGTAGGACACACTCCGGGAGCAACTAGCGCTCCGCCACAACACTGTGAGTAGTAGTACTGTAGTAGTACGCTTACTTATTGCTAATAATTACCATTAGCACTCTATTAATCGCAAGTCAACTATGTTAACTTACATGAATGATTGAATGAATGTGTGTACTTTCACATGAATCTGAATCTCTATATGGCTTTGGAATTAGTCTGCTCTGATGACATCTGGGCCTATGGCCAATCCGTGGAATCTGTTAGGCCTATGGCCAATCTGTGAAATCTGACAGGCCTAAGGCCGTTCTGTATATCTCTGGGCTTAAAGCCATTCTGTTGAAAGACTAAGCCCAAGGCCGTTCTAGAAATAGTTACAGTATCAAATTAACCATATGTCTTCTGCATTTATATACGCATTGAGACGCATTATAATTCCAGTTGATTATTGAATTGTTTAGGTACTATTATTCACTGAGCTTCGCTCACTTTGTATTTTGTCTGCTTCTGTAGGTAATCAACTTGGAGGTCAGTCTTAACCCCTGATGCTCGTTTCTCTTTTGTCAACCTCAGTGTGTCCAGGCACTTAGATGAAGCCCGTGCATTTTTGGGGAGTTTTACTAAGCTTTTGATTTCGTACTCTAATTGCCTGTCTCTGGTTGAAATGTAAATAACCCTTTCTTCACCAACGTTTTTGTTATACGCCCAATCATGGGGCTGGGTCTGTATATGTATATGTACATAACTAATTTCTCTGATGCATGTCACTATATGTTCATCTACCTTGGTAGTGGTAGCTCATTGGATATTGTTTTATGTTATTTTATGATATTAAATGCTTCCGTTCAGGCCCCATAGTTTATGTAAACAGAATTTGTGTCCATTTCTGAATAGGTCATGCCCAAACTTTTAGGGGCGGGTTTGGGGCGTGACAAGTGGTATCAGAGCACAAGTTGCTATCTCACACACAACTCCATTGAGCTTTAGGATGTCTAGCTAAGACTTAGTGTAGACACCCCATTTTTGACCGCCCTTAAGACTTGGGCACTACTGATGGTTTACTTGGTGGTGAAAGGTGTGCAGGGCAGAAGTTTGATTTCTTCAGCAAGAGGAGAGTCAAATCCTAACCTTACACCTCATTTTGGACCAAAGCTATTTTGAATGGGTTTTAGACCTTAAAACCCTCTCTTTCAAAACCTTTTTGAAAATAGGTTCCTACGATGTCCCGACGCTCGCATTTTGTTAAATGTCGCGCCTTTTGGTAAACCGAGCAAGGACAGAGTGGAAATGAATGAAGGAGAGATGAAATCTTTGAAAAATCTTTCAAAACACCTTGTTTAGGGGTTTGGAGTTGAAGAAAATGGGAAAGGAGAGAAGAGAACTAGTTTGGGAGAAGTTCGGCATGACTCCGGATAGGACCAAAACTGCACGGCTTCACCAAAAGAGGGATATCTCTTAGCACAGTTGGAGTTTTGATGCAAGGCTGCCACCATTGGAAAGCTTACTTCCGGGGCTTCAATTTGCACAGAAGAATGACCTGAAAAGGCATCCAGATGAAGGAGTTAAACTTTCTTCAAGTCGGGGACTAAGGCTGATTTTTTATGCTGGCCTCTATGGAAGTGTGCCAGCCATTAATGGCCAATGCCTGCCCCATGCCGACCAAAAATGGTAGGGTGCCAGCCAACAATGATAAGGTGCCGGCCATTGATGCCCGAAAGCAGATTTCAACAGATATTTTATCTCTAGCTGGCACAGCTGTCTTGGCTGAGATATTTTCGACCAAACCTTTGCTTTGTGCTATATATGAGGCCATATATCATATATTCAAGGGAGTTAGAACACTTAGAACTTCTTGAGCAAGTTTTGAGAGCCTCTCTCTCTACACCTCTCTCTCCACATTCCTCTCTCTCAAGAACTCTTGAGCATTTGTGCTAGAAGGCTTGCATACAACTATCTTCAACCTATCAACCCTTGAGAAGAGTTGATCACCATTGGCATGAAGTCCCTTGTTCTTGCACCATTGCACTACACCTCTTAGCCTAACCTCTCCATCATCCATCCAAGCACCTTGGAGCTCATTTTCAGAGGTTGAAGACTTGCTATCTTGGTCCAGAAGTTGCTGGTTCCTTTGGCTACAAGAGTAACACTCAATTTCCTCCATTTTTGCATTATTTTGCTTCATAACTTAGCCCTATTTGCAAGCATTTCTGGGTTTTGTTATAAACTGAAAAGTGTCTTATTTTGAGCTCCTCTTGAAGTTTTATTAAGGACACTTTTCTGTTTGAGGTCACATACCTCCTTGTATGCTCTATCCCTCTTTGTAGGCTTATTTTGCTTCCTATCTTAGCCCTACTTGTGAGCATTTTCATGATTTGTCATAAACTGAAAATAGTCTTATTTTGAGCCTCTCTTGAAGTTTGATTAAGGGCATTTTTCTGTTTGAGGTCATTTACTTCCTTGAATGCTTGTTTGCCTCTTATTTTGAGCCTTGCATCTAGGCCTTTGTTGCATGCTTTGTTTGGCCTTCTAGCCACTGAAATTTAGTGGATTTTCAGTGGCTAACACACTATTTTGAGAGCCAAAATCAGAGGGGGGTAACCCCCTCTCTCCTTGTCTTGTTTGTTGGCCCTTTTGGCCTTCCAAAGGGGCTCCATATTGCATGCTTTGAAGTCTCATTTTAGGCCCAATTTGGTGAGTTTCAAGGTCTTCCTTAGCTCTGTCTGGAGCCCCTTTGACCATATTTTATGTCCCTCATGCATGTGTGGAGCAATCCTCCTCAAGGCCTTTCAAGAGGACTTTTTATTGCATGCTTCCTAGCCACATTCCAGGGCCTTTTTGGTGGGTTTTAGGACCCTCATAACCTATTTCCAGAGTTGGTTTTTCCATTTGGTGTGTCCGTCATATACGTGTGGAACAACCCCTTGCATGGCCCTCCAAAGGAGCCCATCTTTTTTGCATGCATTGACTGAGTTTCAGTGGTTATTTGGGCATATTTTAGCATACCATGTTGCTGTTTTTGGCTGGTTTGGTGATCTCTCTTGTGCTTCATATACATGTAATGTAAACCATGCTTACTAGTCTATGTTGCATGTTGTTTTAGCCCTTCATGTTAGCACTTTTTGGCCATGCTTGGAACTGATTTGGTGCATGTTTAAGACTGCCTTGGCTCTGTTTTCATGCCTCATGGTCAAATAATGCTTGCTTTGCATGCTTGTGGTTCAATGCATTTGCCTAGTTTTGAGTTTCGAGGCCTATTTCATGCATCGGGTGACATATTTCCATGTTTCGGGACCATTGAGCATCTTATTTCAGAGCTGGAAATTGCATGTTTGTATGCTATCTTGCATCCTTTTCCATGCTTTGGTAGAGTGGCATTTGATGCCTTAGGATCGATCCCTTGCATCGTGCATGTTTGAATGTGTTTCGGTTGTCTCATTTCCATCACATGGCCACTGATTTGAGTGTGGCTGAGGTCCACTCATATTGGTGTAAGTCCATCATGTATGTCATTTTAGTCCATTGCATTACGTATGCTAGGTTACATGTTAGTCGCATTGCATGTTTGCCATCCTTACGTGTTGCATTATTTGGATTAGGTGTTAATCCGAGCATGAGGAATGAGGGGCGTTTCATACTTCGAGTGATAGAACGTGTCTCAATTCTCGGTCGCCGAAGCTCTTGATGATTCATGATAAAGTTCTAGGCTTTACTTGTTGTATTTGTGCATTCATTTTCATATTGATTTGCACAAGTTAGATCTTTGGCCATCATGCATCGGGATGCGTGATTGATGGTCGTGGATCCGACTAGGCCTTTCCCTTGATGTTTTGAGGTGATATGGGGTGGCATAATGCATACATGCCCTTGGGAGACCCTCCATTTTCTGTATTTTGTGCTTTGTTGCAGCTTCGTGTCACAGCACACTAGTGGCCGGCAGTGCACCATTGATGGCCGGCAGGCACTCATCCTTGGCCAGCATCTCTCCTTTCATGGCCGGTAGGCCACTGGTGAATTCCCCAGCAGTGTTTTGGTAAGTTCCAACAATAAGCACTGGAAGACACCCTACAAACAGAGCCTCTAAAGAGCAACCGGAAGGTGTTTCGAGGCGAAGAACCGAAGCGAGCATGCATACCTTCCTCTTCTCCAAACAGAGCTGGAATAGCATTCATTTACTGCTTACTTATTAGTTAGTAGTTGTGTAATAATTAGTTGTAGCTAGCTATTAATTCGGTTTTGTAATAATTAATTAGCTCGTGAGTTAGTTAATTAGGCGGCTTGTATTATTTATTCGGACCCTCCGAGCGAGGGCACAATTGTAATAAGTGTGCATGTGTGTGATGTATGTCTTCCAACCCCACGTCTTTCTCCCTTTTATTTACCAAGCTTATGATGGTTAGATTAGGGCATGTTTCAATTAGCATACTTATGCTTACATGTTTGCATTCATGCATCTGTCTTGTATGCACCGGGCTCAGCGCATCATACTAACTGCATTGTATTTCAATTTCGAGTTGAATACTTGTTAGTTGTAGCATTTCACATGCCATCTTTAGAATAGCCGAGCCTATTTCTAGTTGCATTTTGTATGTGTTGCATTAGCCATCTTAACATGAACTAGGATCATGTATTGATTACTAACATAGCTTCTGTTTTTGGCTTGGAGTACTCGGTAAATATCTATGCTTTAGTATCCTTGCATGCGTGTGAGTGACTGCCATGATAGCATGCTTACCATGAGGCTATGTGGTTATGTGATATAATTGTCTGAATGCCTATGGGTGAAGGTTGGGTTATTTGGATTGGAACAATGCATTGACTGTGAGTTTTAAGCCCACTAGATAGTGGCAAATCACCATGTTTTCTAAGCCCACCTGAGGGTGGCAAATCCACATTTTAGCCTACTTGTGAGTAGTAAACCATTTTCGAAACAAACATGAAATGTTTTGTTTCAATTCAGGCGATCCAGTCTATACTTGTATGCTGTGCGCATCACGTAGTAAATCTAGGCTAATAACCGGAATAAGAACACATAAGGTTTTCAAAACTCGATATCATGGTTAGTAGAGGCCGATCTTTGATCGGGCGAGCAAGGGTGCTCACGAAGTAACCTTCCCCAATTGTACCCAAGTTCCCGAGTCGAGGCAACTTTGGTGATGACAGACACGTGGCCTTAGGCAACGAGTCAGGGTTTCCTAAATTCCCCCAAAATAAAATATTTAGGTGGCAACTCTGTATCTGGCAAAGCAGTCCATGTTTGGCACTTCTTTCTAAAAATCTGTTTTTCAAAATGATTTGCCGGATTTGGACTCTTTGATGATTCATCGGTCTTGCATTGTACTCTGCGAGATTAGATACAGGACCGTGACATTGAGTCCTGAACTGTAGTGAACCCAAATGAACAAAACGGGATTTCCCTCCCGAGACGTTCGGGGACGTCTACACTTAGGCATCATGCATAACATTCTGAAAGCATATGAAAAGATTGATGGCAACGTTAAATGCACTCTGCTAACGCTAACGATTTTGAACCATGCCTATTGTATATCTCTTGTGCATATTGTAATTGATTGTTATGTAGAATATGGTGAGAACAAGAACAGAAGACCCGGAAGATGCTACTTATGTACGGTTGGACAGGATGGAGAGAATGATTATGGAAATGGCGGAGACTTTACGGCAACAACAGCAACAGCAACAGCCACAACCACAACCGCCACCGCCACCGCCACCGCCACCGGTGCCTCTACCTGTGGTACAAGATTTCCATGCCGAGGACCGGACCATTACCCTTACAAAGGAATTTAAAAAGATGAAACCGCCATCATTCAAGGGAGGAATAGAACCGATGAAAGCCGAAACCTGGGTGTTGGGAATAGAAAAATTGTTTGAATATTTCCTTGTACCGAAGCTCAAAAAGTGCAACTTGCTACCTTCACCCTTGAAGATGAAGTACGGAGGTGGTGGATGCTTACGAGAACTACACACCAGGGGTTAACATGGGACAGATTCTTGGAGTTGTTTTATGACAAGTACTTTCCCCGAAGTATGAGAGACAAGAAGGTGACTGAATTTGAAACTCTCAGACAAGAGAACAAAACTGTTGAAGAGTATGAAGCCCAATTTGCAAAACTAGCCTGGTTTGCACCTCATATGGTGGATACGGATTATAAGAAGGCACAGAAATTTGAAGGGGGTTTACAGAGTGTTATCCTGGACCGTGTCAACATGTTAAAGTTACCTACCTATGTTGATGTGTTAGAGAGGGCTGTTATAGTAGAAGGGAATATTGCTGCTCAGACTCGGATATTTGAATGGAAAGGAAAGAGGCAGAACAATCAATTATCAAGGGGGTCAACTACTCCACCTAGCAAGAAACAAAACTCAGGGACTTCTAGTGTTTCCACTTTTACACCAGACTCAACCCCTGTTTGTGCAGAATGTGGAAAGAAGCATCGTGGAACGTGCTATCTGAAGTCTGGAGCCTGTTTTAGGTGTGGCAAAATGGGTCATTTGGTAAGGGATTGCCCTCAGAGGAATCAACAAAATGGCAATAGGGCTACTACAAGTTCAGCGGGATCTATACCAGCTCCCAGCACCAAGTCAGCTGCCAAACCTGCTAACAACAAAGACACTACAAGACAAGGCAGGGTGTTTGCATTGGTTCTGAGAGATGTGCAAAATACTGCAACAGTGGTGTCAGGTATATTTATCGTTCACGGTCATTCTGCTCATGTATTGTTTGATTCTAGCTCTACCTACTCCTTTGTGTCAAAACTATTTGCTCTCAATTTAGATAAATTTGAAGAAGTATTATCTTATATGCTATGTGTGTCCTCACCTTTGGGGAATTCTATGATCTGTACTTTTGTATATTTTACTTGTGAACTCTAACTTGGGAATATCCGGGTATATGCGAATCTGTTACCTCTTGACATGACTTATTTTGATATTATTCTGGGAATGGACTGATTGAGTGAATATGGTGCAACTATAGACTGTCTGACTAAGCAAATCAGTTTTCACCCTCTGGGACAATCAGAATGTACTTTTCAGGGACATGGAGTGGCTTCTCCACCTTATTTGATTTTTGCAACGAAGGCTTGTAAATTAATTTAGAAAGGGTGTCAGGGGTATTTATGCAGTGTTTTGGAGGGGCAAGTGAAGAATGGGCATACTGACATGATCCCAGTTGTCCGTGAATTTCCGGATGTCTTTCTGGAAGAATTACCGGGAGAGTTAGTAGACCGTGAAATCGAGTTTACCATTGAAGTGGCACTGGGAACTCAACCCATTTCTAAGACTCCGTATAGAATGTCGCCAGTTAAGATGAAGGAATTAAAGACTCAGTTGCAAGATTTACTTGATAAGGGGTTTATTCGCCCGAGTGTGTCTCCTTAGGGTGCACCAGTTCTGTTTGTGAAAAAGAAGGATGGAACACTCTGACTTTGTATCGATTACAGGGAACTCAATAAGGTAACGATCAAGAATAAGTACCCACTACCGCGAATCGATGATTTGTTTGACCAGCTACAAGGGGCACAAGTCTTTTCAAAAATTGACTTACGGTCTAGATACCACCAACTGAAAGTCAAAGCTGATGATGTGGAGAAGACCGCTTTTCAAACTTGGTACGGTCATTACGAATTTCTGGTTATGCCCTTTGGAGTTACTAACGCACCAGCAGCATTTATGGATTTGATGAACCGTGTCTTTAAGCCTTATTTGGATGAGTTTGTGGTAGTCTTTATTAATGATATCCTTATTTACTCGAAGAATGCGGAAGCTCATGAGAATCATCTTCGCTTAATCCTTCAAACACTTCGAGAGAAGAAACTGTTTGCAAAGCTGAAGAAATGTGAATTCTGGCTACATGAGGTGGCATTTCTAGGGCATGTAATAACAAAGGAAGGAGTCTCTGTTGATCCACACAAAATTGAAGCGATCATGAATTGGCCAACTCCTACCAATGTGACTGAGGTGCGTAGTTTTATGGGGTTAGCCGGATATTACAGAAGGTTTATTCAAGATTTTTCCAAAATCGCTGTACCGCTTACACAATTTACTCAAAAGGGGTCGCGTTTGAATGGTCAGAACAGCGAGAATCTGTTTTCCAGGAATTAAAAACGAAGTTAACTACAGCCCCGGTTCTTGCTTTACCGTCTGGTACTGAAGGATTTGTAATCTACAGTGATGCCTCTCACAAAGGGCTAGGTTGTGTGCTTATGCAAAATGGAAAGGTTATCGCTTATGCTTCTTGACAGCTTAAACCCCACGAAAAGAATTATCTCACACATGATCTTGAGCTAGCCACAGTAGTTTTTGCTTTGAAGATATGGCGGCATTATCTGTATGGAACTACCTGCGAAGTTTATACCGATCATAAAAGTCTCAAGTATCTGTTTACCCAGAAGGAGTTGAATATGCGACAGCGGCGATGGTTAGAACTCATTAAAGACTACGATCTGCAGATCCAATACTATCCTGGTAAAGCCAACATAGTTGCGGACGCACTTAGTCGGAAAAATATGGGGAATTTGGCAAGTTTGTTTGTGGGGCAAAAGGAGTTAGTGACTGAATTGGGAGAAATAAACGTAGATCTTGTGGTACCTGGGCAGGAGGCCATGATAGCAGTAGTGATGGACCAACCGACCTTACTTGAAGAGATCAAACTACGTCAAATGGAAGATGGAACTCTAAGGAAGATATGTGATGAGTTAGAGACAAAACCGAAACCAGGATTTAAATTGGAGAATTCAGTACTCAAATTTCAAGGCAGGATATGTGTTCCCAATGTGTTAGAAATCAAGCGAAAATTGATAGAAGAAGCTCATGCCTCAAAATTCTCATTTCGTCCTGGAAGTACTAAAATGTACCGGGATTTGAAACAAAACTTTTGGTGGCCAAGTATGAAAAAGGAGGTCGCAGAGTATGTCTCTAAATGTTTGCGATGTCAGCAAGTAAAAGTAGAGCATCAGAGACTGGCAGGATTACTGTAACCCCTTTCTAATCCCGGAATGGAAGTGGGAACATCTAACCATGGATTTTGTTGTAGGGTTACCACGGACTCCTCGGGGTATGAATTCTGTATGGGTCATTGTGGATCGATTAACTAAGTCCGCTCATTTTCTACCTGTGAAGACTCAGTTTAATGCAGATAAACTTGCTACGATTTATGTGACTGAAATTGTAAGACTCCATGGTGTTCCGGTCTCAATTGTGTCAGACAGAGATCCAAAATTTGTTTCAAGATTCTGGCAAAGTCTACAGGAAGCAATGGGTACAGAATTAAAGTTTAGCACAACCTTCCATCCTCAAACAGACGGACAATCTAAGAGAACGATACAGACATTAGAGGATATGCTCCGAATGTGTGTTCTGGATTTTCAGGAAAGCTGGGAAACCCATCTACCGTTGGTAGAGTTCGCGTATAATAATAGTTACCATTCGAGTATCGAGATGGCACCCTACGAGGCTCTGTATGGAAGACCGTGTCGTTCTCTCGCGTGTTAGGCCAAAGTCGGAGATAGATCGTTGCTAGGGCCCGAAATTGTTTAGTTGACAACTGAAAAGGTTAAAACTATTCGGGAAAGGTTGAAAACTGCTCAAAGTACACAGAAGAGTTATGTGGACAATCGACGAAGAGATTTGGAATTTGAAGTGGATAGTCATATTTTTGTGAAAGTCACCCCAATGAAAGGACATCCGAGATTCGGAAAAAAGGGTAAGTTAACACCCCGATATGTTGGCCCCTTTCAAATTCTGGAAATAGTGGGTCTGGTAGCTTACCAAGTTGCCCTTCCGCCAAATATGAGCCAAGTCCATACCGTGTTCCATGTCTCAATGCTTCGAGGATATCTCTCGAATCCGTCTCATATCATTGATTACCACCAAATCGTTCTGGATGATAAGTTAGCATATGAAGAAAAGCCAATTCGAATTTTGGACCGACAAGTGAAACAGTTACAGAATCGAGAAATTCCGACGGTAAAAGTTGAATGGCAAGAACATTACGGAACCGAAGCAACTTGGGAAAAAGAAAAGGACATGCAACACCAATATCCACATCTGTTCCTATCTTGAGGTAAAACAAGTTTGTAGGACCAAACTTATTTAAGGGGGAGAAAGTGTAATAACCCGACCCTCATGTGTGTTTCTGGATTCCTTTCAGTCCCACATTCTGTGCATTTAAATGCTTATTGTGAAATTTTATGTGAAATTAAGTCTAAGTAAATGAATCCTATGGTTATGGATGCATATCTGTTTAATGAGAAAAAATATTTGTCACAATCAAAATGTTTGGATCAGGAATTGAAAGCCTTAGAGGCTTGACAATCTGAAATTAATTTTACATTTGAAATCAGCATGATTTTTAAGTCATAATACGATTTTCTGTGAAATTTCAATTTGGAATGATTAAACTGATTGAATTTTGTCCTATTTCATTTTTTTTATATATAAACTTAATCCTTCATACATTTGACTTAAAAACTCTTATGTTAGCTCAAAATATCTCCTGAGAAAAGAAAGTTAGAGAGATAGAGGGGGAGTCTAGCAAGAGAGGAAGATTGGAAAAAATCAAGAGGGTCTATTGAGATTTTAAGTTCGAGGTATGTATTCTTTACTTTTGCTAAGCCCTTTTGATAATTGATTGAGAAATTCTCTACAATATTAAAGTTAAGGTTGTAATTGAAATCAAGGGTGTGTGTATGTTCTTGTCTAATTGTGTTTGTAGTTGTATTGGTAATCTCAAGCTTGTGATAGGAAATCTTGTCTTTCCCTCTTGATTTTACTTATTGTGTGGAGTTTATTTACATACCTAGATGATTATCTATATATCTATATATATAGTTGAAACCAAATATGATTTGCTCTTGAAGAGAGTGGGATATGCATGTGTAATTGGAGGTAGTGATCTTAATTACATTTTTGATGCATGTTGTGGTGATATTGAACCATTATATTGCACTAAATTTGCCTATTTTGGGCCTTACCATAAGTGTATCAAGTTGGATTTTTGCTTGATTTCGGACTGCTCTCACAGGAAAAATCGCCGCACGTGCGGGGGTCATGGCCGCACGTGCTGGAAATGGTGAAATTTTGGGTTTTAGCTACTGCTAAAAAGGCACGTGCGGGGCTTCCCAGCCGCATGTGCGGGACCAACCACCGCATGTGCGGGGCTCACAGCCGCACGTGCAGCCCATGCCAAAAAAACTCGTCTGCTCCGTTTTATGTGCTTGACCCTCTAATATTTTGAAATATGTATTTGGTGCCTTTTTAATATTTATAAATTCGTTTGAAGCAAAGCGAGTCCGAAAATGGTTTAACAAGAAAAAAAAGAACTAACTTGTAAATTATGTATGTGTGTAGGACACACTCCGTGAGGAACTAGCGCTCTGCTACAACACTGTGAATAGTAGTACTGTAGTAGTACGCTTACTTATCGCTAATAATTACCATTAGCACTCTGTTAATCACAAGTCAACTATGTTAACTTACATGAATGATTGAATGAATGTGTGTACTTTCACATAACTCTGAAACTCTGTATGGCTCTGGAATTAGTCTGCTCTGATGACATCTGGGCCTATGGCCAATCTATGGAATCTGTTAGGCCTATGGCCAATCTGTGGAATCTGTTAGGCCTATGGCCAATCTGTGAAATCTGACAGGCCTAAGGCCGTTCTGTATATCTTTGGGGTTAAAGCCACTCTGTTTAAAGACTAGGCCCAAGGCCGTTCTGGAAATAGTTACAGTATCAAATTAACCATATGTCTTCTGCATTTATATACGCTTTGAGACGCAATATAATTCCAGTTGATTATTGAATTGCTTAGTGTGGGGATATATTTTCTGAGTATGAACACGTGGCAAGGTGACGCCGACGTTTCAGCCGAGGTGCCACGTGTCCTGGTCATGACGCCGAGGTTATCTCGGCTAGGCCGAGATTACCTCCGAAGATGTCGGAATCCGAGATAAGCGGATAAGGGACAAGAGTCCTAGTATGAAGAAAGACTTCAAGATGGATAAGGATAGTATTCTTAGGGAGTCTATCCTTATCTCTTGTAGAGTCCAAAGTAAGCACTGAATGGGAGTCCATAGAAGTCAGGCTTCTAGTGGGACTAGGATTGAGTAAACTATAAAAAGAGAGGCACCCCCGTGGGTCTAAGGTACGCAATTTATGCTTTGAGCAGTGAATTTAGCACTTGATTATCTTTAAGAGATATACTGACTTGATCGTCGGAGTGCCCCCGGGTGGACAAACCGCCGCCAGAATCTTCTCTTTTTGTTACAGGTTAGCCAGGTGTCATCTATTCTGCTGGTGCTCTCTAGCTGATTACTAAACGGGCAGTGTGATCAGAAAATCACTCACACAATTTGGCGTCGTCTGTGGGAAAGGCAGGAGAATAGATGGCCAGTAACAGACAGAAGGAAAAGATTGGGGACGACACTCCTGCTGGGAGTGGGAGACCTATTGACCTTGATGTCACAGGAGACGAATACAACGTGGAGACTCGTGACCAGAATCACGGGGTGAAAGACGTCGGCCAGACTAGCGGCGCACCAAAGAAACCAGATCGAGGTGGCCACTACAACGAAGACGACCTCCAGGTATGGAAGGACAGGTGCCTATGAAGGGATGGAGAGATAAAGGAGATGGCAAACAAATTGGCAGACCTGCAGTCGGTCGTCAATTTCATGATGCAAAATAACGTCATGCTACCACCGTTCCTGCTGCAGAACACACCGATTCCAGCGGCCAATGCCCAGAAGGAAGGGCAAAGAACAATCCCCGTAGCCCCTCAGCACAACGGGAGTGAAAGACACTTTCACTGACCTTCCAGGGAGGTCGGACGAAAGGAGCCAAGAATAGAAGAATCACGGAGGACGCATCACACAAATGAGGCAGACCCCAAGGGACATCGGCATGTTCAGGGGCAGGCGCTGTGCTTTGACACAACTCATGGAGAAGGGTCGAAGATGACTCACCACGAGGCCGAAAGTATTGCACTGAAAAGACTGAAAGCAAGAGATAGCCGAGCTCCTGGGAGGACAAAAGAGGATTTAAGAGATTACCTCAAGAGGAAACAACAGAATGACTACGCCGAGGTAACTTCCCCAGATAAGCCGAGGACACCATTCTCGGTGGAATTGGACAGGTTTGAGGCGCCGAAGAGATTCAGTATGCCGAGGTTTCAAATATATAATGGTAAGTCAGACCCCAACTTCCACGTCGGATTATATTTGAACTCAATGGCATTATATAGTGGGAACGAGCCGTTGCTCTGCAAAGTGTTCCCCTCATCCTTCGGGGAGATTGCATCAGATTGGTTCCACAAACTACCAAAAGGAAGCGTAAAGACTTGGGAAGGCCGGGACGAGATGTTTGTGGCCAAAGGGTTGAAGCATTGATGGCTCTGAAGATCGGTAAGGATGAAGGCCTTAGGGCCTATGCAAAAAGATACTATGAGGTATTCAACCGAATACCAGAGTGTAATCAAGAACGGCTTAAAAGACAACTGCCCACTACAGAAATCTTTGGCAAAAACTTTGCCAAAAAGCATGGAAGAGCTCATGGCGAGAATCGAGAAGTATGCCAGAGCCGAGGAAGATACGTCGGGGGCCAAGGAGATAAAGCAAGAGAAAGGTAACGGCTCGCCAAAACGAGGCCGAGGTAACAACGGGTCGAACAAGCACGAAGCAGAACTGAGGGCTACCCAGGCAGTGACAACTGTGTTCCGAACTTCAATTCACAAAGTCCTGGATCAAATTCGGAACTAGCCCTATTTCAGAGCACCAGCAAGGTGTAGACACCCCATTTTTGACCGACCTTAAGACTCAGACGTCACTGATTGAGCGCTTGGTGATGTTGCATATTGTGCTCGTTCTGAGGTTGCGGAGTCACGGCTGTGACCCTTGCCTCCGGACTTCCGGACTCTTTTGTGCTTTGCCTCGATTTGCGAATCGGGTCCCGTTTTCTCCATTTTCTCTTCCCGAGGGGAGGGAGAGGTCTCGTAGATCATCTCTCAGTGGCCGTAGGCTACGTCTTGTGCTCGTAGGCCATTTTGCCCGTTTGGAGCCTGGTTCCCGGTTTTCGGAGCCGTCGGCTGTGTGCCTCGGTTCGGGACCGCTTAACCACCTCCGTTTGCTCCGGTTTTTGGCGTACATCTTATTTCCTCCCTTTTGAGGGACACTGTGGCTCGAGAGACCAACTTCGTGGTCGAATACCACTTCCGGTGCCTAACAGTCAGTTTTCGGGGCCTCGGACCGCGCGTTTTGGCCCCCGAACCTTCGTTTACATCGGTTTGAGTCCATTTTTAGCAGGGACCTTATTTTCATTGTTAGGAAGGTTGTAGGAAGGTGGGAGGCCAGCAATTGTTCTGACTACCAGCTTTATTCCTTCATCGCTCTTCATCGCCCGTTTTTCCCACTAGAAAGCTGACTTTTCCCATTCCCGGGCCACTTTTTCTGACTTTCCTCCACACCATTGTGTTGTACACACCTAGGAGGCCACCAACATGGGTTGGCCAGCCATTAATTCTCCCTGGCCCTTTTGAACCCCTCTAAAAAGCTAGCTTTTCTCTCTCCTGGTTCACTTTTTCTAGTTTTTCTCCACATAGCTGTGTTGCACACACATAGGAGGCCATCTTTTTGGGGTGGCCGGCCACTAATTGAGCTTGACCCTTTTGACCCTAGCCGGCCGGCCAGGGGAGGTGGCCGGCCGGCCACCTGAACCTCCTGAACCTGGCCGGCCAGATTTCTCTCTCCTGGTTCCTTATAGCTGTACCCTCTGTTTTGACCACCCAGACCCCTCCCCGGGGATTTGCCCTTTTGGGGGGGAAAATTTGAATTTGGTTTTCCCCTCCTTTTCCTTTACTCCTCCTCTATATAACCAGCACCCCTCCTCCTTGATTAGGGGTTAGAAAAAATCAACAAAAGCTCACCCTCTTCTCCCTCCATTTTCACTATTCCAACCCTCCAAACCCTAAGACTCTTGCACCATTTGCACTACAACCCATAGCACAACACCACCATCATCCATTCCAACCATTTGAAGTTGATTTCCAGAGGTTGAGAGCTCACAAACCTGGTCCAAAAGCTGCTGAAGTTTGGTTCTACAAGGGTGAGTCCTTTTTTTCTTTCTTACTTCATCTATAAGCCATACTTGCAAGCATTTTTGGGCTCCGACCCAAACTAGAAATAGTCTTATTTTGAGCTCATCTTCATGTTTGGTTAAGGACCTTTCTCTATTTAAGGCCATCTGCTGTCCCTTTCCCTTTTATCTCTCTTTTGGCCCTTTTCTTGCATGATATGTTATCCCTATTTGTAAGCATTTTTGGGCTTCGAGCAAAACTTTAAAGTGCTTTATTTTGAGCCCCTCTTCAACTTTGTTGAAGGACTCTTCACTATTTGAGGCCAGCTACTGCCTCTTGCTTTCTATCTCTCTTTTAGGGCCTTTTTTTACATCATATGGTAGCCTTACTTGTGAGCATATTTGAGACTTTCCATAAACTGTAAAGCATATTTTTTTTAGCCCCTCTTCAACTTTGTTGAAGGGCTCTTCTTTGTTTGAGGTCATTTACTGCCCTATTTGTTCATTCTCTCTTTTAGGGCTGTTTTTGCATGATACATTAGCCCCACTTGTGAGCCCTTTTGGACCTCGACATAAACTGAAAAAAGTCTTGTTTTAAGGCCCTATTGCTGTTTGATTAAGGGCATTCTTTTGTTTAAGGTCATGTGTTTCCTTCTATGCTTGATTGCCTCTTATTTTGAGCCTTACAACTAAGCCCTTCTTGCATGCTTTGTTCGGCCTTCTAGCCACTGAAATCCAGTGGATTTTCAGTGGCTAATACACTGTTTTGAGCCTCAAAATCAGAGGGGGGGTGACCCCCCTCTCATCTTGTTTTGTTTAATGGTCATTTTGGCCTTCCAAAGAGACCCTATCTTGCATGCCTAGTTGATTGATTTTAGGGCCAATTTGATGAGTTTCAGGGCTATCATATTTGATTTTTAGAGTTAATTTTGCCATGCTTCATGTCTATCTTGCATGTGTTTAATAACCCCTTGTATGGCTCTTCAAAGGAACTCATTATTTGTGCGCATGTTGGCTACATTTCAGAGGTTATTTGGGCATGTTTTGGCATGTTTTATTCACTGATTTTTACTAGTTTGATGAGTTCTCACCTGCTTCATATACATGCCATGTAAACCATGTTTGCTAGTCAAAGTTGCATACTATTTTTGTCCATCTTGCTAGCATCTTTTGGCCATGCTTTGAACTAGAAATGTTCATGTTTCGGGACTGCCTTGGTTCTGTCTTCATGCTTCATGATCAAATAATGCATGCTTTGTATAGCTATAGGTCAATGCATGTGCCTAGTTTTGTGTTTCGAGACCATTCCATGCATCGGGTGCCATGTTTCCATGTTTCGGGGCCATTTAGCATCATGTGTTAGTGCTGGAAATTACATACTTGTATGCCATATTTCATGCCTTGCCATGCCTTGTTAGAGTTGCATACTGTGCCTTAGGTTCGGTCATCGGTTTGCGTGCATGTATGCACACATTTCAATAGTCTCATTTTCATCTTATGGCCACTGATGTGAGTGTGGCTGAGGTCCACTCATGTTGGTGTAAGCCCATTATGCATTATGTATGTCATTTCAATTCATAGCATTGCGTATGCTAGGTTGTATGTTAGAGCATTGTGTATGCCATGTTACATCGTGCGTTGTGTATGCCATTTCATAGCATTGTGTATGTTAGGATTGCATTCATGCATGTCATGCATATTGCATTGTGTTTGGGATAGGAGTTAGCCCGAGCACGGGAAACGAGGGACGTTTCGTACTCCGAGTGACGGAACGTGTCTCAATTCCCGGTCACCGATACTCCGGATTATCCATGATGGAGTCTCGGTCCTGTTGTGTTTATATGTGCATTCATTTCATATTGAGTCGTGCAATTCAACTCCTTGGCCATCATGCATCGAGATGCGTGATTGATGGCACGAGGATCGAGGTATGCATACATATGTGAAAATACATTGCCATGCCCCTTTCTTGCTCTCTGTTGCAGCAAATCAGAAACCGACAGTCTTTTGGAACTTCGTGCAACATTTCGAGATTAATTATAAACAGAAGCTAATTGGGGTATCGCAGTGGATTTCCGCGCAAGGCAACTCAAGCACGCATCATTCATCATCCGGAGCAGAGCTGAGGCAGCCCGTAGGCTTGCATACAAATTTACTGCTTTCCTAGATTAATTTGTTAATTAATTAGGGTTTTGTACTTATTCGGACTGTACTATTCATTTGGACTGTATATTATTCATTCGGACCCTCCGCGCGAGGGCAATGTTGTAATAAGTGTGCGTGCGTGTGATGTATGTCTTCCAATCCCACGTCTTTCTCCCTTTTATTTACCAGCTTATGATGGTTAGATTAGGGCATGTTTCAATTAGCATACAGTATTATAGCATGTTTGCATTCATTCATCTGTTCTGCATGCACCGGGCTCGGCGCATCATACTCACTGCATTGTATTTCAATTCCAAGTTGAATACATGTTAGCTGTAGCATTTCACATGCCATCTTTAGAATAGCCGAGCCTATCTTATTTGCATTTTGCATGTGTTGCATTAGGCATTCTTGTATAGTTATGATCATGCATTGATTTCTAATTAGCTTCTTTCTTTGGCTTGGAGTACTCAGTAAGCGGTTATGCTTTAGCATCCTTGCATGCGTGTGAGTGACTGCCATGATAGCATGCTTACCATGAGGCTATATGCTTATGTGATATACCTGCCTGAATGCCTGTGGGTGAAGGTTGGATTATCTGGATTGGAGCAATGCATTCACTGTGAGTTTTAAGCCCACTAGATAGTGGCAAAACCATGTTTTCTAAAGCCCACCCGAGGGTGGCAAAATCAGCATTTTTAGCCTACTTGCGAGTAGCAAACCGCCTTCAAAAATAAACATGAAATGTTTTGTTCCAATTCAGGCGACTCAGTCTATACTTGTATGCTGTGTGCATCACATAGTAAATCTAGGCTAATAACCGGAATAAGAACGCATAACGTTTTCAAAACTAGATATCATACTTAGAAGAGGCCAATCTTTGATCGGGCGAGCGGGGGTGCTCACGAAGTGACCTTCCCCAATCGTACCCAAGTTCCCAAGCCGAGGCAACTTTGGTGATGACGGACACGTGGCCTTGGGCAACGAGTCAGGGTTACCTAAATTTCCCAAAATAAAATATTTAGGTGGCGACTCTGTATCTGGCAAAGCAGTCCATGTTTGGCACTTCTTTCAAAAATCTGTTTTCTCAAAACGATTTGCCGGATTTGGACTCTTTGGTTCAGATTAAGAACCGTGAGAATTTGAGTCCTAAACTGTAGCGAGCCCAAAATGAACAGAACGGGACTCACCCCCCTGGGGCGTTCGGGGACGTCTACAGTTTCTGGCGACTCTGCTGGGGAATTTAGAGAACTTGACTCGAACTCATGATATCTGGTTTTGACTACACTTATGTGTTTCTTTGCATTGCGTGTGCATTGGTCCGCCTAGGACACCGTGTTTGCCATCTGCTATTCCTGAGCGGTTTGCCAGAGGCTGCGTGCCATAAGGCTTACTGGTTACGGGCTCTGCCAGTATGGGAACACAAACCCCGGTTTTACCGGGGCACCCTTTTGACCATTCGACCTAGTGCATATTCGGATCCGTAGTGACCATTCCAAACTAGGACAGGTTGCTTACCCGATTTAGGTTGTTTGAAACCGCTGCGTGCGTAGTGAAACCCTACCCCAACATAGGGGTGTTTTGGCTCTCACTTATCTGTTATGTGCTTTTAGAGTGCGCCTCTACAGGAATGCATGTATCAGTTTGCGAGTTTGAGCATCAGGCCTGTGGGCATCAGTTCAGTTATTTTGAGAATCAGTTATCTGCGGGTACCAGATTCAATTTTCGAGGACAGTGATTCAGGGATAATGATCAGTGTTTGAGGACAGTGTGTATTCAGTTTACCGACCGTGTGTTGTTATGCCTAGCTGTGTGTTGTGTATTTATTTTAAGCTGTTATGCTGTTCGTTTATCTGGTTATTTATTTCTTTATTGCTTTATTTATCTTTTTGCTAGGACAAGGTTTTAGCACAATTGCTTCCGACCCAGCAGATATTCCCCAAGCACTTTGGACAAGAGGTCGTCGGCTCAATCAATCTGAGGACCTGGTTGACGGACAGCCAGTGTTTCATTCTCTACCCCCGGTTGTCAGACAGATGCCGAGAAAGCGTAGTGTGTCTGAACAAAGGTCTACCCTAGCAGTGAACAGTCGGGCTGAGGTTTTAGTTTCTGCCATAGAGATACACATACCAGTCAGTCAACAAGATCAGCGGAATATGGCCGGGATGGAAGACATGATGCGACAGCTTCAAGAGAGCATGAAGCAAACGCAGGAGCACGCTGTCCGCCAAGCGGAGTTCTCTAAACAGCAGGCCACGATCATGGCCCAGCAGGCTGAGCTCATCACTAGACTCCAGCAGCAAGCCGGAACATCAACCTCACACCCAGCTCCTCCTCCACTAGGGGTCCCGTTACCCAAGCAAACACCAACTGTCCAGAATGTCCTACCAAACATCCAAAACACCTTGCCAAATGCCCAGAACATCCAGGAGGACACAGACCTTCCAACGGGGCCAGCTCGGCCCCCGCTTCCACCTCAACTGTCCAAGGCACATACGCCTATCAACCACCCAGACTCTCCCTTCGAGTTCAAAATAGACCCAACAGCATTGAAATTGAGCAAGCTCGAGAAGCTATTCAAGAAATCCCAAGGGGTAAAGGCTATTCCGGATATCGAGGACGGATATACCGATGTGGCTGTAACATTGCCGGATAGGTTCAAAATGCCGCAAATTGATCGCTTCGATGGGTCTGGGGATCCCATGGTCCACCTCCGGCTATTCTCAGATATACTACGGCCGATGGGCCTAACTAGACCCCGGAAGCTTTCACTATTCGGCCGGACCCTGTCGGGTGTGGCCGCTATCTGGTATGCGAAGTTAGAGGATGATGTCAAGCGGAGTTGGGATGAAATGGCTGAGGCCTTTGTTGCGCAATACTCTTACAACACCCAAATTGAGATTACAACTCGTGATCTCGAAACAACAAGGCAAGAGCCCAAGGAGAGTTTCTCGGATTTCGTGACCCGGTGGAGGGCGAAGGCCTCGATGATGACTTTAAGGCCCACCGATAAAGACCAGATCAGGATGATTATGCGCAATCTCCAGCCAAAATTGATGCAAAAGATGATTGTACTCCCCTTCCCCACTTTTTCAGATCTGCACGAGATGGAGGTACAAATTGAAGATGCAATGAAACAGGGTCTGATCGACCAAGATAAGGAGCAGCCTAGGAGGACTTTCAACCGTAACAACAATGCAGGCCCGAGTGGCGCTGCAACTACAAGAGCTTCGGAGGTGAGCATGGTCACCACCATTCCCCCTCCCCTTCCAAGACCTATGGCAGCCACGCCTTTCTCCGGAGCATCCGGAAGCAATACACAGACCACCAAATACCAACCCAGAGGCCAAAGGACCTTCACACCCTTATATATGCCCCTGTCCAAAGCTCTGGGGGTATTAATCAGGAAAAAGCATTTGAAACCCCTAGAGCCGAGGCCACTACCAAATCCACTCCCTCCCTCTCATGACCCAGCAAAATACTGCACGTATCACCAACAACACGGCCACGACACTGACCGTTGTTTTAGATTGCGTCACGAGATTCAGGATCTTATTGACAAGCAAGTGATTGCGCCTCCCGACAAACCCAATGTCACAACGAATCCTCTCCCACCGCATAACCAAGCTCCCCCTCCTAACAGAATCAACTTTATCCAAACTGGGGTCGCATCTTACGATCCTAGTATCTATATCACCCCATCCCACCTACCTAAGCCGGAGGTGCTCCTTCCTGACTGCACTGACTCTTTGTGCATGTTGGACATCTCCACAACCCAACCAGAGCCAACGGTGGTGACCATCGAAGATGGGACAGGGCAGATTTCAGAAGAGAGTGGAATTGTTGAGTCTGGGATTGAGCAGTCTGGGAGTTTCGGTGGGGAAGCCTATGATCCGAGTTAGTACATTCTGTCAGCGGGCCAGACCGGGCCAGGTATAGAATTGCCGGAGAAGGCACAGCTGTGTGTGATCCGGGGGGATGGATTTGAGCAAGGGGCAAATGATTTGACGGTTGTGGATGAGGACTTTGCCAACCTCCAATTTTTCAATGACCAGGATCCAGGGGACACGGCAGTCAACTGGTTTAATTATAAGGAATCGGCAGAGGCTACTAGATGGCTGGATGATCAACCGGATGTTATGGAAGAATTCCAACCAGAACATGGCCCAGCAGGGGCGAGAATATCAGTGGTGGCCGGAAGGGCCGAAAGTCAGAGTACATTGCCGGAGAGCGCCGGTACGAAGAATTTCGCTCAAGACAAGAGCATTGTAAATGCAGGGAAAGCTGAACAACAAACTGCGCCAACGCAGGTGGAACAAGAAAAGATTTGGGATTCTGAGAGAATCCGGAAAGCCAAAGCCCATGAAGGGATTGAAAGTGCTGTGGGCACGAGGACAGAAGATGCTGTGAGCATATGGGCTAAAAGTGCTGCAAGTACAATCATGCCGGAACAAGACAGGTGTCTTTTGAATGCCAACGGAATGTGGTGGGAAGATGACGATTTATGTCTTGCCCGCACAGATGAAGATTGGGGGAGCAATCAACCAGACGACACCTGGTATCTCGATGAGGTTAATCACATGACAAGAAGCGGGCGGTATTTCAAGCCCCCGTACCTGGACCAACCAGAGGCGTCAGGGAAGGATAAGGAAGCTAAGAGACAGAAGGAGAAGCAAATCAAAGAAGAAGCTGTGCTGAAGCAGTTAAAAAAGATACAAGCAGACATCTCCATCTGGGGATTGCTTATGGCGTCACGAGTGCACAGGCAGGCTGTCCTATCTGCTATGGACAAGGCTAAACTCTCTATAGATACCACACCAGAGCAGCTAGTTGGACTAGTCTTTCTGGGAGGAGGTTCCCCGACCTTAACCTTTTCGGACAAAGAACTGCCGCCTGAGGGCGCAAATCATAACAAACCCCTCTACATCTCTGTGGAATGTAGAGGCAAGTGGGTGCCAATGGTTCTTGTCGACACGGGATCCGCCATTAATGTGTGCCCGTCAAGGACGGCATATGCAATCGGGTTAAAGCCCGCGGACTTCGTGCCGACTACTCAAGTGATCAGAGCCTATGATAACACCAGCAGGGAGGTGATGGGGACTGTCAAAATTCAGACCCAGCTAGGACAACACAATATTGAATTCCATGTCTTGGACGTTCCTGCAACTTTTAATCTACTCTTGGGGCAGCCGTGGTTGCACCAAGTGAAGGCAGTCTCTTCCACTTTGCATCAGATGTTAAAGTACCCTCACGGGAAGGGGGTAGCCATTGTTTTCGGGAATTCATCAATCCATCCACCGCCAGAAGTGTCTACACCAGTCTTGGAAATCGAGCACGGCACGGAGGATGTGTTCTTATCAGGGTTTACTCTGGCTGAGGCTCGGGTTGTGCAGAATATCATGGCTGTTAATGAGGAAGTGTACGTCAGTGCTCAATCTGTATACCTCATGAACAAGCTACAACACATCCCCGGGATGGGACTGGGAAGGAGCGGCCGGAAAGGCGTCGCAGCATTGGCCGAAGTGCCACACAACCCCCATACCTTTGGCTTGGGTTATCAACCCACCAAAGAAGATTGGATAAGGAAGGGGAAGGAAATGGCTGGGAGAGCCAGAGCAAAGCAGGTTGGAAAGCCTTTTGAGCTGATGCATAGGCCCATTCAGGGTATCCTAAACGGACGCTTCGTCCGGGAGGGGGAGGACTTTCCTTTTTGTGGCTTTCCAGAGCCGTGGCTGAACGCGGAGAGGAAGCGCGTACCAGGTTTTGAGATCTTCTTTGATCTGCAGTTATCCGGGGAGGATGTTGCTGAAGAGCAGACGGACCCATTGGCTGAGGCTGAGCAGAGCAAGAGAGTGTAGTCTGAGGGCACCGAACTTGAGATGGGGGTAGCACTGGCATGTCTACTTTCAGATCCTCCGATCGACCAGAAGTGCTTGGGGGATAACTTCTCGGTTTCCATGATTGGGAATGAAACGACTGCGGGCCTACCAGCAACTATTTTGGATGCATCTATCGCACCCTCTCTCATCTGGCAATATGAAGAGGGATTTTTGTCCAGCAGGACCGGGTCAGGTAGTGAGCCGGAATCTCGGAATCTGATTCCACCGAGTCTTGTGAGTCGGAATCAGGTTCCAGCTCGACTGAGTCTGAGTCTGGTAATCCTAGGGGATGATAACCCGGATGCCACAGTCTTGTCCAGGTCGTCTTTTTCTTTATCTTTTGAGTCTATTGTAACCGAGGAATCGGACGACTTGGATGTGCTTAATGAGAATCAAGTAGCTGTGGTTTCTAAGTACTTTTCTGTGCCTTTGATTTATTGCATTAACTCAGACTTTCAAAAATTTTGATGAAAACGATGAGGACGAAATTCCTCCGGTTTTGCAATGCTTAATTGAACAAGAGCAGGAAAGATTTGTTAAACCGTTAGTTGATGAAATCACTACCGTAAATGTTGGTACTGAGGAGGACCCGCGGCTGGTCCTAGATCGGGTCCACGTTGTCTTCGGAGGAACGCGAGCGCTTAGTCGCTTTATTAAAAGATTTCAAAGATGTTTTCGCGTGGTCCTATGAAGACATGCTTGGAATTGATCCTGAGATTGTACAGCATCGGATCCCTCTTGACCCCGAGGCCCGACCGTTAAAAAGAAACTCAGGAGGATCCACCCGGACTGGGCTCTCAAGATTAAGGAAGAGGTCACTAAGCAAATCGACGCAGGCTTCCTGCTGGTATCCGAATACCCGACTTGGGTTGGCCAACATCGTTCCGGTGCCAAAGAAGGATGGCGGATCCGAGTATGCGTGGATTTCAGGGATTTGAACAGAGCCAGTCCGAGGACGACTTTCCCTTGCCGCATATTGATGAGTTAGTGGACTTCACAGCAGGACATGCTTTGCTTTCATTCATGGATGGCTTCTTCAGCTACAATCAGATAGTAATGGCACCTGAAGATCGGGAAAAGACTGCATTCACCACCCCGTGGGGGACATACTGCTATAGAGTCATGCCGTTTGGGCTGAAGAATGCTGGAGCTACTTATCAACGGGCCGCGACCACAATATTGCATGACATGATCCACAAAGAGGTTGAGGTGTACGTGGACGACATGATTGTCAAGTCCAAAGAAAGAGAGGGCCACTACACCGCCTTGCAAAAGTTCTTTCAAAGGATCAGAGAGTTTCGATTGCGGCTGAATCCTCAGAAGTGTACATTTGGTGTTACAGCGGGAAAAATGCTAGGGTTTCTGATTACACAGAGAGGTATCGAAGTCGACCCTTCCAAAATCAAGGCCATCTTAGAAATGCCACCACCAAGGACTGAAAAGGAGGTGCAAGGCTTTCTGGGTAAAGTGCAATTCATAAGATGGTTTATCTCAAAATTAACCTTGACTTGTGAACCACTTTTTGATCTCCTGAAGAAAGGCAAGAAATTCCAATGGGACGGCCGATGCCAAGCGGCTTTTGAACAGATTAAGGAATATTTACAAAACCCGCCCGTGTTGTCACCGCCAGAACCGGGGAAACCGTTGATATTGTACCTTT
Organism: Camellia granthamiana; assembly: GCA_036172215.1. Classification (NCBI taxonomy): domain Eukaryota; kingdom Viridiplantae; phylum Streptophyta; class Magnoliopsida; order Ericales; family Theaceae; genus Camellia; species Camellia granthamiana. Next base: position 4,396,991 of record CM069908.1, on the reverse strand, counting down.
CAGTGACTGAGACCACAATGGGCTGTATGCTCGCACAAGAATCTGAAGACAAAGTGAAGAGAGCCATCTACTATCTGAGCAAAAAGATGCTAGAGTATGAGACTCGCTACACACCGTTGGAGAAGGCTTGCTTAGCTTTGGTATGGGCTACCAGGAAGCTGCGGCACTACCTGTTAGCTCACTCCGTAATGTTGGTTTCACGACTTGATCCCATCAAATATCTTTTCGAGAAACTAGCACTTACGGGTAGGCTAGCTCGTTGGTTGCTGTTGCTCTCCGAATTCGATTTGAAATATGTGACACGCAAGTCAATCAAGGGAAGAACAGTAGCAGAATTCTTAGCCGACCATCCAGTGGAAGGGGGTGAAGCAGTCGAGTACTTATTCCCAGATGAAGCCATTTTGCACATCGACGATGAAACTTGGACGATGTACTTTGACGGAGCGTCAAATTAGTATGGGTATGGGATAGGAGTGTTACTGATAGCACCTGACAAGTCCCGTATCCCTCTAGCCTTCAAACTCCGGTTCAAAGTCTCGAATAACGAAGCAGAATACGAGGCGTGCATTGTCGGTCTAGAAGCAGCCCTGGAATTAAGGGCAAGACGGTTGGACGTCATTGGGGACTCGAACCTTGTTGTGTCTCAAGCAAAAGGAGACTGGAAAGTCAAAGAAGAAAAGATGATGATGTATCACCAAACCTTGGACTTGCTAATTCCTCGGTTTGAGAAGCTAAATTTTGCTCATCTACTAAGAGAGAACAACAGGTTCGCAGATTCTTTAGCAACTCTATCTTCCATGATAGACATCCCGTTCAGAGTCCGGATGCGTCCAGTCATCATTGACCAGAAATTTACGCCAGCCTACGAGTCGATTGCTGCTATAGATAAGGTTCAGGATGAAAACCCCTGGTATTATGACATTTGGAATTTCCTGAAGAAGAAAGTGTACCCGCCAGGGGTAAATGCCAAAGATAAAAGGGCAATCAGAAGAATGGCCGTTCAGTTCATCATCTGTGGGGGTAAACTGTATAAGAGAGGTCATCTGGGAATGCATAAGCTGTGTGTCGATGCCGAAGAATCAAAGCATCTAATGGAGGCCATCCATGGAGGGGAATGCGGTGCGCATATGAATAGAGTAATGCTAGCACGGAAGATCCTCAGACAGGGTTACTACCGGTCCACCATGGAGGAGGATTGTATCGGTTTTGTCCGGCGATGCCACAAGTGTCAAATTCATGCAAATCGCATGAACATTACGCCGTCGAAGCTATACAATATGACTTCACCATGGCCATTTTCAGTCTGGGGAATTGATGTGATCGGGGCTGTCACTCCGAAGGGGTCGAATGGGCATGAGTTCATCCTGGTCGCGATAAATTATTTCACGAAGTGGGTCGAGGCCCAATGCTATGCGGTGTTGAAGGCTTCACATGTTGCGAAGTTTATCAGAAACAACATCATCTGTCGCTACGGGGTCCCAAACGAGATAATTTCAGATAACGGTTCCCACTTCAAAAAGGAAGTGATTGACTTGTTGGAAAAATACAATGTGGCTTTTCATAAGTCATCCACATACCGGCCGCAAACCAATGGAGCGGTTGAGGCCGCCAACAAGAATATCAAACACATATTGCAGAAGATGGTGGAAACCTACCGGGACTGGCCAGATAAGCTGTCGTTTGCTCTGTGGGGCTACCAGACTTCAATCAGAACTTCTACTGGGGCAACTCCGTATTCATTGGTTTATGGGATGGAGGCCGTTCTACCCATCGAAATTGAGGTTCCGTCTTTGCGAGTATTGGCCGAGTGTCAACTAGCCAAAGCAGATTGGCAGCAGAACAGGTTTGAGGAACTCATGCTCTTTGATGAAAGAAGACTGAAAGCACTGTACAATGTTCAAGGTTATTAGCGCAGAATTGCCCGGTCTTTCAACAAGAAAGTTAAGTCCAGGAATCTAAAGGAAGGAGATTTGGTGCTCAAGGACAACCGAGCTCCCATCCACGACCCAAGGGGCAAGTTCAGACCCAATTGGACTGGTCCCTACATCATTAAGTCTATCTGGTCAGGTGGAGCTGTGGTTCTGATGGACCTGGATGGCTTAGAGTTCTCACAGCCGATCAACATGGACAAGTTGAAGAAATATTACCCTTGAGAGGCTCGCTAGGCCGAAAACCCGAAAAGGCGACCTAGGCAAAACTCAGAGCACAAAAAATTTTGAAATTATAAAAACTGAGCTCGCAAGGTTGAAAACCCGCAAAGGGCGGCCTTGGCAAAAGTTAGAGCGTAAAAGGAGAGTGAAAATACCCGAGTGAACCCGAGCCTGAACTACGTAAGGCTTGATTCCCATCTTTAGGATACGTAGGCAACTTCATCCTGAAGTTCAGCCATAAATATTTTCCCCGATCAACTTTGTCCATTTGATCATCTCGGCCATCTTTGTCTATTCAACATTTCAAAGAATTCGGTTAAGGTCTCCGGTGCAGTGCTTTTCAGACTAGGGGCAACTTTCCGTTGCTTTGCAGTGGTACTATGCAGACTAGGGGCAACTTTCCAGTTGCAGGGGTCCAGGGTTGTGCATCTCAGTGACAGATCTCAGGCGTGTCCAGTTCTGATCCATATCGAAAATGGTTTTGAAAAGTTTTCATAAAAGTTGACTTTGTTCAAATTAATCCTTTTACAGCTAAGACCATTTTTGGACCAAAGCGGAAAATTTTTAGTACCCACAACCTTCAATTTCATTGATTTCAAAACAGAGTTCTTCTGCTCTTACATACAAATTGAAGTTGCTTTTTATTACATTCATAAAGAAAACTTGAAAGTACTGGTAAAGCAATAAATCCAGGGCATAGATAAGTCAGGTATCCCTGTGCCCCCTCCCAGAGCTAGTCGAAGCCTCTGATGCAAGCTGGGGCCCAATCTGTGCCTCTTCATTGAGCCAATCCAAGCACTCGTCAGACAAAGTGCAACTGAAAGTGGGAGCGGGGGCCAGGAGCTCTCTAGTCCTCCATGCTGTGGCATACCGGGCAAGCTGTGTGCCTCGAACCGGGAATGTGGCAGGATACTCTATCCCCCTCTGGCGAGCAAGTCTGATCATGGCCAAACTGGCGCTGGAACCGGAACAGAAAGTAAAACACACAGTGAGTCAGACTGATCAACTGGATCCTGGTCTGCCGGGACATGCTATAGCTCATTACCGGGAGATTGAGCCAAGGACAGCGCCAAGCAATGCGATCTGCAGACAAATTGCACATCCAGTTGAACCACCATCCCTCATCAAGGGCATCGACTAAGCGTTGACGAAAGAAGTAGCCGCGAGCTGAGTAGGCTAGGCAAGAGTCCACAACCTACAGTTTGTCCATCAACCATACCTGGGGAGAGATGAAAAATGAGAGAATAAAGAATAGAGAGATATACGATGAGAGAAAAGTGAGAAAAGGGTTTTGTGAGAAAAACCGAGCCCCGAGGGCCGAGTGACGTGAGCAATATATATGTGAGGTTGGGTGGGAAACATTACCTGCAGTAGTAGTGGACTCCCCGCAAATCTGGTCCCCTCCCGGCGATAGAAAGCATCCAAGCCCATCAGTGTCTCGGCCAATGTCATGGCGATGCAGCTCTTTCCTTCTTTCAAAGCCTTGAGCAACTTCAATCAGACGAATGCTAGATCCACTAAAGCCTGGGGCAAGCAAAAAGTGAGATAGCATACACAAGCAAAAGGGCGTGTTGCCGAAAACGTTGCCAATAATGGTTGCCGCGGTCACTGGCATCAGAAAAGCGATGAATCAAGCCGAGGATGTCCAGTTCCCCGTTGCAGATCAGAGACCGAGCATCGTGCATGGTAAGCCCACACATCCGCCCCTAAAGCTTGGGCGTGGCCGAAGCGAAACTGAGGCAAAATTTCTTCATAGCATTCAGATTCCATCAAAACTTGAAAATCTTCGAAAGTTGGACATACCTCTTGCCCGCCGAAGCTAAAAACATGTGTCACCGGGTTCCAAAACCTCACCGCGGCATGAAGGAAGGGAAGGTGCAGCGGAGTACGGCTCAGCATGAATAGTGCATTCAAGCCGAAACCCCCGGAAGTTCAACTTTTCCGAACCATCTAGAGAAGCGATCCCAAGCTATGAGATTTTCGATGAGAAACGCCTCCATTCTGGTGCAAAACTGAGATGAAATGAATCAACCCCGAGATGAAATGGATAAGACACTGTTCGGGGGGACACGTGTCAAAACAGTGGTGGTTCGGCCACCTTTTCTGGCAAGCCGGCCACCCCTTTCCCCTCCAATGCAAAAAGCTGGCCGGCCAGCCCCCAAAGATGGCCGGCCATGCTGCAATGTGTGCCTCTGGCCCTGTTTTACTCTCTGGAAGGAAGTTCCTAGCATTTCCATGCATCGGGAGCGTCAAAGGCCTCCATTTCCCTCTGATTCGGATGCGTTCCGTCACCCAGATCGTCCGAAATACACTTTGTTTATAGAGTTGTTGTTTAGTTTTGCTTATCGAGTTGTTGCTTTGTTGTCGAGCTGTTTTGTTTATTGAAGTCTTGTTTATCATAGTTGTCGAGTTTTGTATTTTGAGTTGTTACTCTTTGTTTAAATCAACATTGTTGTGTCTTGCTTATCGAGTTGTAAACTTGCTAAGATTCTGTTATTTCTGGTGAGTTAAGTTGTTTAGTTTGTTGTGTCGGTTCATTACCCTGACCTGGTAAATACACAATGCACATTTCCATTCAATCTCATTTTTGTGCAAAATGATGCGATGCGATGCTGAGAACATAAAATAGAACACTTTTTCAAAAGCTGTTTCATTCCAACATGCTTCCTTTGTTACAACACTTTTTTACAATGAAGGTACAAGTTTTGAAGAAAATAAAACTGTCTAACAATGTACAATGTGCTACAACTACCAGTAAAAAGGTAAATAAAGCAGGAAACAAATGCATCGATGCTCTCAGGAGTAGGAATAAAAGGCCCTCTTCGTTCTCTTCTGCGGAACAGCCTCTGCACCATCATCACCATCATCGTCTGAGTCGGAGCTGTCATCCTCGGGATCCTCCTCGGCCTCACTCCACTCCCGGAACCAGGATCGGAGCCACCCTCTCTGTCAGCAGATGTCTCTGACTGGGGATCTGCAGCCTCCTCCTCCTCCTCCGCTGGCTTCTCCTCTATGATATGCGCCCTGCGTCCACCTCGTCCGCGAGACGGCTCCCCTCTCCCAGCTCCTCGAGAAGGCCTAGATGGCCCAGCTCCTCGGAAAGGCTTGATGGCCCGGCCTGTGACTGAGCATACACTGGAGGCATCTGAAAATGAAGAATGTAGTTTGAGTACATCAGCCAAAACATGTATATCAGATACAGATGCAGCAAACTACACAAAGTGGATGTATGCAGGTATAGTGCATGAATGTGGTGTGTGTCAGATGTGCTCTACACAGCAGCCTATCAATGCAGTAAAGATGTTCAGGATCAACATGTCATCAGAAGTATGATAAATGCAAGAAAACTAAAGGGTACCTGGACACCCATAATGGACAACTGCGGCCTCTCTCCGCAGGACCATACCCTCAAGTGAGGCTACCATCTCGAGCACCTCATCCATGTACTCCTTGGGTGGCTGCAGATACAAGCTCAAGTCATCAATGAATAAACAACTGCCAAAGGTATCTGTGTGATAAACAGAAAACAGTGGAACATACCGGTGGTGAGTCAGGGTCACTGACATATCAGTGGCCAGGCATCGGAGGCTCTATCGGAATCGGAATCGGGGAGGTAGTCCCGTATTGCCATCCCATCAACTCAGTCGGCATATCTGGCCACCCAGGATGATAATGAGTCAGAGGAATCGGGGGAACCAATCCCCCCCCCACCTCTAGATGTACCCAGCCTTGCTAGTGGAAGGGACATCTGCAGTCCGAGCCCCTGCTCGATGAAGGCATACCAGCAGGCCTCCTCGTCGGAGTATGGACTCCCGTCAATGGAGGCATCAAATACGTGTGACGATAAGTAGCGTAATCCCCCTCCTCAAGATGAAGAAATGCACCAGTACCCAACCTGGCGTTGATAAAACCTGGAGAGGGAGCCTATCAGCGGTCCGCATATCGACTGGGGGTGCTGAGGGAAGGTCCTGAGTAGTGTAGCCCCATACCTGACGCAAAAAGCGATCCCCAAAAACCAAGTCCTACCAACTGGCCCCTCGAACAGGATCCTATATCGGGAGGCACCCCAGGCTCCGGCAAACTAGAACCAGAGGTCTCTACCTAAAGGTGCCCAGGGCTGCCATGTGATCTGCAGATAACCAATGCATAAGCTGATCAGAAATTATGAATGTATAAGATAAATCAAAGATTGGAAACATAAAGAACTGAGAGTTCTGAAATACCTCTGATGTCCGCACTGTATCGAAGTACTGCCGCAGGTAGAGGAAAGACTCTCGAGGTCTCGGCCGGTACTGGCCCTCGAATACAAGTGAATATGGGGTCGTGAGGGGCACCTCCACCTCAAGCTCTGGGGCTAGCATCGGAAAAGTACTCGTAAACCCATAGCTGTGGAAAACAGAGCAATAGCCATCAGAATACAGAATGCTGAGTGCAGAATGTAAATACAAGATGCTGAGAGCAAAGTGCAAGATACAAAATGTAAAGTGCGCTGTGTATGCAATGTACAAGTAATGAGAAGCAAAAATATAAATCAAGAGGGCAGAAGGTACCCCCCAGGCCCTCCAATAGCCGCCAACCATGTTTCCCCGTCCGCGGGAGGTCGCGCTCATATAGCAATAAAGAGTAGCCAGGCTGGCGCTCCCCCAGTCATATCTGCTGACCTGTGATAGGTCTACTAGAGCACTCAGTAGGTAGAGCCCAACAGTGTTCTCCCTATCGGCGAACAGAGTGGTGCCGAAGAGGAACATCAGGAATCCGCGAGTATACTGTGCTACCTCCTCAGGAGTCTCAGGCTCCATCTCCACCCTCCTGAAATGGGAAGAGAACCAGGTGTATCGGATTCTGCCCGAAGATCTGTCAACAGGCGGACGAGCCCCCAATAAATATATCCTGGCAGCCTCCCACTCGCCCATGTCCTCGTCGTATGGGATGGCCCAACCTCCCACATTAGGGCCAGTCAATACTGCGAAGTCAAACGGGGTCATAGTCATGTCCCTGGTAGCAGAGAAGTGGAAGGAGTTGGTGGTGTCCCACTATCTCTCTACCAAAGCGCCAATCAGCGTCCTGCTAGCAGGACAGCAGGATATCCCGATACAAAAGGGCCCAAACCCTGCCACGTCAACCAGATCCCGGACAGCCTCCGGGAGCTCGGCGTACCACTCTCTCATCGCGATGGAGCCATACCCTCGCGTAGTACGAGAAGTCACCTGCATTCAGGACGAACACATGTTTTCAGTTTCAAGAATAAAATGAATAAGCTGCGTGCAAATGAAATGTATGAGCTGCATGCAAAATCAAATCAGATACAGAATCTGGGCTGTGTGTTCAGAAAGTTCAATTTGGGCTGTGTGTTCAAAATTTCAAAGTATGGGCTGTGTGTTCATCTCAAAGTTTGGGCTGCGTGTTCAACTCTCAATCAGTGTGTGCTACGTGTTCACCTTCAATTTGGGCTGTGTGTTCAAAATTTCAAAGTATAGGCTGTGTGTTCATCTCAAAGTTTGGGCTGCGTGTTCAACTCTCAATCAGTGTGTGCTGTGTGTTCACCTCGACAACGAGCTGTGTGTTCGACATCGAATAATGGGCTGTGTGTTCATCTCAAAGTTTGGGCTGCGTGTTCAACTCTCAATCAGTGTGTGCTGCATGTTCACCTTCAATTTGGGCTGTGTGTTCAAAATTTCAAAGTATGGGCTGTGTGTTCATCTCAAAGTTTGGGCTGCGTGTTCAACTCTCAATCAGTGTGTGTTGTGTGTTCACCTCGACAACGAGCTGTGTGTTCGACATCAAATAATGGGCTGTGTGTTCATCTCAAAGTTTGGGCTGCGTGTTCAACTCTCAATCAGTGTGTGCTGTGTGTTCACCTCGACAACGAGCTGTGTGTTCGACATCAAATAATGGGCTGTGTGTTCATCTCAAAGTTTGGGCTGTGTGTTCAACTCTCAATCAATGTGTGCTGCGTGTTCACCTTCAATTTGGGCTGTGTGTTCAAATTTCAAAGTATGGGCTGTGTGTTCATCTCAAAGTTTGGACTGCGTGTTCAACTCTCAATCAGTGTGTGCTGCATGTTCACCTTCAATTTGGGTTGTATGTTCATCTCAAAGTATTAGGCTGTGTGTTCAATTCTCAACAAGCGTGTGCAGTGTGTTCACAACCAATATACAGGCCGTGTGTTCAGAAAGTCAGAGTGTTTGAACTGTGTGTTCAAGATGCAAACAAAATACGGTACTATGGACTAAACATTCAAAAAACAAGCTGTGTGCTTGAATGGGCAGATAAACATAGCAAAAGCATGAAATGCACGGAGAATGCAGAATACATTGCAGAAAATGTAAGAGTGAAGTAAATACCTCTCGTGCCTTATGAGAGAGGTGAGACTCTGGCTCCCGCAGTAGTAGATCTACAGGCGCTCGCTCATCAAAGTCAGTGAAGTGGTAGAAAACCGCCTGAAGAAGGACGTGCTCCTGAGGATGATACCTCTCGGGATCAAAAGGCCGAACTCTCGGGGGTAAAGCCATAATATCTGGGTCACCTCCGGCCCCTGGAGGACCTCCACCATGAGGGAAATGACCAGCCATCTCGAAAGATCTGCAAAAAGGAGCAAAAATGAGCAAAATGAGCAAAAATTGAAAAAAGTCAACTCTCGGGAAATGAAAAAGTCAACAAAAGTCAACTCCCGAGAAAATCTTCCGAATGTTGAGACAAACTTACCTCAAGGGGTGAAAATGAGAAAAGAAGCACCGAAATCAAAATTTAATCGGTTCAAAGTGACGAAGACTGAAAGATTTCGTGAAAACAACTTGCGTGAAGCGTTGGAAAACGCGTATAGAGCACAGATCTGAGAGAGAAAGTGGTCTAGGAAGGAAGAGGAGGAGATTTTGGAGCTGATGTTATGAGAACAAGTGCTTTGGATAAGCACATTTAAAGAAAAGAGAGTAAAATGACCAAACTGCCCCGGATCTGGGCTAGGTGGCCGGCCGGCCACCTTTTCTAGCAAGCCGGTGTAGACACCCCATTTTTGACCGACCTTAAGACTCAGACGTCACCGATTAAGTGCTTGGTGATGTTGGATATTGTACTTGTTCTGAGGTTTCAGAGTCTCGGCTGCGGGCCTTGCCTCCAAACTTCCGGACTCTTTTGTGCTTTGCCTCGGTTTGCGAACCAGACCCTGTTTTCTTTGTTTTCTCTTCCCGAAGGGAGGGAGAGGTCTCGTAGACCATCTCTCAGTGGTCGCGGGCTATGTTTCGTGGTCATAGGCCATTTTTCCCATTTGGAGCCCGGTTCCCGGTTTTCGGAGCCGTCGGCCGTGTGCCTCGGTTCGGGACCGCTTAACCACCTCCGTTTGCTCCAGTTTTTGGCGTACATCTTATTTCCTCCCCTTTGAGGGACACTGTGGCTCGAGAGACCAACTTCGTGGTCGAATGCCACTTCTGGTGCCTAACAGTCAGTTTTCGGGGCCCCGGGCCGCGTGTTTCGGCCCCAGAACCTTCATTTTACATCAGTTTGAGTCCTTTTTTGGCAAAGACCTCATTTTCATTATTAGGAAGGTTGTAGAAGGGTGGGAGGCTAGCAATTGTTCCGACTACCAGCTTTATTCCTCCATCGCTCTTCATCGCCCGTTTTTCCCACTAGAAAGCTAGTGTTGACCATTCCCGGGCCACTTTTTCTAGCCCTAAACCACATATTTGTGTTGTACACACTTGGGAGGCCACCAATATAGGTTGGCCGGCCATCAATCATTCCTGACCCTTTTGAACCCCTCTAAAAAGCTAGCTTTTCTCTCTCCTGGTTCACATTTCCTAGTTTTTCTCCACACCGTTGTGTTGTACACACATGGGAGGCCACCTTTTTGGGGTGGCCGGCCACTAACTTTGCTTGAACCTTTTGAACCTGGCCGGCCGGCCAGGGGAGGTGGCCGGCCGGCCACCTGAACCTTCTGAACCTGGCCGACCATGACCCTCTCACCTGGTTCCTTACAGCTGTACCCTCTGTTTCCCCCCAGATCCTGTATCCGAGGGGGGGTCTTTTGGGGGGGAAATTTGAATTTGATTTTCCCCCCCTTTTCTCCACTCCTCTCCTCTATAAAACCAGCCCCCCCAGCTCCATTTCAAGGGTTACAAAATTTTTTTTGGAGCTCTTGCATTAAATCTCTCTCTCTCTCTACTTCAACCCTCAAAACCCTAAAAGTCTTGCACCATTTACACTACAACCCATAACACAACAACTCCACACTCCATTCTAGAAACTTGAGGCTTTTTTTCAGAGGTTAGGAGCACCATTTCTTGGACCAAAAGCTGTTGAAGACTTGAGCTACAAGGGTGAGTCTCTTTTCCCCCTTTTTTGGCCTTATTTTGCATGCTATTTTAGCTTTTGTTGCTTGCATTTTTGGGCTCCGACCTAAACTGTAAATAGTCGTATTTTGAGCTCCTTTTCATGTTTGATCAAGGACCTCTTGCTGTTTGAGGTCTTCTACTACCACTTGTCTCTTTATCCCTCTTTTAGGCCTATTTTTGCATGGTACATTAGTCTTATTTGTGAGCTGTTTTGGATTTGGTCATAAACTTTAAAGTATCTTTTTTTGATCCCCTCTTCAACTTTGTTGAAGGGCTCTCCTCTTTTTGGGGCCAGCCACTGCCCCTTGTCACTAATCTCTCTTTTAAGGCCATTTTTGCATGATAGATTAGCCCTACTTGTGTTCACTTTTGAGATTTGTTATAAACTGGAAAAAGTCTTCTTTTGACATCATCTTCATGTTTTATTAAGGGTATTTTCTTGTTTGAGGTCATATGCTTCCTTGTATGCTTGATTGTCCCTTATTTTGAGCCTTACACCTAAGCTCTTGTTGCATGCTTGGTTTGGCCTTTTAGCCATTGAAATCCAGTGGATTTTCAGTGGCCAATACACTATTTTGAGCCTCAAAATCAGAGGGGGGTGACCCCCTCTCACCTTGCCTTGTTTGGTGGCCTTTTAGGCCTTCCAAAGAGACCCTATCTTGCATGCTTTGAAGTCACTTTCCAGGGTCAATTTGATGAGTTTTAAGACTATTATATTTGATTTTCAGATTTAATTTTTCCATGCTTCATGTCTATCTTGCATGTGCTTAATAAACCCCTTGTATGGCCCTTCAAAGGAACTCATTATTTGTGCACATGTTGGCTGCATTTCAGAGGTTATTTGGGCATGTTTTGGCATGTTTTGTTCACTAATTTTTGCTGGTTTGATGAGTTCTCACTTGCTTCATATACTTGCCATGTAAACCATGTTTGCTAGTCAAAATTGCATGTTGTTTTAGTCCATCTTGCTAGCACTTTTTGGCCACACTTTGAACTGGAAATGTGCATATTTTGGGACTGCCTTGGCTCTATCTTTAGACTTCATGATCAAATAATGCATGCTTTGTATAGCTATAAGCCATTCCATGTGCCTAGTTTTGAGTTTCGGGGTTCATCTCATGCATCGGGTGCCGTATTGCCATGTTTCGGGGCTGTTTAGCATCATATTTCAGTGCTGAAATTTGCATGCTTGTATGCCATATTCCATGCCTTGCCATGCCTTGTTAGAGTGGCATTTGGTGCCTTAGGTTCGGTCCTCGGTTTGCATGCATGTGTGCACGCATTTCGATAGTCTCATTTTCATCCCATGGCTACTGATGTGAGTGTGGCCGAGGTCCACTCATATTGGTGTAAGTCCATCGTGCATTGTGTATGCCATTCCAATTCATAGCATTGCGTATGCTAGGTTGTATGTTAGAGCATTGTGTATGCCTTGTTACATCGTGCATTGTGTATGCCATTTCATAGCATCGCGTATGCTAAGTTACATGTTAGGATTACATTCATGCACGTCATGCATATTGCATTGTGTTTGGGATAGGAGTTAACCCAAGCACGGGAAACGAGGGACGTTTCGTACTCCGAGTGACGGAACGTGTCTCAATTCCCTGTCGCCGACACTCTGGATTATCCGTGATGGAGTCTAGGCCTTATTGTGTTTTCATATGCATTCATTCCATATTGAGTCATGCAAATCGACTCCTCAGCCATCATGCATCGAGATGCGTGATTGGTGGCACGAGGATCGAAGACTACACTCCCTGAAGAGTAGTCATGCATACATATGTGAAAATACTTTGCCATGACCCCCCTTTGTTGCTCTCTGTTGCAGCAAATCAAGGATCAACAAGTTTCTAAAGCATTACACAGCATTCCGAGAACAATTGAAAACAGAGGCAAACCGGGGCATCGCAAGGAATTTTCCGACGAAAGCAACCTGAGCATGCATCATTCATCATTTGGAACAGAGCCGAGGCGGTCCATGGATTTGCGTGCCATTTATTGCTTTCCTAGATTAATTTGTTAATTAATTAGGATTTTGTACTTATTCGGACTGTACTATTCATTCGGACTGTATATTATTTATTCGGACCCTCCGAGCGAGGGCACAATTGTAATAAGTTTGCGTGCGTGTGATGTATGTCTTCCAACCCCACATCTTTCTCCCTTTTATTTACCAGCTTATGATGGTTAGATTAGGGCATGTTTCAATTAGCATACAGTATGATAGCATGTTTGCATTCATTCATCCGTTCTGCATGCACCAGGCTCGGCGCATCATATTAACTGCATTGTATTTCAATTCCGAGTTGAATACTTGTTAGTTGTAGCATTTCACATGCCATCTTTAGAATAGCCGAGCCTATCTTAGTTGCATTTTGCATGTGTTGCATTAGGCATTTCTGTATAGTTAGGATCATGCATGGATTTCTAACATAGCTTCTGTTTTGGCTTGGAGTACTCGGTAAGTTTTTATGCTTTAGCATCCTTGCACGTGTGTGAGTGACTGCCATGATAGCATGCTTACCATGAGGTTATATGCTTATGTGATATATCTGTCTGAATGCCTGTGGGTGAAGGTTGGGTTATTTAGATTGGAACAAATCATCAACTGTGAGTTTTAAACCCACTAGATAGTGGCAAAACCATCTTTTCTAAAGCCCACCTGAGGGTGGCAAAATCTGCATTCTTTTCTAAAGCCCACCTGAGGGTGGCAAAAACTGCATTTTAAGCCTACTTGCGAGTAGCAAACCACTTTCAAAAGCGAACATGAAATGTTTTGTTCCAATTCAAACGACCCAGTCTATACTTGTATGCTGTGCGTATCACATAGTAAATCTAGGCTAATAACCGGAATAAGAACGCATAATGTTTTCAAAACTAGATATCATGGTTAGTAGAAGCCGATCTTTGATCGGGCGAGCGGGGGTGCTCACGAAGTGACCTTCCCCAATCGTACCCAAGTTCCCGAGCCGAGGCAACTTTGGTGATGACGGACACGTGGCCTTAGGCAAACGAGTCAGGATTTCCTAAATTTCCCAAAATAAAATATTTAGGTGGCGACTCTGTATCTGGCAAAGCAGTCCATGTTTGGCGACTCCGCTGGGGATTTAGAGAACCGTGACAATTTGAGTCCGAACTGTAGTGAGCCCAAAATGAACGGAATGGGACCAACCCTCTCGGGGACGTTCGGGGACGTCTTCAGTTTCTGGCGACTCCGCTGGGGATTTAGAGAACTTGACTCGAACTCATGATATCTGGTTTTGATTACACTTATGTGTTTCTTTGCATTGCATGTGCATTGGTGCGCCTAGGACACCATGTTTGCCATCTGCTATTCGTGAGCGGTTTGCCAGAGGCTGCGTGCCATAAGGCTTACCGGTTACGGGCTCTACCAGTATGGGAACACAAACCCCAGTTTTACCGGGGCACCCTTTTGACCATTTGACCTAGTGCATATCGAAATCCATAGTGACCATTCCAAACTAAGACAGGTTGCTTACCCAATATAGGTTGTTTGAAACCGCTGCGTGCGTAGTGAAACCCTAGCTCCTGACAAAATAGGATAGGGAAACCCTACCCCAACATAGGGGTGTTTTGGCTTTCACTTATCTATTATGTGCTTTTAGAGTGCGTCTCTACAGGGAATGCATGTATCAGTTTGCGAGTTTGGGCATCAGGCCTGCGGGCATCAGTCAGTGTTCGAGAATCAGTTATCTGCGGGTACCAGATTCAGTTTTCGGGGACAATGATTCAGGGATAATGATCAGTGTTTGAGGACAGTGTGTATTCAGCTTATCGACCGTGTGTTGTTATGCCCAGCTATATGTTGTGTATTTATTTTAAGCTGTTATGCTGTTCATTTATCTAGTTATTTATTTCCTTATTGCTTTATTTATCTTTTGCTAGGGGGACAGTTTTAGCACAATTGCTTCCAACCCAGCAGATATTCCCCAAGTACTTTGGACAAGAGGTCGTCGGCTCAATCGATCTGAGGATCTGGTTGACGGACAGCCAGTGTTTCATTCTCTACCCCCGGTTGTCAGACGGAGGCCGAGAAAACGTAGTGTGTCTGAACAGAGGTTACCAGAACAGTGGTCTACCCTAGCAGTGAACAGTCGGGCTGAGGTTTCAGTTTCTGCCATAGAGATACATATACCAATCAGTCAGCAAGATCAGCAGAATATAGCCGGGATGGAAGACATGATGCGACAGCTCTAAGAGAGCATGAAGCAAATGCAGGAGGACGCTGTCCGCCAAGCGGAGTTCTCTAAACAGCAGGCCACAATCATGGCCCAGCAGGCGGAGCTAATTACCCGGCTCTAGCAGCAAGCTGGAGCGTCAGCCTCATATCCAATTCCTCCCCCACCAGGGATCCCGTTACCAAAGCAGACACCAACTGTCCAGAATATCCTACCAAATACCCAGAACACCTTGCCAAGTGTCCAGAACATCCAGGAGGACACAGACCTTCCAACGGGGCCAGCTCCGCCCTCGCTTCCACCTCAACTGTCCAAGGCACATACGCCTATTAACCATCCGGACTCTCCCTTCGAGTTCGAAATAGACCCTCCAGCACTGAAATTGAGCAAGCTCGAGAAGCTTTTTAAGAAATCCCAAGGGGTAAAGGCTATTCCGGATATCGAGGACGGATATACCGATGTGGCCGTGACGCTGCCGGATAGGTTCAAAATGCCGCAGATCGACCGCTTCGACGGATCTGGGGATCCCATGCTCCACCTCTGACTCTTCTCAGATATACTACGGCCGATGGGCCTCACAAGACCACAAAAGCTTTTATTATTCAGCCGGACCCTGTCGGGTGTGGCCGCTATCTGGTATGCGAAGTTGGAGGATGATGTCAAGCGGAGTTGGGATGAAATGGCTGAGGCCTTTGTTGCGCAATACTCTTACAACACCTAAATTGAGATTACAACTCGTGATCTCGAAATAACAAGGCAGGAGCCCAAAGAGAGTTTCTCGGATTTCGTGACCCGGTGGAGGGCGAAGGCCTCGATGATGACTTTAAGGCCCACCGATAAGGACCAGATCAGGATGATTGTGCACAATCTCCAGCCAAAACTGATGCAAAAAATGATTGTGCTCCACTTCCCCACTTTTTCAGATCTGCACGAGATGGGGGTACAAATTGAAGATGCAATGAAACAGGGTCTGATTGACCAAGATAGAGAGTAGCCTAGGAGGACTTTCAACCGTAACAACAATGCAGGCCCGAGTGGCGCTGCAACTGCAAGAGCTTCAGAGGTGAGCATGGTTACCACCATTCCCCCTCCCCTTCCAAGACCCATGGTAGCCACGCCCTTCTCCGGTGCATCCGGAAGCAATATACAGACCACCAAATACCAACCCAGAGGCCAAAGAACCTTCGCACCCTTATATATGCCCCTGTCCAAAGCTCTGGGGGTATTAATCAGGAAAAAGCATTTGAAGCCCCTAGAGCCGAGGCCACTACCAAATCCACTCCCTCCCTCTCATGACCCAGCAAAATAATGCGCATATCACCAACAACACGGTCACGACACCAACCGTTGTTTTAGATTACATCACAAGATCCAGGACCTTATTGACAAGCAGGTGATTGCGCCTCCCGACAAACCCAATGTCACAACAAACCCTCTCCCACCGCATAACCAAGCTCCCCCTCCCAATAGAATCAACTTTATCCAAACTGGGGTCGTGTCTTACGATCCTAGTATCTATATCACCCCATCCCACCTACCTAAGCCGGAGGTGTTCCTTCCTGACTACACTGATTCTTTGTGCATGTTGGACATCTCCACGACCCAACCAAAGCCGACGGTGGTGACCATCGAAGATGGGACGGGGCAGACTTCAGAGGAGAGTGGAATTATTGAGTCCGGGATTGAGCAGTCTGGGAGTTTTGCTGGGGAAGCCTATGATCCGAGTGAGTACATTATGTCAGCAGGCCAGATTGGGTTGGGTATAGAATTGCCAGAGAAGGAAGAGCTGTGTGTGATCCAGGGGGATGGATTTGAGCAAGGGGCAAATGATTTGACGACTGTGGAGGAGGACTTTGCCAACCTCCAATTTTTCAATGACCAGAATCCAGGGGACACGGCAGTCAACTGGTTTGATTATGAGGAATCGGCAGAGGCCACTGGATGGCTGGATGATCAACCAGATATTGTGGAAGAGTTCCAACCAGAACAGAGCCCAGCAGGGGCAGGAATATTAGCTGTAGCCGGAAGGGCCGAAAGTCAGAATGCATTGCCGGAGAGCGCCGGTACGAAGAATTTCGCTCGGAACTGGGACAGTGTGAATGCAGGGAAAGCTGAACAACAAACTGCGCTAACGCAGGCAGAACAAGAAAAGATTTGGGATTCTGAGAGAATCCGGAAAGCCAAAGTCCATGAGGGGACCGAAAGTGCTGTGTGCACAAAGACAGAAGATGCTGCGGCCATATGGGCTGACAGTACTGAGAGTACAAACATACTGGAGCCAGACAGGTGTCTGTCGGCGGCTGATGGAATGTGGTGGGAGAATGATGATTTATGTCTTGCCCACACAGATGAAGATTGGGGAAACCATCAGCCAGACGACACCTGGTATGTCGGAGAGGTCGACCATATGACGAGAAGCGGGCGGTATTTCAAGCCCCCGCACCTGGACCAGCCAGAGGCATCTGGGAAGGATAAAGAAGCTGAGAAACAGAAAGAGAAACAGCTTGAAGAGGAGGCTGTGCTCAAACAGTTAAAGAAGATACAAGCAGACATCTCCATCTGGGGACTGCTTATGGCTTCACGAGTGCACAGACAAGCTGTCCTATCTGCTATGGACAAGGCCAAACTCTCTATAGATACCACACCAGAGCAGCTGGTTGGACTGGTCTTTCCGGGAGGAGGTTCCCCGACATTAACCTTTTCGGACAAAAAACTGCCACCTGAGGGCGCAAATCATAACAAACCCCTCTACATCTCTGTGGAATGTAGAGACAAGTGGGTGCCAGTGGTTCTTATCGACACGAGATCCGCCATTAATGTATGCCCGTCAAGGACAGCATATGCGATCGGGTTAAAGCCCGAGGACTTCGTGCTAACTACTCAAGTGATCAGAGCCTATGATAACACCAGCAGGGAGGTGATGGGGACTGTCAAAATTCAGACCCAGGTTGGTCCAGGACAACACAACATTGAATTCCATGTCTTGGACGTTCCTGCAACCTTTAATCTACTCTTGGGGCGGCCGTGGTTGCACCATGTGAAGGCAGTCTCTTCCACTTTGCATCAGATGTTGAAGTACCCTCACGGGAAGGGGGTGGCCATTATTTTTGGGAATTCGTCAATCCATCCATCGCCAGAAGTGTCTACACCAGTCTTGGAAATCGAGCACGGCACGGAGGATGTGTTCCTATCAGGGTTTACTCTGGCTGAGGCTCGGGTTGTGCAGAATATCACGGCTGTTAATGAGGGAGTGTACGTCAGTGCTCAATCTGTATACCTCATGAACAAGCTACAATACATCCCCGGGATGGGATTGGGAAGGAGCGGCCGGAAGGGCGTCGCAGTATTGGCCGAAGTGCCACACAACCCTCATACCTTTGGATTGGGTTATCAGCCCACCAAAGAGGATTGGTCAAGGAAGGGAAAAGAAATGGCTGGGAGAGCCAGGGCGAAGAAGGCGGGAAAGCCTTTTGACTTAATGCACCGACCCATTCAGGGTACCCTAAACGGACATTTCGTCTGGGAGGGGGAAGACTTTCCGTTTTGTGGCTTCCCAGAGCCATGGCTGAACGAGGAGAAGAAGCGCGTGCCAAGTTTCGAGATCTTCTTCGACTTGCAATTATCCGAGAATGACGTTGCCGAAGAGCAGACAGACCCATCAGCTGAGGTTGAGCAGTGTAAGGCAGTGGACTCCGAGGGCGCTGAAATTGAAATGGGGATAGCACTGGCATGTCTACTTTCAGATCCTCCGATCGACCATAAGTGCTTGGGGGATAACTTCTCGGTTTCCATGATTGGGGATGAAACGGCTGCGGGCGTACCAGCAACTATTTTGGATGCATCTATCGCACCCTCTCTCAGTTGGCAATACGAAGAGGGATTTTTGTCCAGCAGTGCCGGGTCAGGTAGTGAGCCGGAATCTGATTCCACTGAGTCTTGTGAGTCGGAATCAGGTTCCAGCTCGACTGAGTCTGAGTCTGGTAATCCTGGGGATAATAACCCGGATGCCACAGTCTTGTCCAGGTCGTCTTTTTCTTTCTCTTTCGAGTCTGTTGTAACCGAGGAATCGGACAATTTGGATGTGCTTAATGAGAATCAAATAGCTGTGGTTTCTAAGTACTTTTTTGTGCCCTTGATTTGTTGCATTAACTCAGACTTTCAAAATTTTGATAAAAACGATGACGAAGAAATTCCTCCGGTTTTGCAACGCCTAATTGAACAAGAGCAGGAGAGATTTGTCAAACCCCTAATGGATGAAATCACTACTGTGAATGTTGGTACTGAGGAGGACCCGCGGCTGGTCCAGATCGGGTCCACGTTGTCTTCGGAGGAACGCGAGCACTTAGTCGCTTTATTAAAAGATTTCAAAGATGTTTTCGCGTGGTCCTACGAAGACATGCCTAGGATCGATCCTGAGATTGTACAGCATCGGATCCCTCTCGACCCCGAGGCCCGACCCGTCAAGCAGAAACTCAGGAGGATCCGCCCGGATTGGGCTCTCAAGATTAAGGAAGAAGTCACCAAGCAAATCAACGCAGGCTTCCTGCTGGTATCCGAATATCCGACTTGGTTGGCCTACATCGTTCCGGTGCCGAAGAAGGACGGCAGGATCCGAGTATGTGTGGATTTCAGGGATTTGAATAGAGCTAGTCCGAAGGACGACTTTCCCTTACCGCATATAGATGAGTTAGTGGACTTCACAGCAGGGCATGCTTTGCTTTCATTCATGGATGGCTTCTCTGGCTACAATCAGATAGTAATGGCACCTGAAGACCGGGAAAAGACTGCATTCACCACCCTGTGGGGGACATACTGCTATAGAGTCATGCCGTTTGGGCTGAACAATGCTGGAGCTACTTATCAACGGGCCACGACCACAATATTGCATGACATGATCCACAAAGAGGTTGAGGTGTACGTGGACGACATGATTGTCAAGTACAAATAAAGAGAGGGCCACTACACCGCCTTGCAAAAGTTCTTTCAAAGGATCAGAGAGTTTCGGTTGCGGCTGAATCCTCAGAAATGCACGTTCGGTGTTACAGCGGAAAAAATGTTGGGGTTTCTGATTACACAGAGAGGCATCGAACTCGACCCTTCCAAAATCAAGGCCATCTTAGAAATGCCACCACCAAGGACTGAAAAGGAGGTGCGAGGCTTTCTGGGTAAAGTGCAATTCATAAGACGGTTTATCTCAAAATTAACCTTGACTTGTGAACCACTTTTTGGTCTCCTGAAGAAAGGCAAGAAATTCTAATTGGACGGCCGATGCCAAACTGCTTTTGAACAGATCAAGGAATATTTACAGAACCCGCCCGTGTTGTCACTGCCAGAACCGGAGAAACCGTTGATATTGTACCTTTCAGTGACTGAGACCACAATAAGCTGTATGTTCGCACAAGAAGCTGAAGACAAAGTGGAGAGAGCCATCTACTATCTGAGCAAGAAGATGCTAGAGTATGAGACTCGCTACACACCATTGGAGAAGGCTTGCTTAGCTTTGGTATGGGCTACCAGGAAGCTGCGGCACTACCTGTTAGCTCACTCCGTAATGTTGGTTTCACGACTCGATCCCATCAAATATCTTTTCGAGAAACCGGCACTTACGAGTAGGCTAGCTCGTTGGTTGTTGTTGCTCTCCGAATTTGATTTGAAATATGTGACACACAAGTCAGTCAAGGGAAGAGCAGTAGCAGAATTCTTAGCCGATCATCCAGTAGAAGGGGGTGAAGCAGTCGAGTACTTATTCCCAGATGAGGCCATTTTGCACATCGACGATGAAACTTGGACGATGTACTTTGACGGAGCATCAAATCAGTATGGGTATGGGATAGGAGTGTTACTGATAGCACCTGACAAATCCCGTATCCCTCTAGCCTTCAAACTCCGGTTCAAAGTCTCGAACAACGAAACAGAATATGAGGCATACATCGCCGGTCTAGAAGCAGCCCTGGAACTAGGGGCAAAACGGTTGGACGTCATTGGGGACTCGAACCTTGTCGTGTCTCAAGCAAAAGGAGACTGGAAAGTCAAAGAAGAAAAGATGATGATGTATCACTAGACCTTGGACTTGCTAATTCCTCGGTTTGAGAAGCTAAACTTTGCTCATCTACTAAGAGAGAACAACAGGTTCGCAGATTCTTTAGCAACTCTATCTTCCATGATAGACATCCCATTCGGAGTCCGGATGCGTCCAGTCATCATTGACCAGAAATTTGCGCCAGCCTACGAGTCAATTGCTGCTATAGATGAAGTTCAGGACGAAAACCCCTGGTACCACAATATTTGGAATTTCCTGGAGAAGGAAGCATACCCGCCAAGGGTAAATGCCAAGGATAAAAGGGCAATCAGAAGAATGGCCGTTCAGTTCATCATCTGCGGGGGTAAACTATATAAGAGAGGTCATCTGGGAATGCATAAGCTATGTGTCGATGCCGAAGAATCAAAGCGTCTAATGGAGGCCATCCATGGAGGGGAATGCGGTGCGCATATGAATGGAGTAATGCTAGCATGGAAGATCCTCAGACAGGGTTACTACTGGTCCACCATGGAGGAGGATTGTATCGGTTTTTTCCGGCAATGCCACAAGTGTCAAATTCATGCAAATCGCATAAACATCCCGCCGTCGAAACTGTACAACATGACTTCGCCATGGCCGTTTTCAGTCTGGGGAATTGATGTGATCGGGGCTGTCACTTCGAAGGGGTCGAATGGGCATGAGTTCATCCTGGTCGTGATAGATTATTTCACAAAGTGGGTCGAGGCCCAATCCTATGCGGTGTTGAAGGCTTCACATGTTGCGAAGTTTATCAGAAACAACATCATCTGTCGCTACGGGGTCCCAAACGAGATAATTTCAGATAACGGTTCCCACTTCAAGAAGGAAGTGATTGACTTGTTGGAAAAATACAACGTGGCTTCTCATAAGTCATCCACATACCGGCTGCAAACCAATGGAGCGGTTGAGGCCACCAACAAGAATATCAAACACATATTGCAGAAGATGGTGGAAACCTACCGGGACTGGCCAGATAAGCTGCCGTTTGCTCTGTGAGGCTACCGAACTTCAATCAGAACTTCTACTGGGGCGACTCCATATTCATTGGTTTATGGGATGGAGGCCGTTTTACCCATTGAAATTGAGGTTCCGTCTTTGCCAGTATTGGCCGAGTGTCAAATAGCCGAAGCAGATTGGCAGCAGAGCAGGTTTGAGGAACTCATGCTCTTTGATGAAAGAAGACTGAAAGCACTGTTCCATGTTCAAGGTTATCAGCGCAGAATTGCCCGGGATTTCAACAAGAAAGTTAAGTCCAGGAATCTAAAGGAAGGAGATTTGGTGCTCAAAGATAACCGAGCTCCCATCCACGACCCAAGGGGCAAGTTCAGACCGAATTGGACTGACCCCTACATCATTAAGTCTATCTAGTCAGGTGGAGCTGTGGTTCTGATGGATCTAGATGGCTTAGAGTTCTCACAACCGATCAATATGGACAAGTTGAAGAAATATTACCCTTGAGAGGCTCGCTAAGCCGAAAACCCAAAAGGGCGACCTAAGCAAAACTCAGAGTACAAAAAATTCGAAATTATAAAAACTGAGCTCGCAAGGTTGAAAACCCGCAAAGGGCGGCCTTGGCAAAAGTTAGTGCGTAAAAGGAGAGTGAAAATACCCGAGCGAACCTGAGCCTGAACTATGTAAGGCTTGATTCCCATCTTTAGGATACGTAGGCAACTTCATCATGAAGTTCAACCATAAACATTTTCCCCAATCAACTTTGTCCATTTGATCATCTCGGCCATCTTTGTCCATTCAGCGTTCAAAAAAAATTCAGTTAAGATCTCCGATGCAGTGCTTCTCAGACTAGGGGCAACTTTCCATTGCTGTGCAGTGTCGCGGTACTATACAGACTAGGGGCAACTTTCCAGTTGTAAGGGTCCGGGGTTGTGCATCTCAGTGACAGATCTCAGGCGTGTCCAGTTCTGATCCATATCGAAAATGGTTTTTAAAAGTTTTAATAAAAGTTGACTTTGTTCAAATTATTCTTTTTACAACTAAGACCATTTTTGGACCAAAGCGGAAAATTTTCAGTACCCACAACCTTCAATTTCATTGATTTCAAAACAGAGTCCTCCTGCTCTTGCATACAAATTGAAGTTGCTTTTTATTACATTCATAAATAAAACTTGAAAGTACTGGTAAAGCAATAAATCCGGGGCATAGATAAGTCAGGTATCCCTGCACCCCCTCCCAGAGCTAGTCGAAGCCTCTGATGCCAAGCTGGGCCCAATCTGTGCCTCTTCATTGAGCCAATCCAAGCACTCGTCAGACAAAGTGCAACTGAAAGTGGGAGCAGGGGCCAGGAACTCTCTAGTCCTCCATGCTGTGGCATAACGGGCAAGCTGTGCACCTCGAACTGGGAATGTGGCAGGATACTCTATCCCATCTGGCGGGCAAGTCTGATCATGACCCAACTGACGCAGGAATCGGAAAGGAAAGTATAACACAGAGTGGGTCAGACCAATCAATTGGATCCCGGTCTGCCGGGACATGCTATAGCTCATTGCCGGGAGATTGAGCCAAGGACAGCGCCAAGCAATGCGATCAGCAGACAAATTGCACATCCAGTCAAACCACCACCCTTCGCCAGGGGCATCGACTAGGCGTTGTCGAAAGAAGTAGCCGCGAGCTGAGTAGGCCGGGCAAGAATCCACAACCTGTAGTTTATCCATCAACCATACCTGGGAAGGGATGAAAAAAAAATGAGAGAATAAAGAATAGAGAGATGTACGATGAGAGAAAAGTGAGAAAAGGGTTTTGTGAGAAAAACCGAGCCTGAGGGCCGAGTGACGTGAGCAATATATATGTAAGGTTGGGTGGGAAACATTACCTGCAGCAGTAGTGGGCTCCCCGCGAATCTGGTCGTCTCCCGGCGATAGAAAGCATCTAAGCCCATCAATGTCTCGGCCAATGTCATGGCGATGCAGCTCTTTCCTTCTTTCAAGCCTTGAGCAACTTCAATCAGACGAATGCTAGATCCACTAAAGCCTGGGGCAAGCAAAAAGTGAGATAGCATACACAAGCAAAGGGCGTGTTGCCGAAAACCTTGCCAATAATGGTTGCCGCGGTCACCGGCATCAGAAAAGCGATGGATCAAGCCGAGAATGTCCAGTTCCCCGTTACAGATCAGAGATCGAGCGTCATGCACGGTGAGCCCACACATCCGCCCTAAAGCTTGGGCGTGGCTGAAGCGAAACTGAGGCAAAATTTCTTCATAGCGTTCAGATTCCATCAAAACTTGAAAATCTTCGAAAGTTGGACATACCTCTTGCCCGCCGAAGCTAAACACGTGTCACCGGGTTCCAAAACCTCGCTGCGGCATGAAAAAAGGGGAGGTGCAGCGGAGTACGGCTCAGCATGAATAGTGCATTCAAGCCGAAACGCCGGAAGTTTAACTTTTCCGAGCCATCTAGAGAAGCGATCCAAGCTGTGAGATTTTCAACGAGAAATGCCTCCATTTTTGTGCAAAACTGAGATGAAATGAATCAACCCCGAGGCTAGGACTTTTAAAGAGGATAAGACATTGTTCGGGGGACACGTGTCGAAAAAGTGGTGGTTGCTGAGCTAGGTGGCCGGCCGGCCACCTTTTCTGGCAGGCCGGCCACCCCTTTCCCCTCCAATGCAAAAAGCTGGTCGGCCAGCCCCCAAAGGTGGCCGGCCATGCTGCAATGTGTGCATCTGGTCCTGTTTTACCCTCGGGAAGGAAGTTCCTAGCATATCCATGCATCGGGAGCATCAAAGGCCTCCATTTCCCTCAGTTCCGGATGCGTTCCGTCACCCAGATCATCCGAAATACACTTTGTTTATAGAGTTGTTGTTGTTTTTCCTATCAAGTTGTTGTTTTGCTTATCGAGTTGTTGCTTTGCTTGTCGAGCTGTTTTGTTTATTCAAGTCTTGTTTATCATAGTTGTCGAGTTTTGTATTTTGAGTTGTTACTCTTTGTTTAAATCAACATTGTTGTGTCTTGCTTATCGAGTTGTAAACTTGCTAAGATTTTGTTATTTCTTGGTGAGTTAAGTTGTTTAGTTTGTTGTGTCGGTTCACTACCTGACTTGGTAAATTCACAATGCACATTTCCATTCAATCTCATTTTTGCGCAAAATAATGCGATGCGATGCTGAGAACGTAAAATACAACGCTTTTTCAAAAGCTGTTTCATTCCAACATACTTCCTTTGTTACAACACTTTTTTACAACAAAGGTACAAGTTTTGAAGAAAATAAAACTGTCTAACAATGTACAATGTGCTACAACTACTAGTAAAAAGGTAAATAAAGCAGGAAACAAATGCATCGATGCTCTCAGGAGCAGGAATAAGAGGCCCTCTTCGTCCTCTTCTGCGGAACAGCCTCTACACCATCATCACCATCATCGTCTGAGTCGGAGCTACCATCCTCGGGATCCTCCTCGGCCTCACCTCCACTCCCGGAACCAGGATCGGAGCCACCCTCTCTGTCAGCAGATGTCTCTGACTGGGGATCTGTAGCCTCCTCCTCCTCCTCGCTGGGCTCCTCCTCTATGATATACGCCCTGCGTCTGCCTCGTCCGCGAGACGACTCCCCTCTCCCAGCTCCTCGAGAAGGCCTAGATGGCCCAGCTCCTCGGAAAGGCCGGGATGGCCCGGCTTGTGACTGAGCATACACCGGAGGCATCTGAAAATGAAGAATATAGTTTGAGTACATCAGCCAAAACATGTATATCAGATACAGATGCAAGCAAACTACACAGAGTGGATGTATGCAGGTATAGTGCATGAATGTGGTGCGTGTCAGATGTGCTCTACACAGGCAGCCTATCAATGCAGTAAAGATGTTCAGGATCAAAATATCATCAGAAGTATGATAAATGCAAAGGGTACCTGGACACCCATAATGGACAACTGCGCCTCTCTCCGCAGGACCATACCCTCAAGTGAGGCTACCATCTCGAGCACCTCATCCATGTACTCCCTGGGTGGCTGCAGATACAAGCTCAAGTCATCAATGAATAAACAACTGCCAAAGTATCTGTGTGATAAACGGAAAACAGTGGAACATACCGGTGGTGAGTCAGGGTCACTGACATATCGGTGGCCAGGTATCGGAGGCTCTATCGGAATCGAAATCGGGGAGGTAGTCCCGTATTGCCATCCCATCAACTCAGTCGGCATATCTGGCCATCCAGGATGATGATGAGTCGGAGGAATCGGGGGAACCAATCCACCCCCACCTCTAGATGTGCCAGCCCTGCTGGTGGAAGGGATATCTGTAGTCCGAGCCCTACTCGATGAGGGCATACCAGCAGACCTCCTCGTCGGAGTACGGACTCCTATCAATGGAGGCATCAAGTATGTGTGACGATAAGTGGCGTAATCCCCCTCCTCGAGATGAAGAAATGCATCAGTACCCAACCTGGCGTCGATAACACCCTGGAGAGGGAGCCTATCAGCGGTCCGCATATCGACTGGGGGTGCTGAAGGAAGGTCCTGAGTAGTGTAGCCCCATACCTGATGCAAAAAGCGATCCCCAAGAACCAGGCCCTACCAACTGGCCCCCTCGAACAGGATCCTATATCGGGAGGCACCCCATGCTCCGGCAAACTGGAGCCGAAGGTCTCCACCTAAAGGCGCCTAGGGCTGCCATGTGATCTACGGATAACCAAATGCATAAACTGATCAGAAATTACGAATGTGCAAGATAAATCAAAGATTGGAAACATAAAGAACTGAGAGTTCTGAAATACCTCTAATGTCCGCACTGTATTGAAATACTGCCGCAGGTAGAGGAAAGACTCCCGAGGTCTCGGCCGGTACTGGCCCTCGAACACAAGTGAATATGGAGTCGTGAGGGGGACCTCCACCTCAATCTCTGGGGCTAGCGTCGGAAAATATGCGTAGACCCATAGCTGTGGAAGACAAGGCAGTACCCATCAGAATACAGAATGCTGAGTGCAGGATGTAAATACGAAATGCTGAGAGCAAAGTGCTAGATACAGAATGTAAAATGCGCCGTGTGTGCAATGTACTAGTAATGAGAAGCAAAAATGTAAATCAAGAGGACCGAAGGTACCTCCCAGGCCCTCCAATAGTCGCCAACCATGTTCCCTCGTCCGCGGGAGGTCGCGCTCATATAGCAATAAAGAGTAGCCAGGCTGGCGCCACCCCAGTCATATCTGCTGACTTGTGATAGGTCTACTAGAGCACTCAGCAGGTAGAGCCCGACAGTGTTCCCCCTATCGGCAAACAGAGTGGTGCCGAAGAGGAACATCAGGAATCCGCGAGTATACTGCGCCACCTCCTCGGGAGTCTCAGGCTCCATCTCCACCCTCCTGAAATGGGAAGAGAACCAGGTGTATCGGACTCTGCCCGAAGATTTGTCAACAGGCGGGCAAGCCCCCAATAAATATATCCAAGCGGCCTCCCACTCGCCCATGTCCTCGTCGTATGGGATGGCCCAACCTCCCACATCAAGGCCCGTCAGTATGGCGAAGTCAAACGGCGTCATGGTCATGTCCCCGGTAGCAGAGAAATGAAAGGAGTTGGTGGTGTCCCACCATCTCTCTACCAAAGCGCCCATCAGTATCCTACTGGCAGGACAGCGAGATATCTCGGTGCAAAAGGGCCCAAACCCCGCCACGTCAACCAAATCCCGGATAGCCTCCGGGAGCTCGGCATACCACTCTCTCGCAGCGCTAGAGCCATACCCTCGCGTAGTACAAGAAGTCACCTGCATTCAGGATGAACACATGTATTCAGTTTCAGAATGAAATGAATAAGTTGCGTGCAAATGAAACAAATAAGCTGCGTGCAAATGAAATGTATAAGCTGTGTGCAAAATCAAATCAGATACAGAATCTGGGCTGTGTGTTCAGAAAGTTCAAGTGTTTGAGCTGTGTGTTCAGATTTCAAAGTGTGGGCTGTGTGTTCATCTCAACAACGAGCTGTGTGTTCGACATCAAGTGTTTGGGCTGTGTGTTCAACTCTCAATCAGTATGGGCTGTGTGTTCATCTCAGTGTTTGGGCTGTGTGTTCATCTCAAAGTTTGGGCTGCGTGTTCAACACTCAATCAGTGTGGGCTGTGTGTTCATCTCAAAGTACGAGCTATGTGTTCGACATCAAGTGTTTGGGCTGCGTGTTCAACTCTCAATCAGTTTAAGCTGTGTGTTCAGATTTCAAAGTATGGGCTGTGCGTTCATCTCAAAGTTTAGGCTGCGTGTTCAACTCTCAATCAGTGTGTGCTGCATGTTCACCTTCAGTGGGCCGTGTGTTCATCTCAAAGTTTGGGCTGTGTGTTCAAATCTCAACAAGTGTGTGCTGTGTGTTCACAACCAATATACGGGCCGTGTGTTCAGAAAGTCAGAGTATTTGAACTATGTGTTCAAGATGCAAATGGGATACGATGTTATGGACTAATCATTCAAAACAAGCTGTGTGCTTGAATGGGCAGATAAACATAGCAAAAGCACGAAATGCACGGAGAATGCAGAATACACTGCAAGAAATGTAAGAATGAAGTAAATACCTCTCGTGCCTCATGAGAGAGGTGAGACTCTGGCTCCCGCAGTAGTAGATCTGCAGGCGCTCGCTCATCAAAGTCAGTGAAGTGGTAGAAAACCGCCTGAGGAAGGACGTGCTCCTGGGAATGATACCTCTCGAACTCTCGGAGGTAAAGCCATAATATCTGGGTCACCTCCGGCACCTGGAGGACCTCCGCCATGAGGGAAATGACCAGCCATCTCGAAAGATCTGCAAAAAGGAGCAAAAATGAGCAAAATGAGCCAAAATTGGAAAAAGTCAACAAAAGTCAACTCTCGGGAATGAAAAAGTCAACAAAAGTCAACCCCCGAGAAAATCTTCCAATGTTGAGACAAACTTACCTCAAGTGGTGAAAATGAGAAAAGAAGCACCGAAATCAAAATTTAATCGGTTCAAAGTGACGAAAACTGAAAGATTTCGCGAAAACAACTTGCGTGGAGCGTTGGAAAACGCATATAGAGCACAGATCTGAGAGAGAAAGTGGTCTAGGAAGGAAGAGGAGGAGATTTCGGAGTTGATGTTATGAGAACAAGTGTTTTGGATAAGCACATTTAAAGAAAAGAGAGTAAAAGGACCAAACTGCCCCGGATATGGGCTAGGTGGCCGGCCGGCCACCTTTTCTGGCAGGCCGGCCATCCCACTCCCTCACCCCCTGGCCGGCAGCCTCCCCCTTGAACCATACCTGGCCGGTGGTGTTCCCAACATGGTCTCCAAGGCCTCTGCAAATTTTGGTAAGGATTGGAGTCCCCGGCACCCGAGAAAGTACAAGGAAAGTGCACTTTTCGTCGCGAAATCCCTCCGCGGGAACTTCAACTTCAACTTTCAATGTGTGTTTCATCATTACTCGCCGAGAGCAAGACGTATCCTTTTTGAATATGTTGTGACCCCTCCGGGAGGCAAACCAGAGGCCGCCATCGAGCCACCTTCGTCGAAAATTGCATTGCTTTGCTCGTTGTTTCATTTCAAAGTGTGCATTCGAGTTTACATTTATCCCGCATCGTTATGCACGTCACTTGTATGCTCATGCATATAACTCGCGTTGTTATGCACGTTTCCTTGATACTGTCATGCCTCCATGCTTAAACTCGCGTTGTTACGCGCGTTGCTTCTCGCATTGCGATGCACTCACCCATCAACACCGCATTTGTCTGCGCTCGATATCACACTGAACATATGTTGCTAACTATGTTGTGCTTGTTGAGTTTCTTCCTTCTTTTCAGGCACGATATTGTATGTACGGTTCATTTGAGGCTGGTGCGACCAGACGAGCCGCACAGGTATTGTATCCCCTCCATGTGAGACGTGGCGAGAATTCAATGATTCTCCGCATTCTTCAACTGCATGAAATGTAGTTTTGCTTTGCATTCTTGCTTAAAACTGTTGCATCTATTTGTGAATACTTGCTTCATTACAGCTTGCTGCATTTACATGATCACGAGGTATCTTCGGCTTTGTGCATATCATTTTGCATTTTGCCCCCCGCTTGCAGGCACATTTCTCTGTTATCTAGTATGTTTGTCTAAGTCTTCGGCCTCGTCAAAAATGGGTCGTCTCTGGGCTTTGACATTCACTCCGTCACTTATGACTTTCGAGTTCCGTCAAAGAGGGGCAACTGTAGACACCCCATTTTTGACCGACCTTAAGACTCAGACATCACCGATTGAGCACTTGGTTTTGTTGCATATTGTGCTCGTTCTGAGGTTTCAGAGTCTCGGCTGCGGGCCTTGCCTCCGGACTTCCGGACTCTTTTGTGCTTTGCCTCGGTTTGCGAACCAGGCCCCTGTTTTCTTTGTTTTCTCTTCCCGAAGGGAGGGAGAGGTCTCGTAGACCATCTCTCAGTGGCCGCGGGCTACGTTTCGTGGTCGTAGGCCATTTTTCCCGTTTGGAGCCCGGTTCCCGGTTTTCGGAGCCGTCGGCCGTGTGCCTCGGTTCGGGACCTCTTAACCACCTCCGCTTGCTCCGGTTTTTGGCGTACATCTTATTTCCTCCCTTTTGAGGGACACTGTGGCTCGAGAGACCAACTTTGTGGTCGAATGCCACTTTCGGTGCCTAACAGTCAGTTTTCGGGGCCCCGGGCCGCGTGTTTCGGCCCCCGAACCTTCATTTTACATCAGTTTGAGTCCTTTTTTGGCAAAGACCTCATTTTCATTATTAGGAAGGTTATAGAAGGGTGGGAGGCCAGCAATTGTTCCAACTACCAGCTTTATTCCTTCATCGCTCTTCATCGCCCGTTTTTCCCACTAGAAAGCTAGTGTTGACCATTCCCGGGCCACTTTTTCTAGCCCTAAACCACATATTTGTGTTGTACACACTTGGGAGGCCACCAATATAGGTTGGCCGGCCATCAATCATTCCTGACCCTTTTGAACCCCTCTAAAAAGCTAGCTTTTCTCTCTCCTAGTTCACATTTCCTAGTTTTTCTCCACATAGCTGTGTTGTACACACATGGGAGGCCACCTTTTTGGGGTGGTCGGCCACTAACTTTGGTTGAACCTTTTGAACCTAGCCGGCCAGCCAGGGGAGGTGGCCGGCCGGCCACCTGAACCTTCTGAACTTGGCCGGCCATGACCCTCTCACCTGGTTCCTTACAGCTGTACCCTCTGTTTCCCCGCAGATCCTGTATCCGAGGGGGGGTCTTTTGGGGAGGGAATTTGAATTTGATTTTCCCCCCCTTTTCTCCACTCCTCTCCTCTATAAAACCAGCCCCCCCAGCTCCATTTCAAGGGTTACAAAAATTTGTTTGGAGCTCTTGCATTAAATCTCTCTCTCTCTCTACTTCAACCCTCAAAACCCTAAAAGTCTTGCACCATTTACACTACAACCCATAACACAACAACTCCACACTCTATTCCAGCAACTTGAGAGCTTTTTTCAGAGGTTAGGAGCACCATTTCTTGGACCAAAAGCTGTTGAAGACTTGAACTACAAGGGTGAGTCTCTTTTCCCCCTTTTTTGGCCCTACTTTGCATGCTATTTTAGCTTTTGTTGCTTGCATTTTTGGGCTCCGACCTAAACTGTAAATAGTCATATTTTGAGCTTTTTTTCATGTTTGATCAAGGACCTCTTGCTGTTTGAGGTCTTCTACTACCATTTGTCTCTTTATCCCTCTTTTAGGCCTATTTTTGCATGGTACATTAGTCTTATTTGTGAGTTGTTTTGGATTTGGTCATAAACTTTAAAGTATCTTTTTTTGAGCCCCTCTTCAACTTTGTTGAAGGGCTCTCCTCTCTTTGGGGCCAGCCACTGCCCCTTGTCTCTAATCTCTCTTTTAGGGCCATTTTTGCATGATAGATTAGCCCTACTTGTGTTCACTTTTGAGATTTGTTATAAACTGGAAAAAGTCTTCTTTTGACATCATCTTCACGTTTTATTAAGGGTATTTTCTTGTTTGAGGTCATATGCTTCCTTGTATGCTTGATTGTCCCTTATTTTGAGCCTTACACCTAAGCTCTTGTTGCATGCTTGGTTTGGCCTTTTAGCCACTGAAATCCAATGGATTTTCAGTGGCTAATACACTGTTTTGAGCTTCAAAATCAGAGGGGGGTGACCCCCTCTCACCTTGCCTTGTTTGGTGGCCTTTTAGGGCTTCCAAAGAGACCCTATCTTGCATGCTTTGAAGTTACTTTCCAGGGTCAATTTGATGAGTTTGAAGACTATCATATTTGATTTTCAGAGTTAATTTTTCCATGCTTCATGTCTATCTTGCATGTGCTTAATAAACCCCTTGTATGGACCTTCAAAGGAACTCATTATTTGTGCACATGTTGGCTGCATTTCAGAGGTTATTTGGGCATGTTTTGGCATGTTTTGTTCATTGATTTTTGCTGGTTTGATGAGTTCTCACTTGCTTCATATACTTGCCATGTAAACCATGTTTGCTAGACCATGTTTGCTAGTCAAAATTGCATGTTGTTTTAGTCCATCTTGCTAGCACTTTTTGGCCACACTTTGAACTGGAAATGTGCATATTTCGGGACTGCCTTGGCTCTGTCTTTAGACTTCATGATCAAATAATGCATGCTTTGTATAGCTATAAGCCATTCCATGTGCCTAGTTTTGAGTTTCGGGGTTCATCTCATGCATCGGGTGCCGTATTGCCATGTTTCGGGGCTGTTTAGCATTAAATTTCAGTGCTGAAATTTGCATGCTTGTATGCCATATTCCATGCCTTGCCATGCCTTGTTAGAGTGGCGTTTGGTGCTTTAGGTTTGGTCCTCGGTTTGCGTGCATGTGTGCACGCATTTCGATAGTCTCATTTTCATCCCATGGCTACTGATGTGAGTGTGGCCGAGGTCCACTCATATTGGTGTAAGTCCATCGTGCATTGTGTATGCCATTCCAATTCATAGCATTGCGTATGCTAGGTTGTATGTTAGAGCATTGTGTATGCCTTGTTACATCGTGCATTGTGTATGCCATTTCATAGCATCGCGTATGCTAGGTTACATGTTAGGATTACATTCATGCACGTCATGCATATTGCATTGTGTTTGGGATAGGAGTTAACCCAAGCACAGGAAACGAGGGACGTTTCGTACTCCGAGTGACGGAACGTGTCTCAATTCCCTGTCGCCGACACTCCGGATTATCCGTGATGGAGTCTAGGACTTGTTGTGTTTTCATGTGCATTCATTCCATATTGAGTCATGCAAATCGACTCCTCGGCCATCATGCATCGAGATGCATGATTGGTGGCACGAGGATCGAAGACTACACTCCCTGAAGAGTAGTCATGCATACATATGTGAAAATACTTTGCCATGGCCCCCCTTTGTTGCTCTCTGTTGCAGCAAATCAAGGATCAACAACTTTCTAAAGCATTACACAGCATTCCGAGAACAATTGCAAACAGAGGCAAACCGGGGCATCGCAAGGAATTTTCCGACGAAGGCAACCTGAGCATGCATCATTCATCATTTGAAACAGAGCCGAGGCGGTCCATGGATTTGCATGCCATTTATTGCTTTCCTAGATTAATTTGTTAATTAATTAGGATTTTGTACTTATTCGGACTGTACTATTCATTCGGACTGTATATTATTTATTCGGACCCTCCGAGCGAGGGCACAATTGTAATAAGTTTGCGTGCGTGTGATGTATGTCTTCCAACCCCACATCTTTCTCCCTTTTATTTACCAGCTTATGATGGTTAGATTAGGGCATGTTTCAATTAGCATACAGTATGATAGCATGTTTGCATTCATTCATCTGTTCTGCATGCACCAGGCTCGGCGCATCATATTAACTGCATTGTATTTCAATTCCGAGTTGAATACTTGTTAGTTGTAGCATTTCACATGCCATCTTTAGAATAGCCGAGCCTATCTTAGTTGCATTTTGCATGTGTTGCATTAGGCATTTCTGTATAGTTAGGATCATGCATGGATTTCTAACATAGCTTCTGTTTTGGCTTGGAGTACTCGGTAAGTTTTTATGCTTTAGCATCCTTGCACGTGTGTGAGTGACTGCCATGATAGCATGCTTACCATGAGGTTATATGCTTATGTGATATATCTGCCTGAATGCCTGTGGGTGAAGGTTGGGTTATTTAGATTGGAACAAATCATCAACTGTGAGTTTTAAACCCACTAGATAGTGGCAAAACCATCTTTTCTAAAGCCCACCTGAGGGTGGCAAAATCTGCATTCTTTTCTAAAGCCCACCTGAGGGTGGCAAAAACTGCATTTTAAGCCTACTTGCGAGTAGCAAACCACTTTCAAAAGCGAACATGAAATGTTTTGTTCCAATTCAAACGACCCAGTCTATACTTGTATGCTGTGCGTATCACATAGTAAATCTAGGCTAATAACCGGAATAAGAACGCATAATATTTTCAAAACTAGATATCATGGTTAGTAGAGGCCGATCTTTGATCGGGCGAGCGGGGGTGCTCACGAAGTGACCTTCCCCAATCGTACCCAAGTTCCCGAGCCGAGGCAACTTTGGTGATGACGGACACGTGGCCTTAGGCAAACGAGTCAGGGTTTCCTAAATTTCCCAAAATAAAATATTTAGGTGGCGACTCTGTATCTGGCAAAGCAGTCCATGTTTGGCACTTCTTTCAAAAATCTGTTTTCTCAAAACGATTTGCCATATTTGGACTCTTTGGTTCAGATTGAGAACCATGACAATTTGAGTCCGAACTGTAGTGAGCCCAAAATGAACGGAACGGGACCAACCCTCTCGGGGACGTTCGGGGACGTCTACAGCCGGCCATCCCACTCCCTCACCCCTGGCCGGCAGCCTCCCCCTTGAACCATACCTAGCCGGTGGTGTTCCCAACATGGTCTCCAAGGCCTCTGCAAATTTTAGTGATGATTGAAGTCCCCAGCACCCGAGAAAGTACAAGGAAAGTGCACTTTTCGTTGCGAAATCCCTCCGCGGGAACTTCAACTTCAACTTTCAATGTGTGTTTCATCATTACTCGCCGAGAGCAAGACGTATCCTTTTGAATATGTTGTGACCCCTCCGGGAGGTAAACCGGAGGCCGCGATCGAGCCACCTTCGTCGAAAATTGCATTGCTTTGCTCGTTGTTTCGTTTCAAAATGTGCATTCGAGTTTACACTTATCATGCATTGTTATGCACGTCACTTGCATTCTCATGCATATAACTTGCATTGTTGTGCACGTTTCCTTGATACTGTCATGCCTCCATGCTTAAACTCGCGTTGTCACGCACGTTGCTGCTCGTATTGCGATGCACTCACCCATCAACACCGCATTTGTCTGCGCTCGATATCACACTAAATATATGTTGCTAACTATGTTGTGCTTGTTGAGTTTCTTCCTTCTTTTCAGGCACGATATTGTATGTACGGTTCATTTGAGGCTGGTACGACCAGACGAGCCACACAGGTATTGTATCCCCTCCGTGTGAGACGTGGCGAGAATTCAATGATTCTCCGCATTCTTCAACTGCATGAAATGTAGTTTTGCTTTGCATTCTTGCTTAAAACTGTTGCATCTATTTGTGAATACTTGCTTCATTACAACTTGCTGCATTTGCATGATCACGAGGTATCTTCGGCTTTGTGCATATCATTTTGCATTTTGCCCCCTGCCTGCGGGCACATTTCTCTGTTATCTAGTATGTTTGTCTAAGTCTTCGGCCTCATCAAAAATGAGTCGTCTCTGGGCTTTGACATTCACTCCCGTCACTTATGACTTTCGAGTTCTATCAAAGAGGGGCAACTGTAGACACCCCATTTTTGACCGACCTTAAGACTCAGATGTCACCGATTGAGCGCTTGGTGATGTTGCATATTGTGCTCGTTCTGAGGTTGCGGAGTCACGGCTGTGACCCTTGCCTCTGGACTTCCAGACTCTTTTGTGCTTTGCCTTGGTTTGCGAACCAAGTCCCATTTTCTCCGTTTTCTCTTCCCGAGGGGAGGGAGAGGTCTCTTAGATCATCTCTCAGTGGCCGTAGGCTACGTCTCGTGGTCGTAGGCCATTTTTTTCGTTTGGAGCCCGGTTCCCGGTTTTCGGAGCCGTCGGCCGTGTGTCTCGGTTCAAGACCGCTTAACCACATCTGTTTGCTCCGGTTTTTGGCGTACATCTTATTTCCTTCCTTTTGAGGGACACTGTGGCTCGAGAGACCAATTTCGTGGTCGAATGCCACTTCCGGTGCCTAACAGTCAGTTTTCGGGGCCCCGGACCGCGCGTTTTGGCCCCCGAACCTTCGTTTTACATCGATTTGAGTCCATTTTTGGCAGGGACTTTATTTTCATTGTTAGGAAGGTTGTAGGAAGGTGGGAGGCCAGCAATTGTTCTGACTACCAGCTTTATTCCTTCATCGCTCTTCATCGCCCGTTTTTCCCACTAGAAAGCTGACTTTCCCATTCTCGGGCCACTTTTTCTGACTTTCCTCCACACCATTGTGTTGTACACACCTGGGAGGCCACCAATATGGGTTGGCCGGCCATTAATTCTCCCTGACCCTTTTGAACCCCTCTAAAAAGCTAGCTTTTCTCTCTCCTGGTTCACTTTTTCCAGTTTTTCTCCACATAGCTGTGTTGCACACACATGGGAGGCCATCTTTTTGGGGTGGCCGGCCACTAATTGAGCTTGACCCTTTTGACCCTAGCCGGCCGGCCAGGGGAGGTGGCCAGCCGGCCACCTGAACCTTCTAAACCTGGCCGGCCAGATTTCTCTCTCCTGGTTCCTTACAGCTGTACCCTCTGTTTTGACCCAGACCCCTGCCCGGGGATCTGCCCTTTTGGGGGGGAAATTTGAATTTGGTTTTCCCCCTCTTTTCCTTCACTCCTCCTCTATATAACCAGCACCCCTCCTCCTTGATTAGGGGTTAGAAAAAACCAACAAAAGCTCACCCTCTTCTCCCTCCATTTTCACTATTCCAACCCTCCAAACCCTAAGACTCTTGCACCATTTGCACTACAACCCATAGCACAACACCACCATCATCCATTCCAACCATTTGAAGCTAATTTCCAGAGGTTGAGAGCTCACAAACCTGGTCCAAAAGCTGCTGAATTTTGGTTCTACAAGGGTGAGTCCTTTTTTTTCCTTTTCTAGTCTTTTCTTGCTTCATCTATAAGCCATACTTGCAAGCATTTTTGGACTCCGACCCGAACTAGAAATAGTCTTATTTTGAGCTCATCTTCATGTTTGGTTAAGGACCTTTCTCTGTTTAAGGCCATCTGCTATCCCTTTCCCTTTTATCTCTCGTTTGGCCCTTTTCTTGCATGATATGTTAGCCCTATTTGTAAGCATTTCTGGGCTTCGAGCCAAACTGTAAAATGCTTTATTTTGAGCCCCTCTTCAACTTTGTTGGACTCTTCACTATTTGAGGCCAGCTACTGCCTCTTGCTTTCTATCTCTCTTTTAGGGCCTTTTTTTACATCATATGGTAGCCTTACTTGTGAGCATATTTGAGACTTTCCATAAACTGTAAAAGGTCTTGTTTTGAGCCCCTCTACAACTTTGTTGAAGGACTCTTCTTTGTTTGAGGTCATTTACTGCCCTATTTGTTCATTCTCTCTTTTAGGGCTGTTTTTGCATGATACATTTGCCCCACTTGTGAGCCCTTTTGGGCCTCGACCTAAACTGAAAAAAATCTTGTTTTAAGGCCCTCTTGATGTTTGATTAAGGGCATTCTTTTGTTTAAGGTCATATGTTTCCTTTTATGCTTGATTGCCTCTTGTTTTGAGCCTTACAACTAAGCCCTTGTTGCATGCTTTGTTTGGCCTTCTAGCCACTGAAATCCAGTGGATTTTCAGTGGCTAATACACTATTTTGAGCCTCAAAATCAGAGGGGGGTGACCCCCCCTCTCACCTTGTTTTGTTTAATGGTCATTTTGGCCTTCCAAAGAGGCCCTATCTTGCATGCCTAGTTGACTGATTTTAGGGCCAATTTGGTGAGTTTCAGGGCTATCATATTTGATTTTCAAAGTTAATTTTTCCATGCTTCATGTCTATCTTGCATGTGTTTAATAACCCCTTGTATGGCCCTTCAAAGGAACTCATTATTTGTGCGCATATTGGCTACATTTCAGAGGTTATTTGGGCATGTTTTGGCATGTTTTATTCACTGATTTTTGCTGGTTTGATGAGTTCTCACCTGCTTCATATACATGCCATGTAAACCATGTTTGCTAGTCAAAGTTGCATACTATTTTTGTCCATCTTGCTAGCATCTTTTAGCCATGCTTTGAACTAGAAATGTTCATGTTTCGGGACTGCCTTGGTTCTGTCTTCATGCTTCATGATCAAATAATGCATGCTTTGTATAGCTATAGGTCAATGCATGTGCCTAGTTTTGTGTTTCGAGACCATTCCATGCATCGGGCGCCATGTTTCCATGTTTCGGGGCCATTTAGCATCATGTGTTAGTGCTGGAAATTACATACTTGTATGCCATATTTCATGCCTTGCCATGCCTTGTTAGAGTTGCATACTGTGCCTTAGGTTCGGTCCTCGGTTTGCGTGCATGTATGCACGTATTTCGATAGTCTCATTTTCATCTTATGGCCACTGATGTGAGTGTGGCTGAGGTCCACTCATGTTGGTGTAAGCCCATTATGCATTATGTATGTCATTTCAATTCATAGCATTGCGTATGCTAGGTTGTATGTTAGAGCATTATGTATGCCATGTTACATCATGCGTTGTGTATGCCATTTCATAGCATTGTGTATGTTAGGTTGCATGTTAGGATTGCATTCATGTATGTCATGCATATTGCATTGTGTTTGGGATAGGAGTTAGCCCGAGCACGGGAAACGAGGCACGTTTCGTACTCCGAGTGACGGAACGTGTCTCAATTCCCGATCACCGACACTCCGGATTATCCATGATGGAGTCTCGGTCCTGTTGTGTTTATATGTGCATTCATTTGATATTGAGTCGTGCAATTCGACTCCTCGGCCATCATGCATCGAGATGCGTGATTGATGGCACGAGGATCGAGGTATGCATACATATGTGAAAATACATTGCCATGCCCCTTTCTTGCTCTCTGTTGCAGCAAATCAGAAACCGGCAGTCTTTTGGAACTTCGTGCAACATTTCGAGATTAATTATAAACAGAGGCTAATTGGGGCATCGCAGTGGATTTCCGCGCAAGGCAACTCAAGCACGCATCATTCATCATCCGGAGCAGAGCTGAGGCAGCCCGTAGGCTTGCATACAAATTTACTGCTTTCCTAGATTAATTTGTTAATTTATTAGGGTTTTGTACTTATTCGGACTGTACTATTCATTTGGACTGTATATTATTCATTCGGACCCTCCGCGCGAGGGCAATGTTGTAATAAGTGTGCGTGCGTGTGATGTATGTCTTCCAACCCCACGTCTTTCTCCCTTTTATTTACTAGCTTATGATGGTTAGATTAGGGCATGTTTCAATTAGCATACAGTATGATAGCATGTTTGCATTCATTCATCTGTTCTTCATGCACCGGGCTCAGCCCATCATACTCACTGCATTGTATTTCAATTCCAAGTTGAATACATGTTAGCTGTAGCATTTCACATGCCATCTTTAGAATAGCTGAGCCTATCTTATTTGCATTTTACATGTGTTGCATTAGGCATTCCTCTATAGTTAGGATCATGCATTGATTTTTAATTAGCTTCTTTCTTTGGCTTGGAGTACTCGGTAAGTGGTTATGCTTTAGCATCCTTGCATGCGTGTGACTGACTGCCATGATAGCATGCTTACCATGAGGCTATATGCTTATGTGATATACCTGCCTGAATGCCTGTGGGTGAAGGTTGGATTATCTGAATTGGAGCAATGCATTCACTGTGAGTTTTAAGCCCACTAGATAGTGGCAAAACCATGTTTTCTAAAGCCCACCCGAGGGTGGCAAAATCAGCATTTTTAGCCTACTTACGAGTAGCAAACCGCCTTCAAAAACAAATATGAAATGTTTTGTTCTAATTCAGGCGACTCAGTCTATACTTGTATGCTATGCGCATCACATAGTAAATCTAGGCTAATAACTGGAATAAGAACGCATAACGTTTTCAAAACTAGATATCATGGTTAGAAGAGGCCGATCTTTGATCGGGCGAGCGGGGGTGCTCACGAAGTGACCTTCCCCAATCGTACCCAAGTTCCCGAGCCGAGGCAACTTTGATGATGACGGACACGTGGCCTTGGGCAACGAGTCAGGGTTTCCTAAATTTCCCAAAATAAAATATTTAGGTGGCGACTCTGTATCTGGCAAAGCAGTCCATGTTTGGCACTTCTTTCAAAAATCTGTTTTCTCAAAACGATTTACCGGATTTGGACTCTTTGGTTCAGATTAAGAACCGTGACAATTTGAGTCCTGAACTGTAGCGAGCCCAAAATGAACAGAACGGCACTCACCCTCCCGGGGCGTTCGGGGACGTCTACACAAGGGCACCAGGGGAATTCATGGGGAGGAACGCTGGCAGGCGTTGTGCCTACCACAATGAAGAGGGGCACACAACTCCGGGTTGCAGAGCCCTGAAAGCACACTTGGAAGACTTGGTAAGGCAAGGCCATCTGAGAGACCTGGTTGACGAGACTAGAACAAGAGAAGAACAGGCAAAATTGCCTCAAGCACCAGCAGTTCCGCCTCCCCCAGTACAGCAACCTCAGGCAGGAGGACCTCGGGTAGTCAATGTGATTCACTCAAAGGTCGACGAGAATGAAATCAGAGGGGAGACCCAGAAGGTAAAACACCTACAACATGTCTATCAAATCGGAGAGAAAAGACATTGGGCAGAAGAATGCCAGGGACCAACAATAACCTTTACTGAAGCCGACCTAGAGATAGTCCAGCATCCGCATAATGATGCCTTGGTAGTATCCCTCCAGGTTGGGGAGTGTCAAGTGAAACACATCCTGATTGACCAAGGCAGCTCTTGTGACATCATGTACGTTCGATGTTACAAGGAGCTCAGCCTTCACCCGGACGATATGGAACAATCCAATGGCCCAATGGTTGGGTTTAATGGAACACCGACATGGCCACTGGGAGCAGTAAACTTGGAGGTGCAGGCTGGCACCAGGAAGATCAAGACAGAGTTCACCATCATTGACACACCCTCCCCTTACAACATCATCTTGGGAAGGCCGTGGTTGCATGCAATGGGGGCAGTTCCCTCAACATTGCATCAACTATTGCGATTCCCAACAGAACATGGGATTGAGGAAGTTAGGGGCGATCAGCTGCAGGCGAAGAATTGCTCCATGGCAGCAATGAAGTTTACCTGTAGCATACGAGAGCCAGAAAAGGCAGAAATTGAAGATAAGGACATGGAAGTCCTAGAAGACGTCGGCAAGGAGCTAGCTGAGAAGAGCGAAGAGGCACTGAAGAAAATCCTTATCCAGGATGGGGATGAAGAACGGTTCTTTTTTCTCAGCTCGGGTTTAGCCGAAGAAGAAGAAAAAGAGTTGGAAGCTTTTTTTAAGAGCCAATATTGAGGTGTTTACTTGGACACCTTACGAAATGTCTGGCATTGACCCCGAGGTCACTTGCCACAAACTGAATGTTGACAGGTCGGCCAAACCTGTAATTCAATGAGCCAGAAAACCGACGTTGATGCACGTCGAAGCAGTAGAGGAAGAAGTAGACAGACTTCTGGAGGCTAGGGCCATTAGAGAAGTTCACTACCCGACATGGCTATCCAACACAGTGGTGGTAAAGAAGAAGAACGGTAAATGGAGGGTCTGCGTAGACTTTACCAGTTTAAACAAAGCCTGTCCCAAAGACAGCTTCCCTCTACCCAAGATTGACCAGCTAGTGGATGCCACTTCGAGACATGGAAGGATGAGCTTCCTGGATGCCTACAGGGGGTATCACCATATAGCTATGGACCCTGCGGATGAAGAGAAGACTGCATTTATCACCCCCAAAGGGCTATACTGTTACAGAGTGATGCCCTTCGGGTTAAAAAACGCAGGAGCCACTTACCAAAGATTGGTAACCAAGATGTTCAAGCACCTGATTGGCCGAACAGTAGAAGTCTACATCGACGACATGGTCGTTAAGACCAAGGAGCCTGAGGGACATCTCGTCGATCTAAAAGCAGTCTTTCAAATCCTTAAGACATATCGGCTCTGACTCAATGCATCGAAGTGTGCATTTGAGTTGGATCTGGTAAGTTTTTAGGATACCTGGTGACAATGAGGGGCATTGAGGCCAGCCCAGATCAGATCAAGGCCATTTTAGAGTTGAAGAGCCCGACGTCGGCAAAACTGGTGCAGATGCTAACTGGAAGGGCCGC
Source organism: Camellia granthamiana (assembly GCA_036172215.1). Classification (NCBI taxonomy): domain Eukaryota; kingdom Viridiplantae; phylum Streptophyta; class Magnoliopsida; order Ericales; family Theaceae; genus Camellia; species Camellia granthamiana. The sequence continues at coordinate 4,355,024 of CM069908.1, read as the reverse complement.
AGCCCTGAACAGGTTCATAAGCAGAAGCTCAGACAAGTGCAAACCTTTCTTCAAGTTACTGAAGAAAGCCACAGACTTTCTTTGGACAGAGGAGTGCGAAGAAGCATTAGCCGATCTGAAGAAGTACCTGACCACAGCTCCAGTTCTTTCGAATCCTGAACTCGGGGAGGAGCTGTTCCTGTACTTGGTAGTTTCAGAACATGCGATAAGTGCAGTGTTAATCCGAGAAGAAAAAGGGGAGCAAAGGGCTGTTTACTATGTAAGCAAAACCCTAGCCGACGCAGAAACGAGGTATCTACCCTTAGAAAAATTTGCACTGGCCTTATTAATGGCTTCAAAGAAGTTGAACCATTACTTCCAGGCCCATAAAATTGTGGTACTGATGGAACATCCATTGAAGTCCCTATTGCAGCAGGGAGACTTAACAGGAAGAATAGCCAGATGGGCAGTCGCCCTAGGCCAATATGATTTGGAATACAGGCCCAGAACTGCAATCAAAGGCCAGGTTTTGGCCGACTTCGTGGCCGAGTTCACGCTAGAGTCCATCGAACATCGGGCTCCGTTGAGCAAGATAAACAATGTCCAAACAAGCAAGAAGAAGCCCAGCCAAAGACAAAAGAACAAAGGAAAGAAGAGAAACTCAGGACCCTGCAGCATTTACATCGGCGACTCCTTTCAACTGTTCGTTGATGGGAGTTCAAACCGACAAGGAGCGGGGGCAGGAGTAGTACTGATATCTCCAGATGGAGAAATATTGGAACAGTCCATTTGATTAGGGTTCAAGGCCTCAAACAATTAGGCAGAATATGAAGCATTGATTGCAGGACTGAAGCTGGCAGCAACAGTACAAGCAGATGAGGTAATAGTTTTTTGTGACTCACAATTGATAGTTAACCAAACAACGGGCGAGTTTGCAGCCCGAGATGAAAGAATGTCAGCCTACGCAAAGGAGGTCATCAGGCTGGCAGCCTTATTCCAGAACTGCAGGCTGCTTCAAGTCAGTCGAGATGATAACAACCATGCCGATGCATTGGCCAACCTAGCTAGTGCAATACAACCAGGAAAAGCAAGGACAATAATGATTGAATACTTGTCGGGCCCGAGCATTGAACTAGTAACCACAGAGCGTGAAGCAATGTGCGTAGACATGGGACCAAGCTGGATGGATGCAATTGTTGCATTCCTAAAAGAAGGAAAGCTGCCAGATGACCGAAAGGAGGCACACAAGATCAGATTAAAGTCGGCAAGATTCAGTTTGACAGCAGAAGGACATCTCTACAGAAGGTCCTTCACTGGACCCCTTTTAAGGTACGTACACCCTCTGCAGGTTGAAGATTTTTTATATGAAATCCATGAAGGAATTTGTGGAAGCCACGCTGAGGGCAGATCACTAGCTCACAGGGCCATTATCCATGGGTATTGGTGGCCCTACATGCAAAAAGATGCAGAAGCCTACGTGAAGAAGTGTGAACAATGCCAAAGGTTTGCACCTTTGATACACCAGCCAGCTGCTGACTTGAACCCTGTATCCAGTCCTTGGCCATTTGCCCAATGGGGGATGGATCTCGTTGGGCAATTTCCCCAAGCAACTGGGCAAAGGAAGTTCCTGCTGGTAGCAACAGATTACTTCACAAAGTGGATAGAAGCAGAACCTCTTGCCAAGATTCGAGATGTGGATGTCAAGAACTTCTTATGGAGAAACATCATCACCAGATTTGGGATTCCAAGAGCAATTGTTGGAGACAATGGAACTCAATTTGACAGTAAGTTGATCAAGAACTTCTGTGCAAAGTTCAAGATCAAGAACTACTTTTCAACCCCAAGCTTTCCACAAAGCAATGGATAAGCAGAAGCATCCAACAAAGTAATTCTGGATGGGATAAAGAAGCGACTGCAGGCAGCAAAAGGGAAGTGGGTAAACGAATTGCCCAATGTACTCTGGGCATATCGGACTACGCCGAGAAGATCAACAGGGGAATCCCCCTTTGCCATGGCTTATGGCACAGAAGCAGTCATCCCATTGGAGGTCGGCATCCCAGGGATCAGAACCCAAGGAGTTGAGAACGGGACTAATGATATACTCTTAGCCCGAGATCTGGATCTTCTAGAAGAAAGAAGAGAGAAAGCTGCAATACAGCTTGCAGCATACCAGCAACAGCTTGCTAGAGCTTATAACAAGAAGGTTAATCCAAGGGAATTTCAAGTCAGCGGCCTAGTCCTGAGAAAAGTCGTCGGCAACAAGAAGGATCCCAGGGAGGGCAAGCTTGGCCCAAACTGGGAAGGACCCTACAGAATCACTTCGGTATTGGGAAATGAGGCATATCGGCTTGAAGATAATGAGGGCAAAGCATTGCCAAGACCCTGGAACACTTGTAATTTGAAATTTTTCTATCATTAGATGTTACTTGTTTTTTTTTTTTTTTTATCAACGACATTGATAAAATCTTAGCAGAATTCTTCAACACTTATGACTGATAAAAATGCATAATGTGGTTTCTGGAAGACATGAATAGTGAGAACCCAAGTGAAACTCAGGTTCACATTAGGGGCAGAGAGAAGACAGAGATGTTTAACACTTGTTGAAATTTGTAGCAATTTACAAGTTCAAGTTAAACCGATGTGACGTTTAACACTTGTTGAAATTTGTAGCAATTTACAAGTTCAAGCTAAACCGATGTGATGTTTAACACTTGTTGAAATTTGTAACAATTTACAAGTTGAAATTAAACCGAGATCATCGTTTAACACTTGTTGAAATTTGTAGCAATTTACAAGTTGAAGTTAAACCGAGATCATCGTTTAACACTTGTTGAAATTTTTAGCAATTTACAAGTTGAAGTTAAACCGAGATCATTGTTTAAACACTTGTTGAAATTTGTAGCAATTTACAAGTTACCCCGAGATCATTGTTAACCGAGGTAAGTCACCCCGAGAAGGTTGCACAAAGAAGGGAGAGTATATTAAAGACATGCAGAATATTCTAAGTATAGAATCATGCAAAAGCAATAAAGAGAAGATAAAGATTCAAGCATTCAGGGAAAGCAGATGCATTCATACACAAAAAAAGGCACATCGGCCATATGAAAAGCTTACATTGTTTCAAAAGTACAAAAGACAAAAGAAGAAAAAACATCAAAACTAAGATTCCTCAGCATCGGCAACAGGATCAGGCTGGACCTCGGAAGACTGTTGAGAAGCCACCTCGGCCGCCTTTTCCGCAGCGAGCTCGACATTGATTTGGGCAAGGGTTTCATCAATAATTTTGTCGGCTAGAGGGACGTCGGATGATACCTACTCAAGGGCAGCTTCCTTGGGAACCTCCTCAACTTCACTCATCTTGAGTCAAGTCAAGGACTTGCTCGTTTTGAGGAGGGGACTTAGCCCCAGCAGCCTCCTTGGATTTCCTCACCAAGGCCTCATCCTCATCTTGATCCTCAGATTCAGAATCATCATCAGATTGAGCTGGAGGTGGCGGCGGAGGGAATGGAAGAGGAATAGCGTCGGCACTCCGAAGAGGCGAGTCCTCGGGACATTGAGCTTTTTAAGAAGGGACATCCAACCAAGGGAGAAACCCCTGTTGTATGCCTGCTTTACTTGTTGCTCCTAGGCCTCCGTGACATCGGCCATGCTTTGAGCATACGGCTTTTCGTCGGCCTCTTTAATTTCGGCTTCTTTAGTGGCCAAGGCATCCTGAAGCTCCTTCTGGGCCTGGGCCACTTTGTCCTCGGCCTCTTTTAGCTGGGCTTGAAGAACTTTGTTTATTGCCTCAACGGCACCGACTTTTTCCTCGGCATTATCCTTCTCTTTGATGGCAACCTCGGCCTGATCCTCCAGCATCTTCATCTTTGACTGCAGGCTCTTATTGGTTTTCTAGAGTCTGGAGACCTCCCTCTTCTTCTCGGAAAGCTTCTCACGATTCTTAAAAGATTGCATCGAGAAAGAATGGGCATGCTGGATGGCCTGAAAGGAAACAGAAGTATCAGAAAATATTCTAAGTGTGCAATGAAGAGAAAGAAAGAAAAAGTACCAAGCACCAACACTTACCTGAACAGAGTGTTGAAGCATGAGAGCGTAGTTCTCATACTCACTGAACCCGGCATTTCGCTCCAGGTCGCCTGGAAGAAGCAATGCAGTACTGAGGGCAACGCCGACATTGATGCTGTCGGCACTATCACTAGCCATAACAGGCTTATCTTCCAAAGTGATTTCCGGGGCCCAGGGGGCATCAGGTTTTTTCAACCCCGAGGTCATTCCAGAGGATGACCTCGGCCTTTTGGACTTGGTGGATTCGGAGGGAAGGGTTTCAGCGGACCTCTTCGCAGGGACAGAGGCAGCCTTTTCACTGGGAGCCAGTTTAGAAATTGGTAAAGATCCTCAGACTCAACCTAAGTTACCTTCGCCTTTGGCTGAGCCTTTTTTACTCGCTTTGGCTTTGGTGAAAGCTGGGTCTGTGTTGGTTGAGCTTCAACATCAGAAGGAAGGCTGGCTAAAAGGTCTTTTGCAACTGGTTTTGGGCGGCCCATCTCGGCAGTAAGGACAAGTCGTCGCTGACGTTTTCTCTGGGATATCGGAATCAAGTATTGAGCCGAGGTTGATGGTTGATTAGCTGGATCAGATGTTGATCCTTGATCTGTCCGAGATGTAGACGCAGTTTGTGGAGTTGTGGCAGAGGGAGGAGATAAGCTCTTCTTCTTTTTTCTCCTGGGAACGTCGGGAATAGCTGATTTGTATGTTGGAATGAAATTAAGGAGCAAAGGCGCCTTCCGTTTATGGACTGGCAGGTCTAAGAGTTTCTTCAAATCCTTGCTGGGAATGAAGGATTGGCGAAAGTTCTTTGGTGGCTGACGGAGAGCTGCAGGGGAAAACAAACATTAGAAACAGGTAAAGTATTAAGGACTTGAAAAGAAACAACTAAGTATTAACGCTGGGCTCTTACCCTTGCCCTCTAAAATTGATCGAGGAAGAGGGTAGAGATGGTGGTCCTCGTCTGGAGCAAACTCCTAATTTCCTGAGGTAATGAAGTAATCATCCCCAGCCGCCTTGTTGGAGTCTGGGAGGTCGGCTACGATTTTGAACTCTGTGGATCTCGTCTTAAGGTAATAAATGTAGCCTTTTTCTTTCAAATTAAGGCCGTACATGGTATAGCAATATTGAATATCGGCTAAGGTGATCCTAGCGTTTTCCTGTTTAGCTAAAGCTATGATACCATTGATCACTCGATAAGAATTGATGGCAAGTTGCATAGGGTTCAACTTATAATAATGGAGAATCTCGCGAAAAAAGATGTTTAGTGGAAGCCGAAGTCCACACTCAATAAAGGCAACTACAGGGAAGGGCATGGAGTCGTCAGTAGGCATGATGGAGTCATCATCCCCAGCCAACCTCAGATGGACGTCGGCTGGAATTTCAAACTCCTGTCTAAAATATTCTAGTTTGGATGGGGTGTTTACCCTATGTTTCCACATACCCATGATATTGGCTAATCAACACTTAGGAAAGTGCAGGTTTCAGTTTTTTCCTAAGTTGTGGGTTCTACAAACAAATCCCAAACCTAAGTCTATGGAAACAAAGATTAAAAGCACAAATCTGGAAAAGACACAAAAAACAGAAAACAAGAACAAGTTTTAGAATCAAGAACAAAGGTGGGCTGTCAAGAGCATAAAAAGTACAAGGGGTACAAGGTCAAGCACAGTGGGAAAAATGCAAGAAAAAGGTGAACAATACACATTCAAAACATGGGCAAGAGCAAAGCCATTGAATAAATGCATTCAGATATATGATTCGCAAAATCAAATGTTGAACAGAGCAGTAATGGCAACAAATGATGAAGAGCATCAAGGAATTGAAAAACAAAAGGAACAAAGGCTTACCAGAAAACGTGAAGCCGATGAGAGGATTGCCGAAGTCAGGCAACGGTTACAGAAGTAACAGAACGGCAAGAGCTTCACCAGAATGAAAGGAGGCAGGCAGTTGTAGAGCTCGAAGCTGGAACAATAGCGGATTCAGGAAGAAAGGCAAGAGAGAGAGAACTCGATAGTGCAAAGTGAAGAGACGAAAAAGAGGGAAAAGTTTTGATTAAATTGAAACGGCGGCAAAAGAAATCATTAATGAAAACCTAGAAGAACGTATACGTCAGACGGCACACGTGAGAAATAAGACGACTTACAGACGCGTGTCTAGTACGATCCAGTAAGAAAAAGACGCGTGGCTGGAAACGGTTGAATTGTTATGAGTAAACAGCTCATGCGCATGAGGGAGCTCTTGGAGTTCTTGATCTTTTAGAAGACATGTCGGCCTATGATGATGATCTCGGTTGAGATACCTTAAGCCGACGTACTGGAAGGAAGTACCGATGTAGGTTCCATCACCTCAGAATGCCGAGGTAATAGAACCTAGCGGGCAGTTGTGGGGATATATTTTCTGAGTATGAACACGTGGCAAGGTGACGCCGACGTTTCAGCCGAGGTGCCACGTGTCCTGGTCATGACGCCGAGGTTATCTCAGCAAGGCCGAGATTACCTCCGAAGATGTCGGAATCCGAGATAAGCGGATAAGGGACAAGAGTCCTAGTATGAAGAAAGACTTCAAGATGGATAAGGATAGTATTCTTAGGGAGTCTATCCTTATATCTTGTAGAGTCCAAAGTAAGTACTGAATGGGAGTCCATAGAAGACAGGCTTCTAGTGGGACTAGGATTTAGTAAATTATAAAAAGAGAGGCACCCCCGTGGGTCTAAGGTACGCAATTTATGCTTTGAGCAGTGAATTTAGCACTTGATTATCTTTGAAAGATATACTGACTTGATCGTCGGAGTGCCCCCAGGTGGACGAACCACTGCCGGAATCTTCTCTTTCTGTTACAAGTTAGCCAGGTGTCATCTATTCTACCGGTGCTCTCTAGCTGATTACTAAACGGGCAGTGTGATCGGAAAATCACTCACACATTTAGGTACTATTATTCACTGAGCTTCGCTCACTCTGTATTTTGTCTGCTTCTGTAGGTAATCAACCTGGAGGTCAGTCTTAACCCCTGATGCTTGTTTCTCTTTTGTCAATCTCAGTGTGTCCAGGCACTTAGATGAAGCTCGTGCATTTTTGGGGAGTTTTACCTTGCTTTTGATTTCGTACTCTAATTGCCTGTCTCTAGTTGAAATGTAAATAACCCCTTCTTCACCAACGTTTTTGTTATACGCCCAATCATGGGGCTGGGTCTGTATATGTATATGTACGTAACTAATTTCTCTGATGTGTGTCACTATATGTTCATCTACCTTATGCAATGTTTGTGATCCTACCATAGTAATGGTAGCTCAATGGATATTGTTTTATGTTATTTTATGATATTAAATACTTCCGTTCAGGCCCCATAGTTTATGTAAACAGAATTTGTGTCCGTTTCTGAATAGGTCATGCCCAAACTTTTAGGGACGGGTTTAGGGCGTGACAATAAATATGTATGAAATAACTTTATTAATAAACTATTTTTATTAAAAAAAATTCTATACTTAATCAAATAGTTTTTCTAGCATTTGAAAATTTAATATTTATGAATAAATTTAATATTTTTAAATACTCCTAACATTTTTCATATTTAATATTTATGAATAAATTTATGTAATTTAAAAATTTTGTACTTTATTAAAACTTTTAGCATTACAAAATCAATAATTAAGTTTTATCAAATATGTTCTAAATCTAATCATCAACCTATTTTTTAAGAGAAATTTTCTCATTTAAAATTTTGACAAATATTTATTTAGAAAAATTATTCACATGTTAGTACACCATGTTCACAGTCATTATTAAGTTTATGTAACTTAGGCCTTAACCTAAATACTACACCTTTTATTTCTTAAATTTTGTTTAATGTTTGGCATGACCCATATAATGGTTATAAATTGTAAGTAAAATTTTAAATTATTAACTTAAAATAAGTTGTAAATTTATTTGGTGCAGTGTAGCTTTTGATAACCTATAACATTTTTATTGTATAAATATTCATAATTCCTCAAAAGTTATTATTAAGACGAAAGATATGATACCCTTATATTCATATGTATTTAAGGGTTTCAAATAAGTTTTTTTTTAAAAAAAAAAAAATACAAATTGTAATTTAAAAAACCTCTATTTTTTAGCTAAATAAGCTATAAAAATATCAAATAAATTATAATTTAAAATTACAACCAAATAAACTTAGTCACACAACAAAATAAAATAAAATAAAATATAAAAATATAATAAGTATAACATTATTCAAGAAAAAATGCACCAACTATAAAATCTGAAAATTAAAAGCAAACTTTATAAAAATTTTGAAATATGAAATCATGAAAATTACAAAATATAAATGCATAAGTAATATTATAACTATATGCATCCTTCAGAAGAAGAAGAAACTTACAATGAAAATTTGTTACTAACTATATTGCGAATAAATATGCACATTTTCTCAATAGCCCCTGTCATCTATATTTATGCACTTGATAAATATAGATTTTAAACCAATGAATCGCGACCAAAGATATTGGAGATTTATTTTATAAAAACACACTTAGATTAAATAAGGATGCAATAATTTTTTAGAAATTAACATAATTGTTAGAAACATAATAGAAATAAGGATGCCGGAATAAAAATAAGGAGACTAAAGATTAGAAATTAATTTTTATTGAAAAAGCATAAAGTTACAGTGAAAAAATTTATCAATTGAATTCTTTACAATTGCTCCCATCTCAAAAAATTACAATAATTGATGAATACCGACTCTAATTTGACTTAAGAGAGAAGATTTATGAGAGAAGTGAATTGCTTCTCATAATTTTTTATACGTAATTTTAAATTTTTAAAATTGATTTAGTGTTCTTTCCTTTTAAAAGTCATAAATTATGAGAAAATTAGATTTTTTTTTTTTTTTTAATGGTTAGGTGGCACACTTTTGAATTTTATGGTTTAGTATACTTTCCTTTTAAATTTCATAAATTATTAGATAGTTATATTTTTATTGTTGAAAAATTGTTACCCAATAGATTTTCTTTTTAATTTTTAATAATAAATGAAAATTAATCAAGAAATTTAGTGTGTGGGTTTGAAAATAAATAAAAATAAAAATAATTTTGATTTTTTTAAATGTAATTTTGAAAGCCTATATTGAATTTTGAAAGGAGCATTATTATAAATTTTGAAAAGATTTCTATATTAGTTGTATGCATAGATAACATGACCATTTGAAAGGTTTTTTTTTATATAAATTTTAGATTTAATTGAATTATTTATCATATTTAATGACACATAATTTTAAATCTTGAAATGAAAAAATATATATCTTTTTAAAAATCATAAATTATGGAATAATTCGATTTTTTTTATGATTATAATTAGATTTTAGTGAATTGTTTCCATATTAGTGGCACACAATTTTAAATTTTGAAATAATTGAGTATACATTCCTTTTAGAAGTCGTAATTTATGGAATAATTAAAATTTAATTGTTATGGTTAGATTAGAGTTAACCAATAGCCTTTTTAAAAATAAAAAATAATTAGATTTTAGTGAATTGTTTCCATAAAGAGTGGCACAAAAATTTAAATTTTGAAATAGTTAAGCATAATTTCTTTTTAAAAATCGTAATTTGTGGAATAATTAGAATTTTATTGTTATGATTAAATGAGAGTTTAACTAATAGAATGTTTTTTATTATTTAAAAATCATAAAATCATAAAATTTAGTATGAGAGTTTAGAGTTCCCACAAGTTTTGTCATTAGAAATCCCACAAATTTAAATTTTGAAATAGTTAAGCATACTTTTCTTTTCAAAATTGTAATTTATAGAATAATTAGAGTTTTATTATTATAATTCAATGAGAGTTTAACCAATAGAATGTTTTTTATTATTTAAAAATTAAAAAAATCATAAAATTTAGTTTGAGGGTTTAGAGCTTCCACAAACCTTATCATTAGAAATCCATTTTTGCTTATATAATATATGGATAGATAGATAGATATTATTTTTAGAATAAATTATAAATATAGTATTTAAGATTTATTTAAAATGAAGATTATTTTTAACAATTTTAAAAATTATAAATATTCCTTTGTTATAAAAATTTATTTAGTAGAAAAAATAAAATTCCTAACTAGTCTTCTACTATAATAATAAAAATATTTGAATTTAAATTAAAATATATTTACGGTATCATTAAAAATGATTAATTAATTAAATGATTTATTAATAAAATAAATAATTTGTTATGTGATTACTGAAACATGTTCAGTCCTGGTCCACCCTACCTTTCTACCAATGGGCACCAATGCTGGCACAGAAGAAGAAGAAGAAGAAGAAGAAGAAGAAGAAGAAGAAGAAGAAGAAGAAGAAGAAGAAAGAGAAAGAGGATACATTATTCAGACCCATGGGGGTCAAAGATTGTGCTGCTGTGGTATTGCTTCTGCCTCTGCGTTGCTGCTACTGCCTTTGCTGTTTACAACTGCTGCTATGTTTGTTTCTCTTCTTCTTTTTGTGCTGCTTTGATCGGCTACTCACCTGGTTCATCTGCAGTTCTGTTTTTTCATCACCTGCTTTGTTTGTTTCTCTTCTTCTTTTCGTGCTGTTCCGATTGGTTCCTTACCAATCTTCCTGCTTTGTTGTTGTAAGGTGGATTGCTTTCTGCTTCCTTCATCAATAAAGTTGCTTGCTTATCAAAAAAAAAAAGATTGTGCCCCCATGAAAATTCACTTCAAGGCTGATTGGAGTTTGCGACAAAAAAAGAGCTTGAATTTAAAATGTTTGAGAATGGACTATAAGGCTCTTCATAATCCTGCCATTATGGATTTTTTTTTTTGCTTCTAAGTTGATCTTTTTCATGACCGTTAATTTTTTATGATCTATTTTCAATAAATTTGTGAAATTATGGGGCCACTTTTGCAGTGGTTTTGTGTGTACCTTTTTTTTTTTTTTTTTTTTGGTTACAACGAAAAAAAACAAACAACAACAAAGGGCTAAGCCCGTTCACTAGATAAACCTATCATGTTTGCAACTAACAAGTTCCTAATTTCAGCTAGGGTTCATCACCACCAACAATTCTTCAAGTTGTCAGCACCTAATTTAGCCAATGCGTCCACACATGAGTTGCCTTCTTTGCAAATGTGTTGAATAGTGTATACACACCCTCTAAAAAGGATTTTGACATCTTCCGCCAAGTTTCCAAATGTGTGTACCATTTACTTATTATATGCTAGTTTCTAAGCTTAAGAGTGCCTGAAGGATGTGATAAAGAGCATGGTAAATGAACTAATTTTGCAGTTCATTCACCTAACAAAACTAGAGCTTGAGCAATGGAATAAAAAGCATGACAATTGATGTCATTGTTTCAAAAAGAAGCCTTCATCAGGTTTTTCAGCAAAACTTTAACAAAGGTCAGTAGTTGAAATTTTTTTTTTGTAAGAACTCTTGAAGATTACACTGTCTTTGATGCTTGACCAATTAGTTACCTGGGTGTTGACACCAAGGATGTGCGAGAACAAAAGTCCCGGCAAGTTTAGTTTGCTGTGCCTCTTTGGCTTAAGTGGAGCAATAGGATGGTATGCTTGATGAGGTGAAATGACTGACTTATTTCTGAAGAAGATTATGTTGAAGTCTTCCAATTATTTAGGCTAGGTAAGTTTTCTGATTCTTTGTTTTCTTTTGTAGATTGAGGAGATTCAGATTTTCTAGGAGCATATGTTTTGTTAGCCCCTATATACTCTGCATATGCATGGGTTGCTATCATTGTTGGCATCCCTGCATTGTGCTTAGTTCATGTATTTGGAAAATGAAAAAGAAAATATAGGTAAAATGTGTAAAATATAACAACATTTCACATGTCTTTTCTCTTTTCTTTTCCAAATTCATAAACTAAACATATCCTTACTAACTACCTTTGCTTATCAGAGAGGGGAAAAAAGAAGAAGTAAGAAGGAAGATAAAGGAATAAGCATTCTGAAACAGGGTATTTGGGATTTGCTAAAGGGTTTCCTAGTTTGATGCTCTGAATTTGATTGAAAAATAGATGATAAATGTGCTAAACTAATGGTTACAAATGTGAAATTTAATGTACTCAAAAAACACACGCCTATTTTGATTTTCTAAATTTGATTGAAAAATAGATTACAAATGTGCTAGTAAGTAATGGCTACTGTACGAGTACGAAATAATCTTCTCGTATAATCCCGTTGATCAAGGTTGCACTCCTCCAAACGTCATCGCTTTACTCCCTGAAAACACAAACACAAACGTGAGCTAGCCGGCGGGTGTGTGCTGGATACTTCTCCGATGCCTAAGTCAGCAAATAAGCAATAGACAAAAGCTATGTGTATTTGAAAGTCAAAATTGTGATACCTGTACATAGGTCCGGCTATGAGCTTTTATAGATTCTGCCTAGCACAATCCTAGTAGAATTCCAACTCTCCTTATAAGAGTCCTCCTAGGAATCACATTCTCAGTGAAGAGTGTCTATCCTGATAACACTCTACTCACTACCAACCAAGTGAGATGGTTTACACAATCCTAGTAGGACTCTACTCTCCTTAGCAGAGTCCTCCTAGGAATTACATTCCCAAGGATATTGCATATTCTGATAACACCCTACCCACTGCCAACTAAGTGAGATGGTTATCTCCTTGCTTGGCTCGCTATCCCTAACCGAGCTACCTGGCGCAAATACCCTGACCGGGCCACACGATCACCAATTGCTTTGAATCCTCTCACCGGGCTACCTCTAGCTCGGCTTCCTATATGTGGCCGACATAGCACTTTGATTCACCCACTGACCACAACTGCAGCTCACCGACCGGCCTATCAACCATTGTTCCCACACCGAGCTATCCTGAGCTCGTAACTTGGCCCACAACGCGACCCAATATTCAGAAACAATGCTTCCTAGCTCGGCCCAATTTGGCTATACAAATTACCCTCTCAGCTACAAATATGAAAAATAATAAACTTCGAAAAACATAGGCACCACAATTGCGCTTGTGCACACATACACACAGAATGGCTTTCTATCCTATGCTTGAGCTAGTTCTGAAATTCTGAGCCAGTGTGGGTTCGCTTGCCATTTGCATCATCTTGGATGCTACTGCATCATTGAGCATTACCCTTGTTTTTGGTTGACAAAGAAGCCAAACTTGAGTGATATTCATATAGGCTTATGTTCATTGAACGTTTGGCCAGACATATTGCCATCCTCAGTCACATATTCATTGAAAATCACCAAAACTTGTCCATCCTAAGTCACATATTCATTGAAAATCACCAAAACTTGCAACTTCATAGAAAAAGAAGAATATTCTATTTTAATTCAACATTCCAGCATTTTTGGATATCAAAGAATAAAATGCAACTCATTGATACAACACCAAGGCAGTTTAAATATGAGAGTGTCATGAATTATTCACAGTTTCAACAAAATTATCTGCAGAAGTAGCAGCAGAGCAGATTGTGACGAAGCAACCCTGACAACAGATACAAGCAACAACAATGCCAAGCATAGCTCCGGCAAAGACCTGGGACGGAGTGTGGCCAAGAAGTTCCTTGAGCTTTCGTTGGCTGATCGGATGCCCTTGGAACAAGTCTTCAATGATCATATTGAGAACATGAGTTGATTAAGCATAGCATAGTTATAGAAAGCAAGAACAACAATATGATTCAGTAAACATTAGCAAGAGAAAGATTAACATAAGTTTTGAATCCAATCAAACTAAGCAAAAGGTCTAAATAACTAAAATACCATCATATTCAATATTCTTTTGAAAATTAAAAAATATTAAAAAAATTGAAAAAAATTACGAATAAAGCAAAATTTGTCGAAAAAGCCTACAGAAGTAGGCCTATTTCTGTCTTTAGTATACTTTTTTAAAAATATTTCCAAATTTGTTTTATTTTGTGGATAGCTACTCTAGACGGATCTAAAAAGTATAATTTTACTCAAAGTTGTAAACAATTCCCAGAAGATAAAAATAAATGAGAAAATAAGCCCATGTATAAGTTGCAGCCAAACGATCCGTATTCATTTTCACACAAGAGGGGAGGGGAAGCACGGAACCATGTATCTCTGATAATTCCACATCTAATAAAACAAGGTAGCAACAAAGAGGCTTGGGCTTAGCAGTAACACCGGTATAAAAGACAAGCAAGGAGTTAATACCCAGAATAAGCCATAACCCATGACATTTAAACCAAATCTACGAAAGTTCTCTGTCCGACAAAGTAAGAACTTTGAATTCTTAATCCATGACACTATTCTTCCATATCTGCTAAATTAATGAAAATTAATCAATACGTTCATGGGTACATGAAAAATACATATTCGATTTGAATTATGTCCAGGCCCAAGCTCCCTCAAAATTTGGCCGCAGGCTGGGCTTGGGCTTGGGTCACGCCTAATTATTTTTTTAAAAATAAAATTCCACCAAATTCTTTTTTTTTTCCCATCAAAATAGCTTGAAAATGACATTGGGTCTGGGCGGGCCTTGGGCACGCCAAGTCAGCCCCTAAAACACACGACCCAGGCCTAGGGTCACGGGCTGGGCTTGGCCGGGCCACGGACGGGCTTTGAGTGGGTTATTTTACACCCTTTTTATCTAAATTAGATATCCGTTGCACAGAGGCTGGGATTATGAATCAAATATTGTGAAATAAAATGAAAAGACATTTTTGGCATTGACTATAGAAGTAATAAAATATAACAAATTTGAACTTAATTACTTAGAAATTATTCAGAATTATTATTTTATAGTTCAATTTTATTCTACACATGAACTTTATATTACAAAAATTCAATTACAACTATAAATCTCATTCGGGATAAATTCAAAATAGATAAGAATAGGTACATAGAATTTCTCTAAAAGCAATCATCGCAAATCTTGAAGAAGTGTGTAGTCACTGTTTGTTTATATACATTTTTTTTTGGGCAAATTACAAACACCCCCTCGAGGTTTGGTGAAAATACAGATTTTTTCCTGAGGTTTGAGAAATTACATCACGCCCCCTGAGGTTTATATTTTCATAACAAATTACCCCCTGATGTTTTTATTTTCATACAGATTCCCCCCTAATTTGTTATGCAAATTTGACCTTCAGGGTGCAATTTGTAATTTCTCAAACCTCAGGGGAGAATTTGTATTTTCACCAAATCTCGAGGGGGGTGTTTGTAATTTGCCCCTTTTTTTTTGTTTTTTATTTTTAAATAATATTCTAACATTATTAGGTTGAATGTAAAAAAATTTGTGGAACATTTTTTATGTGATGTATTAAAGAGAGATTAGGGACATCTTTATAACAAAATTTTCACACCAAAAAAATAAAATAAAATGAAATAGAATCTTATAATCTCCCTATAAATAAATAAATAAATAACCACCTGGGTTATAAATAAATAAAAATTCCAAAAGAATGATTTTGTAACAAATTTAATTTATTTATTTATTTATTTTTATTTTTATTTTTTATTTTTATTTTTTGTGTAAGAAACTAAAAACTTAGTTATCGGTCATGAGTTGTACAAAAATAATATTTTTTTTATTTTATAATTCCATTACTTTCATTCTAAATAAATTCATAAATTATTTTCTTTCATTTACCTTACTTTCCATCATTTCTATCATTTTCTCATTTGGACCTCAAATGAAAGCGTATTACATAATACGAAAAAAATGAGATTTTTGCCAAGTGGTCCGGGAAATTCTATTTCCACACATCATATTCCCTCAATCCACACACTTAATGAATTATTTTTATATTATATTTTTATCCTAAAATAAAAATACCAAAATACCCATATATTAAATCATGCGTGCGTCTCTCTCTCTCTCTCTCAAATCCCCTCTCTTTCTTCCTAGATCTAATTCAATGTCTCTCTCTCTCTCCATCAGAGGAGGCGAGGGCTTTGATCACCGTTAGCCGCCGTTCTCATGGCTCCCGTCAATCGTCGCTCCTCTTCGACTTTTCCTACTTCGATCTCCGCCATCGCACTCACTGTCAACCGTCGCTCCTCTACAACTAGCAAACCCCCCTCTCTCTCTCTCTAGCTTTCTCTCTCTGGGACCCATCTTCATCATCCTCTATCACTGCGGGGCCTCAACCCCTGATCTTCCTCGCTCACCGTCGCTACCACCAGTGCGGGATAGGAATTGTGGCAGTTGGGGACGATCGAAGTAGGTGTCTTTTGAAGATAAGGGGCACGAGGGGAAGAGGGGGGGTATTGAGACGAGGCGGAGAGAAGAGTGGCTGTTGGATACCGGGGGACGGCGGTGGACAGTGGCCAAGGGTTATGGTTCGGGTTTGTTGGAGAAGATGAGGGTAATATGGTATTATATGAAAATTGGGAGTGCGTATTGAGATAAAATCAACATATTTAATTTGTGTGTGGTGTATACTGAGTAAATGATGTGTACTAAGAGGATTGTGATGTGTAAATAGAATTACCCAAGTGGTCCTCAAATGTCAGCAGTCCAAATTACTATTTCCCCTGCCTCTTGATGAATAATTGTAGGATAATGTATTTTTTTTGCAATGTCATTTATTTTTTAATGTAATTGTTAGTCTTTATTTGTAATGTCATTTTTTTTATTTTGTAATGAAATTTATTTTTTGTTTTTTTGAGTACTTTCTACAACAGAATGTAATATTATTTTTGCAATGTATAATGTTGACTATTTTTTAGTATAATTTAAATTTTTCAATAAAGTATAATGAAAAAATAAATATATTTTTTGAAATGAAGACAATAAAAAGATAAATATTTTTTTTTTCATTTTTTCGATTTTTTTTCATTTTTTATATTTTTCTAGTCGAAAATAATATAAATATATAATTTTTTTTTTTTACAAATAGTTAAAAAAAAGTCACAAAAGATAAAAAAAAAATAAACAAAAATAAAATTACAAAAAAATCTATATCCAAACAATACCTATAAACTTGAAGGGAAAGTTGGTTGAAATTTGCCAATATAACAAATCATTATTGGAGTACCATTACTATAATTTGACAAAATAATACTATTCATTACTAAATTATAACAATAGCAATAACAATATACTAACAACCATTAGAGAGGCTCTTAGCCTCAAGGTGAGTTCTTAATTGAACCAATAGAGTGCTTACCAAACAGACATCTTTACCGAATTCTAGTGGCTATTTTTTGTGCGGGACATACTGAACAACAGTATCTAGCTTAAAGAAAAGAGGAGCAAAAATTACATCCCGCAAAAATATATCCCGCAAAAATACTTATCATAAATATTTCACAATGAGGTGTTTTTTTTACTATGTTCTAAATAAATATCATAAAAAAATTATATACATATTTATTTAATTTACACTTTTCTAGCAGGATATAGCATGATAGAGCCATAATTTTTGTTTTGAAAATAATAGAAAAACTTTCTATTATGTTTCTTAAAATATTTTTTTATAGCTTCAACTTCTACACATTTTAAATTGTAAAACAAATAAAAATAAGTTAAATATTCGTAATTACTCTTTAAATTTATGTTGCTATTGTTTAAACATCATTTTTATTATTAAATTGGACTATTTCTTTTTATATAATATAATTAAAGTAATATTTTTTGTTATCACATCAACAATTTTCTTTTTCACAAGTACTACCACTTTTTTACGTAAATCAAACATATTGCCACTAGTATATAATTCAACTCAACAATATCGTAACCCCATCCCTATTCAAGAGTAACAGTGTTCAAGTTCTTATTAAAAAAAAGTAACACCCGTCACTTTAAGTTCCTCCAAAAAACTGGATAACAAGTTGCAAAAATTAGGATTATTTTGTTGGGTAGACTATCTGTCCGTATCCATTCATTCTCTATCCTCTCCCATAAGAATTCTGTAACGCTTCAAAATAAATATAATAAACATATCTCATAAATGATATACTTTCATTAATCAAAGTTTAATATACATTTATAAATGGAAGTTACATAGATAGTCATATGTCTGAATGGCTTACATCTTTTCAAGCCACTGAGTGGGTACAACAAAGGTGAGTCATAAGTTCAATACAAATAAAGCCCTAGGCTTGTATAAATATGAAATACAAAATACAAGCAAAATAAATAACATGAGCCTTCAGCTCCACAATCCTCTCAAGTTAAACCCTTGGCGGAGGCATATCACCAACACTTGAAAATGATTTTTCATATAGAGTGAGCCAAAACCCAGTAAAAATAATCCAGTACAACATATGAAACTTAACGAAGATATAAGGGTAATATGCAATTACAATGCCATTGATAAACCGTTTTATAATTCTTTTGCAAACCATGCAGTACCAACTGTATTATTTCAATTCATGATATCAGTTCCATTTTATTCAGACAACCAAATTGAGAATACAACTCAATAGGTCTCTAACCAGTACTATCATCATACAGTCACTTCTATTTGCCATTTTGCGGATCTCTAGTCTGTGGGAATCGGCACCTATATATATATATATATATATACACGCGGTTTTCAGGACTTTCACCCTGGACATACAGGCTAACTTAATTCAATGGAGTACACCCCCTATCTTTTCCTAAACATGGAGTACATCCCCTATCTTCTCCCAAACATGGAGTACATCCCATTTCTTCTCCCAAACATCATACATATACAATGTATTTAAAGACATAATCATATTCAATGACAACAGATGAGAAATTAGTTTCAATTCACCTAATTCTCATGTAATTTCTACAACAATCATAATTATCCTCTACCGATAGCCCAAAACAGATATTTCTAAACAGATATACAATCTCATGACAAATATTTTATCCAAATTTCCATAGGTGAGTGACAATACATATTTAACTTCACCATTTGTATAATCAACCATCCAATTCCACATTTTCAATACTAATTTCATTTATTTATACAAAATAAATATTTGAGACATTTTAGGGCAAACTCCATTTTCTTCCGAAATACAGTCCAAGTATCAAAATCAACACTTTTATTACACCACAACCTCATATTCACTCCCATAACCATTTTCAATACATCCACTTGTAAACTCCTCTTTTGATTTTAAACTAAAACCCAAGGTTTGTTCAAAATCCTCCAAAAATCATAATAATATTTATACAAAATAAATAACCAAGTTAAAAGTCATATAAGAGTATAGAAAATCCCTACCTCAAGTTTAGAAGACCAAAGGAAGAGATGGAGAGACTTCAAAGATGCTGAAACCAAGTTCCGATCGGATCAAAATGAAGCTCTTGAGACGCACTACCATTTTAACAAAGGCACCCGGGTAGAGAACCCAATGGATCTAGGTGAAAATGTAGAGAGAATGTGAGTTCTAGAGAGAGACACTCAAGATCTAGGGTTTTGAAATGTTTTAGAGAGAGAAAGAGATGAAAAAAATAATATAAAAAAGTGGCTATTGCGAACTAATATATACACAGTCCGCTCGAGCGCAAGAGTTAACGCTCGAGCATCAGACACAATAACTTGTTCCACTCGAGCGCAAAAAGTGACGCTCGAGCGCAAAATATACATTCCCAGTAGTTTTACAGACGATAGACCAACGCTCGAGCGCAAGAAGGGCTACTTGAGCTGAGCCCGCTCGAGCGCAGAAAGAACCGCTCGAGCATAGAATACACCCTCCCAGTAGTTTTGCAAATCTGCAAAAGTTACTAAGAGTTCACAAAGCCCGCTAAGTGCTGCTCGAGTGAAAAAGCAAAATTTTGGACAACAAGAGTTTGGAAATTAAGTAACCAACCTGTTCCAAATACAACTGAGACACTCCAATACTCAAACTCAATGACAACTAAAAGGAAAAAGACAAGAACAACAATACAAAATCATGAAACCCAAGTCCAGAATACAAGATGGGTCGGAGTCCAAACCAGAATCACTATAAATTCTTTATTATCCAATAACTCACTAACTCTTCTCATATTTCTCGTCGTAGCCAAATCCTACAATAAGGAAGACATGCTTACAACTCTTCCCTTTCTCGCATCTCAGATAATTTTTCATGTTCTCGCATCTCAGATAATTTTTCCTGTATACAATAACAAAAGAAAAGAAAACAGTGAGAAATAATTTGTAAATTGTATTTGATGATATTGTACAATAAAAATTAAATAAATTTACCCCCGTGAGTGAGTTCACCGAATTCTTAAGTAATACTCCTCCCGCTACTGACTGTTGTTTCACTGCCTTGCGAATTTGTGTTTCATTCATATGATCTATTGTAAAAAGCCCATTAATGTGAATTGAACCTAATTTCTAGTAAAAAATAAAAATTAAAGTGTTAAATTCATATAACACACATATATATATTAAAATATAAAATATATTACCTCCAGTTCATTCTTAGGTCTGCAACAACATTTTGCTTTCCATTCTAATTCCATTTGTTTGTATGTAATTAAAAACCTTTTTCAGAGAATATGTAACTTAGCATTTTTTCTTCCCCCAACAATCTAAGAGCTCTTGGGAGGAAAGTTCAAGGATATCTTGTTTGAGTATAATGCTAAAACTGATCTTGTTTGCGTATAATGCTAAAACCTGCTGCAACAGCTTCAGCAGCCACAATCGCTCAACATATGTTGAAGAAATAATATAACCTTAGCAACTATATTACTTGTTGGGGATATTTATTACAAGAAAATAAATCAAGGGCAAAAATAAAATATTGAGCTAGAAAATATCACACAACGTGATTCCATTAAATTAGCATACGTCCACAAATATTACCCATTTGTCCATTATATTAAATTATGTGACAAAATAAAGGATTTTTGCAAAATGAATTATGACGTGGTAATCTCGTTAGATTTAAGGAGATTTAAACTCTAAGATTGATAAATTCTTCAAAATTATCCGATGCAACAGAACATCTTTGATTTGTTTCCCCAAAATACAATAACCAACTATACGTCATATATTTTTTTTTGGTGGATAGACTATACCTCATATTAGTTAAAACATCTCCACATAAGAAATAGAACTCAAAACTCCACCATAAAAACACTCTTATAAATTACTTCAAAAACTACACAAAACCCAATACAAAATAATAATAAATATAAAATTATAAGGGGAGACACGCTAGAGTCTAGAGCACACACTCTACACTCCATATTTTCTCAACAAGGAATCGATGCACACTTATATATTGGAGGAGAAACCGACTTTACCAAGT
The DNA here is from genome assembly GCA_036172215.1 of Camellia granthamiana. NCBI lineage: Eukaryota > Viridiplantae > Streptophyta > Magnoliopsida > Ericales > Theaceae > Camellia > Camellia granthamiana. The sequence continues at coordinate 4,333,831 of CM069908.1, read as the reverse complement.
CGGTGAAGGGTAGAAACAACCAAGCAATTCTAGAACTTTCCATTCCTCTAGAAGCTTATTATTACAAATATCTCATATCTTCTCCATCCTTCTCCTTATTTCCTTTTGTCTTCACATGAAAACTACAACTTTGTTTTCTTTCTATAATTGTCTAAATCAAAATAATTTAATTATAATATTATATTTACAAAATATAATTTTTTAATATTAAAATATTCAAAAGGCACCAACATAACTAATTCATTAACATCTCAAATTGTAACGCTTTAATGAATAAATATGTAAAATTCCATAACTGCATGGCCAAGTAGTAATCAACAAATATAATTTTTAGAGTAGATTTGATTATGTAGTTGCGGTTATTCGATCAATTTAATTTTTTTTATGAATGATCTTCTTGAAAGACATTACAAATTGAACAATTTAGATCATCAAAGTAAGCTCCACAAAGGGCTTACAGTAGCCAAACGGCGCCGTCCAATTGAATAATTCAACTAGAGAGGAGCCACCTACGTTAACACCACATAAAGCGACACGAGGATTGATGGGATTTTATATGGAGCTTATATATATATAATATTTTTAGAATAAATTATAAATATAGTATTTAAGATTTATTTAAAATGAAGATTATTTTTAACCATTTTAAAAATTATAAATATTCCTTTTTTATAAAAATTTATTTAACAGTAAAACTAAAATTTCTAACTAGTCTTCTACTATAATAATAAAAATATTTGAATTTGAATTAAATGTATTTATGATATTATTAAAAAATATTAATTAATTAAATGATTTATTAATAAAATAAATAATTTGTTATGTGATTACTGAAATATGTTCAATCTTTGTCAACCCAACCTTTCTACCAAAAGGGCACCAATGCTGGCACAGAAGAAGAAGAAGAAGAAGAAATTATTCAGACCCATGGGGGTCAAAGATTGTACCCCCTTGAAAATTCACTTCAAGGCTGATCGGAGTTTGCGACAAAAAAAGAGCTTGATTTTAGAATGTTTGAGAATTGACAATAAGGGCTCTTCATAATCCTACTATTATGGATTTTTTTTTTGCTTCTAAGTTGGTCTTTTTCATGCCTGTTAATTTTTTATGATCTATTTTCAATAAAATTGTGAAATTATGGGGCTACTTTTGCAGTGGTTTTGTGTGTACCATTTACTTATAGACTTATATGCTAGTTTCTAAGCTTAAGAGTGCCTGAAGGATGTGATAAAGAGCATGGTAAATGAACTAATTTTGCAGTTCATTCACCTAACAAAACTAGAGCTTGAGCAATGGAATAAAAAGCATGACAATTGATGTCATTGTTTCAAAAAGAAGCCTTCATTAGGTTTTACAGCAAAACTTTAACAAAGGCCAGTAGTTGAATTTTTTTTTTAGTAATAACTCTTGAAGATTACACTGTCTTTGATGCTTGACTAATGAGTTACCTGGGTGTTGACACCAAGGATGTGCGAGACCAAAAGTGCCGGCAAGTTTAGTTTGCTGTGCCTCTTTAGCTTTAGTGGAGCAATAGGATGGTATGCTTGATGAGGTGAAATGACTGACTTATTTCTGAAGGAGATTATGTTGAAGTCTTCCAATTATTTAGGCTAGGTAAGTTTTCTGATTCTTTGTTTTCTTTTGTAGATCTTAGAGGAGATTCAGATTTTGTAGGAGCATATGTTTTGTTAGCCCCTGTATACTCTGCATATGCATGGGTTGCTATCATTGTTGGCACTCATATACTGTGTGTTTGGTTCATGAATTTAAAAAAAGAAAGGGAAAAAATAGGTAAAATGTGTAAAATATAATTACATTTCACATACCTTTTTCCTTTTCTTTTTCAAATCTCTTCCTAAATTCATAAATTAAACACATCCTTACTGACTACCTTTATGCTGTGTTTGGTTGAGAGATTTGAAGAGGGATTTGAAAAAAAAAATGAAAAAGATAAGTGAAATATGAATAAAATATACCTACATTTCATCTTGTTTGACACACCTTTTTCCTTTCTCTTTCCCCTTCTCTTTTCCTTTCTAAATTCCTCCCCAAATCTTTCAACCAAACATAACGTTACTTAGCAGAGGGGGAAAATGAAGAAAAAGCTAGAGGAATAAGCATTCTCAAACAGGATATTTGGGATTTGCTAAAGGGTTTCCTGGATTTGAGGCCCGCACAACAGTGTTGTGCAGTCAAATGAGCTCATTTCGATAATCTGAACAGTTCACATTTTAAAATATATCAAGTAAAACATACCTACAAAAAATTAAGTTAGTCAGATATCATTTACCATTTCATCCACTCACATTTATATTCATTTTAATACTTTAAATTACAATTGTTATTTATTTGTGTAAATACAAATGCGAGTGAATAAATAAGTAAACGATATCCGATTAACTTGATTAGGTGAGTGTCTTAAAACTGCCCACATATGTAGATGTACTTGATAGAGCTCTTATGGCTGAATTCTTAGTAAATTCCCAATAAATTCTCAGTAAAATACTCAGTATATTCTACTTGATATATTCTAAAATATAAACGGTTCGAATTATCGAAATGGGTCCCGAAATGAGCCCATTTGGTTGTACAACAGTGACTGATGTGCACCCCGCACAAAAGCCACCCCAAATCCAGCAAAGTAAGAGCTACAAATATGAAAAATAATAAGATTTGAAAAACAAAGACACCACCATTGCGCGTGTGCACAAATACACAGAGAATGGCTTTCTATCCTAGGCTTGAGCTAGTTCTGAAATTCTGAGCCAGTGTGGGTTCGCTTGCCATTCGCATCATCTTGGATTATACTGCATTATTGAGCATTACCCTTGGTTTTGGTTGACAAAGAAGCCAAACTTGAGTAACATTCATATAGGCTTATGTTCATTGAACGTTTGGCCAGACAAATTGCCATCCTCAGTCACATATTCATTGAAAATCACTAAAACTTGTCCATCTTAAGTCACATATTCATTGAAAATCACCAAAACTTGCAACTTCATAGAAGAAGAAGAATATTCTATTTTAATTCAACATTCCAGCATTTTTGGATATCAAAGAATAAAATGCAACTCATTGATACAACACCAAGGCAGTTTAAATATGAGAGTCATGAATTATTCACAGTTCCAACAATTATCTGCAGAAGAAGCAGCAGATCAGATTGCAACGAAGCAACCCTGACAACAGATACAAGCAACAACAATGCCAAGCATAGCTCCGGCAAAGACCTGGGACGGAGTGTGGCCAAGAAGTTCCTTGAGCTTTCGTTGGCTGATCGGATGCCCTTGGAACAAGTCTTCAACGATCATATTGAGAACCTGCGTTGATTAAGCATAGCATAGTTATAGAAAGCGAAAACAATAATATGATTTAGTAAAACAAAACGTAAACGTTAGCAAGAGAAAGATTAAGATAAGTTTTGAATCCAATCAAGCTAAGCAAAAGGTCTAAATAACTAAAACACCGTCATATTCAATATTCTTTTGAAAATTAAAAAATATTAAAAATATTAAAAAAAATTGAAAAAATTTACTAATAATGAGATAAACCAAAATTTGTCGAAAAAGCCTACAGAAGTTGGCCTATTTTTGTCTTTAGTATACTTTTTAAAAAATATTTCCAAATTTGTTTTATTTAGTGGATAGCTAGTCTAGACAGATCTAAAAAGTATAATTTTACTCAAAGTTGTAAACAGTTCACTGAAGATAAAAATAAATGAAAAAATAAGTCAATTTATAAGTTGCACCCAAATGATTCGTATTCATCTTCACACAAGAGGGGAGGGGAAGCACGGAACCATGTATCTCTGATAATTTCACATCTAATAAAACAAGGTCGCAACAAAGAGGCTTGGGCTTAGCAGTAACACTGGTTTAAAAGACAAACACATTAAGCAAGGAGTTAATATCCCAGAATAAACCATAGCCCATGACATTTTAATCCAAATCTACGAAAGTTCTCTGTCAGACAAAAGTAAAAACTTTGAATGCTTAATCCATGACACTGTTCATCCATATCCGCTAAATTAATGAAAATTAATCAATATGTTCATGGGCACATGAATAATACATATTCAATTTGAATTATGGTGCATATAAACTTCACAAGTAATCATACAGGGAATCATTAAGACTGGTCATCAATTTGTACTCATTCAAGTGTAAAACGAAATATCCAACCAATTAATATCGCAGCTAAGAGACCACAACTTGGTTGCAAAGAAGAAAGTAAATCATATACATTATTAGCTACAAACCCTTCGAAATCCATTAGGGCATTTCATGTGAAGTAAAGACCCCAGCTTTCAAACTAATTGGAAAAATGATCACTTCACCTTGACACACAAGATTTTATCACCCTTCAAGAATCCTTAGAATAATTGGAAATAATTCATACCATCATCATGACAAAAATTTTTCCAAAATTATAGGTCCAAAAATTCAACATACTTCAAAATTCATCCTCATTAATTGTCAACAGGTGTTAGAGCTGTCACTAAATCATTGCACAGGGCACTGAACAAATAGGCCCAGCAGCATGAGATTACCTCTCTTATTAAGCTTCTATAGTGGACTACTTCGTTGGTTTATTTTGTCAATATTCAAGATAATCCACATTATTTTCTTCTGCTTTTTTTCCCTTTATACTTTCTGTTCCCCTTTTATATGAGATTGCCTTCAGGAAGATACAATTCTACCCGATTGCTAATATAGCCAAAGCTTTTAACTCTAACCTGTAAGTTACAGATTGGATAGGATGATTCTGTGCTTTCGAATCCAATCTGGATTCATCTTCATGCTCCTTCCTCTTCTTATGAAAATCACCATCATATCTAGAAGACTATCACTATTAGTTTTACAAAGAAAGAAAAGAAAAGATAGCAAAATCTTTTAAGCCTAAGATGCTCCTCAAACCAAGCTATCATCACCTAGCCCAGGTTCACCATAAAAACACTGATTAGTAATGTGGATAATCCACATTTCACAATCTATATAACATGGCAACTTTCATGATAAAACATAAAGGTGACCACAGAGAATTGCATTCTGAAACTTTCTTAGTTTGTCTATTGTCGCTATATGGTTTATCCAATACGTAGCCCACATTTTTGGCGTGTAACTACCAGAAAACTCAGAGGTGCAAAGCAATCACGTGGACACTGCAGTGAGTTCACCCTTCAGAATGAGACATTATATGCCTCCTCCAAGTCCCAAACCTTCATAATCCATAACAAAAGGGGAAGAAAAATAAAAATAAACAAACAAAAAAACAAACAAACCTATATGATCTCATCAACACCAGGATAGACGCCTAAATAGCCCATTTAAATACAATCTCCAAACAAAACCAAGGTAGGAAATCCCTAGAGAAATTTAAGACCTCAAACCACAAAAGCAAAGAAGGTCCAAAATCATGAAAATTAAGTATATAATAAAGATAACACACACACAATCCCCCCCCCCCCCAATTCTCTTCTCTTCAAGGTAAATAGAATGCATTTAGTTGTGTACTCATGTTTTCTGCTGAATAATCCCAGAGTGTAACCACTTAATTATGCATACATCCATATCTCCAATGGATATTGGATTGCATGCTGCATCATCAAATGGAAACAAGTCCACCCAAAAACAATTGTGTTTGTGGTATTCAAATCGAAACCAAGTTCACCCTAATATTAACAGAAGTTGCTAATAACAAATTCAATAACTTCTATATAAGTAAGGAAGAGTGAAATGCTCTCCTAGTGAGAAAAGAAACCTCTAACAGACTCCACCTATTAGTTTGGAGTTCCACACTTCATTATAGCACAAACAACAATGTACTCCCAATATGACATAAACCCCCATAGGATGAGTTTGGTTAGGATGAAAGAAAAGGAATGTGTGTGTGTGTGTGTGTGTGTTGGGGGGGGGGGGGGGAAGGGAAATCCAACTTTTTCTGCTTTTGTTAAACATTAGAGTGCCAAAAAATGCAAGAAAGTTATTTTTCAACAACCCATTTCAGCATAATAACTTGCCTTTCAGTTTCTCCCAAAAATTTAAAATTTCCGTCTTTTTTTCTTGTGAAAGTTGTCCCTATGCAATTTTCTTACAACTTTCTCAAATGCATAGACTAAGGCTTTGTTTGGGATGAAACTGATGGAAAGTGAAGGAAACAGAAAAAAAAATTCAACTTTTATGAGTTTGTCTAGCTTGAAAGTGGCGGAAAGTACAAGAATTGTACAATGCATATTAGCATTGTAACTAACCTTTTAATTTCTTGCAAAAAACATAAGAAAAACTGAATGTGTCTATATAAGGAGTTATCTATAACTAAAATGTTAAATTTCTCTATATTTTTGTTGCAAAATTTTCGTCTTAATCAAATGCTTGCAAGAAAATATATTTTCTTTTCTATCACTTCATTTTCTTTTACTTTCACTTTCTACTAATTTTTCTTTCTAATCAAACAGAGAAAAGAAAATTTTTCTTTTCACTCTGATTTCTTTCACTCACTTCAACATCAAAATTTTCACTTTAATCAAACCAAATTAGCTTAGAAGCATACTTGTGTGCCCATTAGAAGCATACTAAGTTGTATGTATATACACAATTACACAAGAATAAACAGCAAATGATTCAAGAAACACAAAATTACCTCTGCTTGCATCCCGGCGTGCCTTCGAACTCCGATTGCATCATACATTACAATCAAACTAAACCCCAAACAAACTGGAAACAACGAGTCAGCCACTCCATGACAAATCGCCACAGATGTAGTCAGAGCAGTGCACAATGCAGAGTGAGACGAAGGCATTCCTCCTGAAGCAAACATAATCCTCAAATCCCACTTCCTCTCCACAAAGAAATTCAATATCACCTTCGTCGATTGAGCAATCACCCAAGCAAACAAACCCGAAACGAACGTTGGATTCGCCGCCAGAGTCGCCACAAAAGGGCTGATTCGGACTCTAGCCGTCGAGGTCACGCTCAACAGAGCCACACCAAACCCTCCGTTCTGCAAATAGCCCTCTGACCCACCATTAGAGCCTGGAAAAACAGAGACCCATTTCTTGGAAGAGGTTAAACCTTTGATTTTGTATAGAACTGCGAACAAATTGGAAAAAGGAGAGGTGGGTTTGTTGGAGAAATTGCATTTTGAAATTGGGTTTTCTGGGTTTGAGCTATGATTGGGTATGCAAGAAACAGAGGTTGTTGAAGAGTGTTTCAACTTATTACTATCTTTGATTTTGTGGAACAAATCCAAAAAGGGAGAGGTGGGTTTGTTGGGAAATTTGCATTTTTTAATTGGGTTTCGAGGATTAGAGTAGCTACTATTAATGGGTCTGCAAGAAAGAGAGATTGAAGAGGGTTTGAACTTGCTTAAACAAGTGAAGTGAAAAAAAGAGTTGGTAGTGGAGATTTGGGGATGTGAGGAGGGGTTGAAGTTGAGACCCCTCAAGGAGGGATTTATTACAAGAGAGTCCATGAGACCAAGCCCCCATCTTCCTTGGGTTCAGTCTGCATTGAATAGAAACAGAGGAGAGAGAGAGAGAGAGAGAGAGAGAGAGAGAGATTGGAGATGGAAAAGACCAGAGACTTTGAGGTTTGTGGAGAAGAGCGAGGGAGATTGGTTTGGTCTCCAATTATTCTTGAAAGAAGCCTTTGTTTTTGTCTGAGTGATGTAGCGGAGATGCCGTATACGCCACTTGCTTGCACGACGAATATGCTTCGTGGTGAGGGGAAAGAAAAACCGATAAAAAGTCGATCGATTAAAATTGATCAAAATTTTAATTTTTGATCTATTTTTTATAATATATAGGATTCTTATGAAAAGTTGGTAAAAAATTAATTTTTAAATTTTTTTAAGTTAATTTTTTGACTTTTAATTTTTTTAGGTCACATTATCTTTCTATTTTTTATATAAAAAATAAAAAAAGTTACAAAAAAATTTAAAAAATTAATTTTTTTATCAACTTCTCAAAACACCACATAATCTGTTTTGATTTTAAATTTTTTTATATTGATACAAATTGAACGATCAAATATTATATTTAAATATATTTACATTATAATTTCTTTAACGTTATATGAGAAGTAATTAGTACAATGCATTTTGTGATAAAAATTAAGGAAAAAAATATTTATAGAACAATTTTTATATATTTTCTTTATTTATTTTTAATATAAAATTCTATAATTTACTATAAAATCTTTTAAAATTTTATATAAATTTCTTTTTTACATCAAACTGACAAAACTGATAAAATCGAACCGTAGAGTACGGTCTGTATCGATTTCTCAATCATAAAAATTGAAATAATCGGTTTGATACTAAATATATTCTTAACACTGACCGAACTAAACCGTTTACACCTCTATTTGTGGTTTTACTACTAGTTTTTTATTGCCAAAATTACTTCACTTGATATTTTTTAAATAATTATAAATAAGTGATAAATTTTATAAATATTAATACTTAAAATTATAAAATTTCTCATGATTTGTAATAGATTTTTCCTGTTATAAAATTGAAGATTTTTTCCTATTATTGATAATTAAATTACAAATAATTGACTCTTTAACTATTAATAATTAAGTTAAGTTTGAAAAAATTATAATTTGCTATGTTTGGTTTGAAGTTTTTAAATAGTTTTTTGAGTTTTGTATTTTTATATTTTTAGTGATTTTTTAAATTTTTTAATCAACTTTTTTTTTTTATACTTTTTAAATCTACTAAATCTTGATATTCTTAAAAATATATAATTTATATAAAAAATTAAAAATTCATTCCATACAACAAAATAAGAAAATATAATAAATTTTTGCATATTTTTTATAAATAATCATAAATATTATATATATATATATTTGTTGCTCCGGAAAGATATAGAATAGTACATGAAAGTTCGAGAGGAAAAGAAATAAAAGTAAGAAAACACAACTACAAAGAAAGGCCTAATGCCTCTAATATTCACGTAACAGAAGGTCAGCTACCATCAGACTTCAAACCTCCTCAGGAGGGTCTTCCACGACAACTAGGTACTGATCTTGATCAACTCCAAGATTAGCCAACTTTTCTCTCAAAATGTGTTGAATAGAGCATCTATACCTTTTCAAGAGATGTCTTACATCTTCTATAATAATTAGGTATATCTAGGGGCGTGCATAATACCGCCGAAACCGTTGAAACCGTCAAAACCGTACCGAGCCGCACCGCCAAGACAAATTCGTTATTATTTGCCAATCGAACCGCCGGTTTTTAGTAAGAAAAATGGCAAATTCTAGTGACACTTTTATCAATCCGTCGGTTTCTATTTTTCTTCCAAACCGCACCGACCCGCACCGCTATTAAATCATGTTTTATAAGATTCTAAAAATTCTTTTTACTTAAGTTTGCTTGTTGTTCTATACCTTAGAATATAGCATTACATTACTGCTCGGGGGGGAATTCAAGATGTCAGTAATCCAAAATAAAGTTGGATTCCAATTCACTTTTCAATTTTTTTTTTTTTTTGGCCATGTTGCAAACTTGCATCAGCTCACTTTTCAATCTAAATACTTTTCAACAGTAAACATTTTCAATATATTGTAAACCCTAAATGATATTAATTTTATGTATTGTATTTGATCATTGTAGCTTCCACAGATGCTTGTAATGAACCGATGACATAGTCGTTGATATTATCATTTTGTTGCTACACTTGCTGCATCAGAAGAAAGCTTCGCAAGATGCTTAACATCACGGTATCTGTCGTCTTTTTTTTACTCTTTGGTTTAAGTTTTGTAATTTGAATTATATTTTTTATAAACCGCCAATCCGCCCGAACTGCCAAGGCAAATCCGCCATTATTTGCCAACCGAACCGCCGGTTTTTGATAAGGAAAATGGCAAATTCTAGTAACACTTTTATTAATCCGCCACCCACCATACGGTTTCTATTTTTCTCTCAAACCGCACCGACCCGCACCGCGTACACCCCTAGGTATATCTACCAAATAAAAAAATGTATAAAATATTAAAAAAATACTAAAAACAAAAAAAATTATTTTTTCTAAAAACAGAAATAACCAACAAGGTGATTAGCATTTGTTTGATTGGGAGATTATAACTTAAGATTGAGATTATTAATTTATGTGATTCACATTCTATTATTTTGTTACAAATTTTATTATTATGATTAGATTCCAATGGTTATTCTATCAAGCAAAATTGATTGATTTTTTAATACAAATAATAACACAAAATATTTACATATATAATTCAACATATCTATTGTAAAACAAATGTAGACAACGTGGATAAGAGAAAATTATATATTTGACTAATATAGCTTGATAACTAATCCTACACTAATTTGCTGAATTGTTAATCCCTTCACTAGTAATCATGCTAATCAAACAAATATTTAGAAACAACTTAGTTGGCTACCATGATTCTGCTAAGGGTGTAGTCCCAATGAGAGGTCATGGGTTTAACTCTCTCTCAGGGGAAGTTAAATTAACAAGGCAAGCACATAGTGCTTTGCAAAGGTGGGAAGACTGAACTCTCATATATGCTAATCTAATCAACAAGACAAGCACTTGGTGTTTTGTAAAGGTTAGAAGACTTAACTCCTATATATGCTAATTTAACAACTTACAACTAACTTTCGTCAATTTAAAATAAATAAATAAATAAGATAAGCCTTTAATCGGACATTTTTAAAATAATTAATTGCATTAATTTCTCATGAGATTTTAATTCATGTAATAATTAAGTCATTTTTCATCACTAATTTGTCGTATGAATAAAAAAAAAAAAATTGGTTTCAATTTTCTGAAAATTGAGTTTTTTGTTTTTAGTAAATATTTTTAAAATGGGCCATTTTTCAAAAAGTTGTATTTCTAAATGTTATGTTCCATTTAATCCATTTTCTTTTTTAATATTCTATTAGGTCATGTTTAAGATAATATGACCAAATCACCCTTCCAAACTTTTTGGGCATGTATCCATTTTGAAATCAATACATAATAGGTTCTCCATTATTCTAAGGAGAAAATCTTTCCCTTATGTCATAGAGAAAATCTTTCATTTATTTTATAGAAAAAATTTCGCTCTTATTTTAGGAAGAAAATCTCTTACATTTCAAAAATCCTAAATCGTTTACCTTATTCCGACGTGAGAAACAACGCTATGAACATTCACATCTATCGAAGTGTGTAGGGGGGTTCAAGGTTAAAGAGGTGATTAGAGAGGCAAAACTATGCTAATGGCCCAATAATGGCGGAAGTGGCTGGAGAATGAGTAGCAGCAACTGTATAGGAGTTGGAGAGTGTGTAGCTGGGTGAGGTTGAAGCAAGTAGCTCAAGGAGAAATGTATGGTAGTGCCAAAATGGGCAGCATCTCCCCCAAATCCCCAAAATTCTTCTTGTTAAACCTTGGGAAATGGGTCTTATTTATAGGCTTTTCCTTGGTACCAAGAGGACACCAAGTGGCCAAATAGAGATAAGACATGTATCCTAGAGAATCACATGAAATATTCTACCTTGAGCCACCAGGCTGAAGATGTCACGTGTCCCTCTACATCTACTGTGTACTATCTGTTTGCCTTCGCAACTACCTTTTTGAGCCTTAGCAAGTGCAGTTGCAGCGAGAGTGTTTGCCTCTGCACTTGCCTTCTCAGCCTGAACCTCAACAAGTACACTTGCAGCGGTGAACCTTGCCGCTGCACTTGCCTTCTCAGTTCTATTTGGCCAGTACATGCATTCTCAGGACTCCATTAGCCTGCTATTGGCTATGTTTGTGTTCACCTCAGCGATACCTCTACCCTTAGCCACCTAACCATAAACTCTCCAGCTTCCTAGGGCGAAGGCCACAGCCAAGCCTACTATCAGCCATGTTGTGCCCTAGTACCAAGCCCAAAGGGGCTTCCTTAGTCCTGCATGTGCGACTAAGGCAGGTCCATGACCTGGGTAATGAAAAGGGAGTCCCTTATGTTCGGGCTAACTTGCTCCCATCTTCGCGGGATCGCTGCGGTAAACAGGTATCTCTAGGCCTGCTATCAGCTCCAACCAGTAAGTCTTGAAACCTGCTATCAGCACCAAGTTAAATGAACTTTGGAGAGGGGGGGCTTGCTATCAGCCCTGGGCTAGTAATGCCTTGGGACCTGCTATCAGTGCCAAGCATTAGCCTCTAGTTACAGAGGGAGGCCTCTCTCAAAGGCTGCTATCACCTTTGCAGGATATTCCCTCTGCAACTTAGTTGCTGTGGTAGTCATTCCACGCGGCAAGTTCAAATGGCAGAACCGAGAATATTAGAGATGGCGACACCGACATAACGCCTCCGCAACTTGGGCGCTGCAAGTGCTGCCTCTGCAAATTAGTTGCTTCAGTTTTCTCCTTTCCTCAGCAACTCCAGATAGCTGTGGTACTGACATTACTTGGAATGGCAACGACATCGAAGATACTTGGAATGGCGGCGCTGAGACAAAGTGCCTCCGCAACTTGGTCACTGCAAGTGTTGCCTCTGCAACTTAGTTGCTTCGGCTTTCTCTTTCCCTCAACAACTTCAGATGGTGGTAGAATCGAAGATATTAGAAATGGCGGCGCTGAGTCAAAGTGTCTCTACAACTTGGCCTCCGCAACTTGGTCGCTGCAAGTGTTGCCTTGGCAACTTAGTTGCTTCGGTAACTTCAGATGGCGGCGGAACCGAAGATATTAGGAATGGCGACGCTGAGGCAAAGTGCCTCAGCAACTTTCCCGTTGCACATGTTCCCTCCGCAACTTCATTGCTGCTGGTGTTGCCTCTGCAACTTGACTTAGGCATTTTCCTTCGTGGAGTCCATTTGGACCCATTGCGAGTCGAACCTACTTCGGCCCACTATTGGCCCACTTCCCTTGGGCTTTGGCTCATGCTCATTTTTTATTCCTGGTCACCTCTTTGGGGCGACCTCAGTGCTTAGGCCCATACTTAGTTTGGGGCTTAATTTTTGACCCCTCTACATTTTGCCCCCTGCGCGCATAGGGACACGCTCTTAGTTTCCCGTGTGTGCATGAATTCAACAAACAGCCCAAGGGTTGTGTCGGTTGGGTCAGAAGTTGCGTCGGCTCTGAAAAGGTATCCCCTTTGACTGATGAGTCATAATGGACCTTGGGAAGCATGTTGGCACCTTTTGCCTCCTCCGTTATAAATAGTGCCTTTGGGTCCACTGGTCTCCCATTTCTGCCCAAACATAGCTTTTGTCTCCTTCTCTCATTTGTCCCTACTTTCCAAAGTCTTCTTTACCTTTCTTTACTCTCCCTCATGGCCAACACGAGGTTTCTACCTGATAGGGCTGCCTCATCCCCTACTGAGTGAAAGAGGGCTCCATACTTTGGAGGGCTCCATACTTTGGAGGGCTAGCTAACCCATTCTGGAAAGTAGTTGACTCCTTCATTCCTGATGTCCTTCCTCTGGAGGAGCCTCTGCTTCTTTTTAGGAAGGCTACTTTGGAAGACGCGGACATAGTGAACCCAGTCTCTGTGCTGCAGTTCTGCGTGCAGCGCCGCGACTTTCCACATTCTTACATCTACTATCACACTCATTCAGGCCCTGCAGCAAATTGGTCCCTTTGGGTTGATGACATCATTGTAAATGGCAGTTTCGAGCAGCGTTTGCTTGACGTTCGTCTTTTCAATGCCATTTTGATTTCAAGGGAGTTATCAATGCGCAAGGTGCAAACCCACACTAATATGGTTGTCTCCCGCTGGAGCCGCGACACTCACACTTTTGCGTTGGCATGAGAGGAGATAAGCCCAACCTTGGAAGATGTTGCAGTCCTTCTACATTTGAACACCCGTGGAGATCATCCTTTTGATCCAACGTCTTTAACCCCTGCGGAGCAAATTGCCGTCACTACTCTCCAAAGCGCCTTTCGGGAGGCGCGGAAGTTTGGCTCCTAGTACGAGCATGTGTTTCAATATATGTCTCTGTCATGTTATGTAGTTCACGTGCCGTAAGTTAAGTGAATTACCTACTCTACTCGTTTCCTTGGAGCCATTTGTTAATTGTGAGTAATAACTTAGTAAAACTATGTTCAAATAAATTATTTTCTACTCACGGATTAAGAATTGTTCTATGATTTATGCTATGAATGATTGTCCAAGTCTAACAAGCACTTATGACATTATGCTATGATTCAAGTAATGCCATGATTCAAGTATATGCAAGTTCCCGGTACCGAAGGTTCCTTATGGGACTAACAAGCTATCTATACCCGACTGGAGGTTCCTCAGTGGAACTGACAAGTTTGCAAGTTCCCAGTCCGGAGGTTCCTTTATGGGACTGACAAATTATTCTTACTCGGCTGAAGGTTCTTATGTAGAACTGACAAGTATGATTTAAGACATTTTGTGCGTGATCAGTCAGCGCTAATGGATGTACTATGTAAGACTAAGCATGAACTCTGAATTCTATATATGCTCAGAATGAGAATACGAATGTGAATTTCAGTTTCAGCCATAGTTATAAAACATCATTCATTTACCTCTTTACTTTGTTATTATTCACTGAACCTCCGCTCACTAGTTATTTATTATATATGTAGGTGAGCAGGCTCGTGATCAGGCTTAAGAAGATGCCTGGGGGTATTTTGTGTTGGTCAGCAACCTTTTGCGCCTCACGAGGAGGTCCCAGATCAAGTCATGTTTTGTGGATGTGTCAATATGAATGTATAAAACCATTTCCTTACTTTTGTGAACAGTTTCCCCTTTTGTATATACTTGATAGTGACTTGTAAATACTGTACCTATGATGTCACTTATATGTATATAAAGTTTAAGATTTTCAGTTCTATGTATGTCTTCACAGCTCAATGGACTTCGTATATTTTGTATACTTACTTCTGCAGCCCCTAACTATATGTTACTATGTCAAGAGGCCTTTGGTAATCTAAGGATTACTGGCCGGTTGTGATGTTGAACCTGTAAGGGCGGGTTTGGGTCGTGACAGCTACTGCGGTGACTTGTACTTGGCCACCTTCGTCCGTTATTTCATCTCTTTTTTTGTTCTACCTAGTAACCCTGTCGAAAGCATTAATCCCCTGGTGTTTCCTTTGGCTGTCAAGCTCTACAGCAGTAGTCAGATTCCTCTAGCCCCCCTCTTTTTGGGGAACCTATATTTCCTTTTTGATCTTATCCATTCGGACATGGAGCAATCTATGGGCCGCTATGATGTGTGGAGCTTTGTACACACTCAGTTCCTAACTGCTTTTTTCTACGAGAGATTCCCTGCCATGGGCCCTATTCCTAAAGAGCATGAGCCTTTCTTCATCGATGAAGTCTTTGATGCGGAGGGCCGCCCTGTTCTAGATACAGAGGGTCGACTTGTCACGAGGCAAGTGCGTCAATCCCTCCCTCGCATCTCTCGGTGGTCTGGCCTTGGCACCAACAGACCCTTTGCAGACTACGTTGACCATATGGAGGAATGCGTGTTTCGCCCTTTCACTTAGCTTCTCCCAGGCATTTCTATTGTTTCATTTTATTTTTCAGAGGCCCGTCATGTTGATTTTTCTCTTGACAGTGTCCAGGCTAACTCCCTCCTTATTGCTGCTATGATACGCCCCAGATTTCTACCCGTGTGGAATGAAGAGGGCATGTCCAGTGTCGTCTACCGACCGGACAGGGTCCTTAGGCAGTTCAGAATGGATTAGGGTGTCCCATATGCCCCTCCGCCTCAGACTGATTTCCACCAGAGTTTTCAGCGGTTTGCCCGTGACTACACCGCTCTACTTGTGGAGGGCTTAGGCTTCATGAAGCTTCCCTCACTTGGGAGAGAGGGCGCCTTTACTCCTAATAACAGGCTGTTCTGGCACCGCAACCTCAATTCTTTCTTCAATTTTTGCAACAGCACTTCGGTTGTCCCTGCGATGGAACCTATCCCGCCACCTGATTTATCCCTTCGTCTGCCTTCTGGCCAAGGGAAACAATCCAGTATATTCTGCCACTTTAAGCTTTTATCCTTGCCTGTCGTGGATGAGCCTCACCTGTCTGGGGCAATGTCTGTTCAACCCTTGCAAATTGCTCCCCCTCAAGTTGATACAACAATACGCATGACCCACTCTAGACTGAAGGCAGCCCAAGCAGCAGTGGCATCAGTTGCCGAGGCACATGCCTCACCAAGTAAGAAGAGACTTCGGAAGGTATTCATACTTAGAAAAATATTTTCACATTACTTCTTTTGCCTTCTTATATTTACTTTAGTAATTGCATAATCTTTTTCCTTTTTAGGGCCCATCAACCGTACCACCTTCGGACCCCGGAGGTTCTTCTACTGCCATTGGCATTTCCTCATATTCAGATGACGACGACAACCTTCCCATTGCTACAAGGGTCACAAGATTCAGGAGTCGTAGGACAGTACTTCCAGATGTTGAAAAGGAACCAAGCGTGAAAGTCGAACCAACTACTGAAGCTGAGCCAGTTGTGGAGGCTGCAGACAATGTACAAGTTTCCCCTGCTGTGGAAGTTGTAATGGGTGATACAATTGTTGAGGGTCCAAAGCCTCCAAACCACGCTGATTCTGTGCACTCTGACCGTTCCTCTATCGGCGGAGATGATTTTGTCCCCGAGACCCCAAGGGAAGATCGCGACGTGAGAAAGCCGCTGGAAGTTACACTACCTCCCTTTGGAGCTACATCTGGCGGTTCCTCCTAGTCCACTGAGTCTCCATTGGTTCAGCAGACTCCACTTCCAAACATCCCATTGGCTAAAGGGAGTGCCAGTATAATGGCTACTTCCACTATTCCCGCTGTGGCCCCTCTAAATTTGGACCGACTTGCAAAGGTAGTTGTCACTTTAGCCGCCCACACTGTTATTGCTGCCACTGGGACCTTTGACCCAGTTGATTCGGCAACCTCTGAACAATTGGCAGACTTATACCCCACTCATTTTCCAGCGGTGCCAACTGACCTTAGGGTGTCTCAAGATTTTTATACTGGGATGGATACCACTACTGTTCCAGATCTAAACGTTGAAGATTACCAGATGGATGACCTCTTTTCAGAGTGACATGATGGTGCAGGCAGTTTTAGAATTTCTCGCGAGGCTAGTTCACTCGATCGCCAGCCAGCATCTACCCACTCTAATGCTGCTGGGTAGTCATCTTCAAGGGAAGTGCACCGCCCTCAGGCCTTTGGTCGCTCTGCCAGTCTCCCTCCAGTGATTGAAGCTGGCAGTGGCGTGAGAGAGCTGCCTCAGTCCTTAGAGAAAGTATCCTTTCTAAGCTATTGGGTCTCCTCCGAAGCTGCTCTCACTCTTGTTCGTATCCAAGCACTACATCCGAACACCTTTACTACCTTTAATGTTCCTGGATCTATAGTGCAGACGGCGCTACTAGAGTCACTTGCCAGCTTCATCCGTGACCTTGCTACCAAACAGATCCTAACGACTCCCAGCAAGTTCGTGGAAAGTGCTGAGGCCAACTTGGGCGGCTTTGAAAGGAACAATTTGGACCTATCATGGATGAGGGATAGGCTTCAGACAGTTGATGGTTTCCTTGAGCATGCACACAATGTGGCGATGATTGCGTTCTTGGAGAAGACTATCAAGGAGTGTGAGGGTGCCTTGGAGCAGCGTCAGCAGAACCTGGCTCAGTTCAAAGAGAAGGATTCTGCATTGGTTACTGTAGACCGCCCGAACTCGCTCTGCGCGCGAGGGCGCAAATTATAGTTCTTAGCTACTACAGTTCGGGCTCCTGTCACGGTTTTGAATCTAATCTCACAAAGTACAATGTAAGACTGATAAATCACCAAAGAGTCCAAATCCGGCAAATCGTTTTGGAAAATCGATTTAAAAAAGCGCCAAACATGGACTGCTTTACCAGATTACAGAGTCGCCACCTAAATATTTTGTTTTTGAAAAATTTAGGAAACCCTGACTCGTGCCAAAGGCCACGTGTCCGTCATCACCAAAGTTGCCTCGGCTCGAGAACTTGGGTACGAGAGGGGAAGGTCCTGAAATGAGCACCCCCGCTCGCCCGATCAAAGGATCGGCCTCTACTAACATGATATGTTGTTTTTGAAAACACATGTGTTCTTATTCCGATTTATTAATCTAACTTACTATGTGATGCACCTAGCATACAAGTATAGACTAAATCACTCGATTTGGAACAAAACATCTCATGTTCGTTTTTCGAAAAATGGTTTGGAAGTGCTACTCGCAAGTAGGCTAAAACGCGAATTTGCCACTCCAAGTGGGCTTAGAACTTACATTTCAATGAATTGTTCCAATTCAAGCAATAAAGCCTTCACCCACAGGCATTCATGCAGTTAATCATTTGAGCAAATAGCCTCATGGCAAACATACTAACATGGCAACATACACATCTCATGCAGTATGCTAAAGCGTAAACACTCACAGTGTACTCCAAGCCAAAACAGAAGCTTGTTAGTAATCAATGCATGATCCTAGCTATGTCAATGATGCCTAATGCAACATATGCAAAAATGCAACTAAAATAGGCTCGGCTATCTAGAATGACATATGAATGCAACACTTGATAACATGCTTTGAAACACGTATTCAAGTAAGTATTGAAATTCAATGCAGTTTGTATGATGCGCCGAGCCCAGTGCATGCAAAACAAATGAATGATGCACGCATGCAAAGCATAAGGTATGCTAATTGAAATATGCCCTAAACTAACCATCAAAAGCTGATAAGTAAAAAGGAGAAAAACGTGGGGTTGGAAGACATTCACACACGCACACACACTTATTACAACATTTACCCTCTCGACGGAGGGTCCGAATGAATAAGCTACGCTAAGCTAAGCTACTTATTACAAATCAACTAATTAACTATGCTAAGCTAATTAATTATTACAAAACTTTAACTAATTAATCAAATTAATTAAGTTACAAAACCAACTAAGTAAGAAAAAGAAGCTAAATTAGGCTGCCACAACTCTGCCTCGGAATAATGAATGATGCATGCTCGGTCGCCTCGCTTGGAAATCCATCGCTATGCCCAGAATTGCCTCTGTTTGCATTTGATTTGATCTCTGAAAAGTGCACTAACTTCCAGATTGCTTCTGCTCCAACATGGGGACCTCCTGGTGGGCTGCCGACCAGAAAAGGGGGCTGTAGACCAGAAAAACTGGTTATACACCAGAAAAACTGGTCAGTCAACCACCCCTACTGGTCGGCCGACCAGAAAATTTGTCAAACTCCAATTTTGCTGCAACAGAGAACAACAAGGGGCATAGCAGTGTATTTGCAAGATATGGGTGCACAACCACTCTCCCTATCATTTCTCAAGCTCAAGGGGGTGCAGTACTCGACTCTCGGGCCACCAACCGAGCATCGTAATGCACGATGGCCGAGAAGCCAAATTTGCACAAGTCAATGTCAATGAATGCACAAATAACACGTAAGGGCCTCCACCTCTATCATGCTTGATCAAGAGGGTCGGCGACCAAAAAATACTGCACGTTTCATCACTTCGAGTATAAAACGTGCCACATTCCTTGTGTTTGGATTAACGTTCAATCCAAACACAATGCAACACATACAACATGCCTATCTATCAATGTTAATGTGGCATGCACAAGGTTCTATCATGTGAACAATGCATGCAAGACATGTTCGGAGGCCAAGAACATCAAAGCTAGTAAAGAGCATCTCACAAGAAGCATGCAATACCAAGCACAAATGACCAAACCAACCCCGGACAGAGGTTAAACATGCCAAAACAGTGGCCTAATCATGTTGAAAATGAAGCACTAAAAGCTACAACAACATACTCATGTATTGGCTCGCAAGCTAGGCATTAAACACAACTCTCAAACACAATGAAGGCATGAATTACATGAGAGTATGGCAAGGCTATATACTCTGAAATAACATGTTAAATGGTGCCACACCATGCAAACAGCACATGCACAACATGTTAAAAGCCCTGAAACTCAAAGCTAATCAAGGCCCTTTACACTACAACCATAGTAAGCAATGCTCAAATGACCCTAACCATTCAAAACAGATCTAAGGCAGGTCAAAATAGTGGCAAAAACATGCTAGACTTGTAGCATAGATGGCAAGAACAATAAACTCATGTATTGGCTCACAAACAAGGCATAATGCTCAACTTTTCAAAAGCATTAAAAGAATGATTTAAGTGGAAGCACGGCAAAGATATAAGCTCTAAAATCACCTACCGAATGATGCCATATCATACACACATCACAAATATAGCATGCTACGAGCCTCAAAACTCAAGACTAGTGAAGCCATTTACACTATAGCTATACAAAGCAAGCCCCAAAGGACCAAGATGACTCAAAATAGTCCTAAAGCATGTCAAAATAATGTCAAAACATGCATGGAGTATAGCCAAGACTGTAGACGTCCCCGAACGTCCCGGGAGGGAATCCCATTTTGTTCAATTGGGCTCACTACAGTTCAAGACTCAAAGTCACGGTCCTGTATCTAATCTCGCAGAGTGCAATGCAAGACCGATGAATCATCAAAGAGTCCAAATCCGGCAAATCATTTTTGAAAACAGATTTTTTTAAAGAAGTGCCAAACATGGACTGCTTTGCCAGATACAGAGTCGCCACCTAAATATTTTATTTTGGGGAATTTAGAAAACCCTGACTCGTTTGCCTAAGGCCACGTGTCCGTCATCACCAAAGTTGCCTCGGCTCGGGAACTTGGGTACGATTAGGGAAGATCACTTCATGAGTACCCCCGCTCGCCCGATCAAAGATCAGCCTCTACTAACCATGATATCGAGTTTTGAAAACATTATGTACTCTTATTTCGGTTATTAGCCTAGATTTACTACGTGATGCGCACAACATACAAATACAGACCGGATCGCCTGAATTGGAACAAAACATCTCATGTTTGTTTTTGAAAATGGTTTGCTACTCGCAAGTAGGCTAAAATGCGAATTTGCCACCCTCAGGTGGGCTTAGAAAACAAGATGATTTTGCCACTCTCAAGTGGGCTTAAAACTCACAGTCAATGCATTATTCCAATTCAGATAATCCGACCTTCACCCACAGGCATTCAGGTAGGTATGTCACATAAGCAGTTAGCCTCATGGTAAACATGCTATCATGGCAGTCACTCACACGCATGCAAGGATGCTAAAGCATAAACACTTACCGAGTACTCCGAGCCAAAACAGAAACTAGTTAGTAATCAATGCATGATCCTAGTTCATGTTAAGATGGCTAATGCAACACATGCCAAATGCAACTAGAAATAGGCTCGGCTATCCTAAGAATGGCATATAAGATGTTACAGCTAACACGTATTCAACTTGGAATTGGAATACAATGCAGTTAATATGATGCGCCGAGCCCGGTGCATGCAAGACAGATGAATGGATGCAAACATGTGAGCATAAGTATGCTAATTGAAACATGCCCTAATCTAACCATCATAAGCTGATAAATAAAAGGGAGAAAGACGTGGGGTTGGAAGACATACATCACACACACACACATTTATTACAATTGTGCCCTCGCTCGGAGGGTCCGAATAAATAATACAGTCTGAATAAATAATTACAGTCCGAATAAATAATTAAATATTACAAAACCCTAATTAATTAACAAATTAACTAGGAAAGCGGATAAATTAGCATGCAAGCTATCAAATGGACTGCCTCAGCTCTTGTTCCGAATGATGAAAGATGCATGCTCGAGTCACCTCGTCGGAAAATTCCTCGCGATGCCCCGATTTGCCTGTGTTTGCAATTAATCCTGGAATGCTGTGCAAAGCTCTAGAAGGCTGCTGATTTCTGGTTTGCTGCAACAGAGCACAAGAAAGGGGCATGGCAAAGTATTTTCACATATGTATGCACACCTCGATCCTCGTGCCACCAATCACGCATCTCAATGCATGATGGCCGAGGAGTCGAATTGCATGACTCGATGTGAAATGAATGCACATGACAACACAACAAGGCCTAGACTCCATCATGGGTAATCCGAAGTGTCGGCGACTGGGAATTGAGGCACGTTCCGTCACTTTGGCGGGTACGAAACGTCCCTCGTTTCCCGTGTTTGGGCTAACTCCTATCCCAAACACAATGCAATGAGATGGCATACACAATGCGGCTAATATGCAACCTAGCATACGCAATGCTATGGACTAAAATGGCATACACAATGCAAGATGGACTTACACCAATATGAGTGGACCTCAGCCACACTCATATCAGTGGCCATGGCGAAAATGGGACAACCGAAATACATGCAAACATGCACGAATGTAATGGACCGATCCTAAGGCACAACATGCAACTCTAACTAAGCATGGCAAAGGATGAAATATGGCATACAAGCATGCAATTTCTAGCTCTGAAACATGATGCACAATGGTCCCGAATCATGAAAATATGTCACACAATGCAAGCTAGATGGCCCGAATACCGAAACTAATGAAGTGCGTTACACTAGAGGTACACAAAGCAATGCACAAATGGCAAAACCAACCCCAAACAGACCGTAGGCAGGTCTGAAACAGTGGGGAAATGGCCTAAAATGATGGCTCAGAATGCAAAGAAATGAAGCTCATTCAATGGTCCGAAAACAAGGCATTCATGCACAACTCTCAAGCACACTCAAAGAGGAGAAAACATGAGGATATGGTATTCACATAAGCTCTGAAATATGATACAAAATGACCCTAAAGCATGAAAACACCTCAGTATATGCATGCAATAGACCTCATATCTCAAAGCTAGGCAAGTGTATTGAACTACAAGCATGCAAAACAAGCATCATTCGACCATGAGACTAAAAAACAGAGCTAGGGCAATCCAAAATATGTACAAAATCAGTTCAAGGCATAGTCAAAATATGCTAGAATCGAGGGTCAACAAAGCATGCAAAGAAAACTAGTGAACCATGAGTTGTACTACAACTATATGAAGCATATGAGAGCTCACCAAACCAGCCAAAAACAGAAGTATGCCATGCCAAAATATGCCCAAAACCCACTGAAACTCAGTCAATGCATGGAAGAATGATAGGCTCCTTTGGAGGGCCATGCAAGGGGTTGTTCTACACATATATGACAGACACACAAAATGGTAAAACAACCTCTGGATAGAGGTTATGAGGGTCCTAAAACCCACCAAAAAGGTCCTGAAATTAGTCTGGGAAGCATGCAAGTGAAAGCCCCTTTGAAAGGCTTTGAAGAAGATTACTCTACACATGCATAATAGACACTTAATATGGCAAAAAGGGCTCCAGACAGAGTTCATGCAGGTCACAAAACTCATCAAAAATGACCTGGAGCATGGCTTTGAAACATACAAATAGGGGCTCCTTTGTAAGGCCAACAAAGTTAGTAAAGAGAACAAGGGTGAGAGGGTCACCCCTCTCTGATTTTGAAGCTCAAAAACACATGTTAGCCACTAAAAATCCACTGGATTTTAGTGGCTAAGAGGCCAAACCAAGGCCAACACAAATGCTCTAATGCATAGCTCAAAACATGAGGAAATGAAGCATGCAAGGGGGTAGATGACTCCTAACAGAAAAATGACCTTAATCAAACTTGAAGAGGAGCTCAAAATAAGACTTTTTTTAGTTTATGATGAAGTCCAAAAATGCCTGCAAATAAGGCTAAAGAATGAAGCAAAATAAAGCTACAAAGAGGGAAATGGTGACTTACCCTTCTAGCACCGCAATGCAGCAAGCTCTGGACCAAGAAAGTGAGCTCTCAACCTCTGAAAAACAGCTCCAAGGTACTTAGGATGGTAGTCGAGGTGTTGTGCTTGAAGGTGTAGTGTAAATGGCCAAGAATAATGGAGTATTTGAGCTTGAAGTAGAGAGATATGGAGAGGTGTATGCAAATGCCTTAACAAAAATGTTCAACCCTTGCAATGGAAGAGGAGGCCTCCCTTTATAGAGAAGAGAGGCCAAAGCTTCTCTTGGAAGCTTCAAACCAAGAATAAACATCCTCCATACACGTGTATAGAGGATGCAGCAAATGGCTCCCAGCTGGCACAGCTAGAACACACTCAGTGAGACAAAAAAGTAGGAAGCTGGCCGACCAGTTAAGGTGGTTGGCCGGCCACTCCCCCTGGTCGGCCAACCAGGCATCAAAAGGTTCAAGCAAAAAAGGTGGTCGGCTATCCCAGATTGGTGGTCTCCCAGGTGAATGCAGTTCAGTGGTGGTATGGGAGACCCGAAATTATGGCCCAAAAGTGAGGGAGACCAAGGGGTCAAAAGGGTCAGGGAGAAAAGGTGGTCGGCCATACCAGATTGGTGGCCTCCCAGATGAATGCAACACAATGGTGGTACGGGAGACCAGAAATTATGGCCCAAAAGTGAAGGAGACCACCTACCTGCCAAGAAAAACCGGCCGACCGGGGAAAGGTGGTCTCCAAGAAGAAAAGGTGGTCTCCCACCATACTACCACCTTCCTAACAATGAAAATAGGGTCCATGCCAAAAATGAACCCACACCGATGCGAAACGAGGGTTCGGGGGCCAAAACGCGCAGCCGGGGGCCCGAAAACTGACTATTAAGCACCGGAGGTGGCGTATGACCACAAAGGTGGTCTCCCGGGCCACAGTGTCCCTCTAAGGAGAGGAAACAAGGTGTGTGCCAAAAACTGGAGCAAACGGAGGTAGTTAAGCGGTTCCGAACCGAGGTGCACGGCCGACGGCTCCGAAAACCGAAAACTAGTCTCCAAACGGGAACAGTGGTCTACGACCACGAAATGTGGCCTACCGCCACTGAGAGATGGTCTACGAGACCTCTCCCTCCCTTCAGGAAGAGAAAACAGAGAAAACAGGACCTGGCTCGCAAACCGAGGTAAAGCACAAAAGAGTCCCAAAGTCTGGAGGCAAGGCTCTCAGCCGAGACTCTGTGACCTCAGAATGAGCACAATATGTATCATCACCGAGCACTCAATCGGTGACGTCTGAGTCTTAAAGTCAGTCAAAAATGGGGTGTCTACAAAGACAAGCTAGCATTAAAGGCCAAAACACCGAGTACACTAGGCCAATGGGCAAGATTGCACTACAAGTGCCAAAACCAAGCAAGAGGTGACTCCACCAACCAAAATCAGAGTTGTAACATGGTAAAATAACACCAAAAACATGCTGGAATGGTAGCCCAAAAGCTTAGAGAAGCATGCATACAAATTGGCTCATGATTAAGGCATAAAGCATAACCCTCCAAAGCATTGAAAAAGTGATATACACGAGGGTATGACAGTGAAACATGCTCTGAAATCATATATCAAATGATGTTATATCATGTAAATAGCCCAAGCAATGCATGCTAGTGGACCTAAAACACAAAGCTAGTGGAGGGGCTTTACACTATGGCTATACAAAGCAAAGCATACATGATCAAGGCCACAAAAATTAGACCTAAAACATGTGAAATCATGGCAAAAAGCATGCTGAAATAGAGCCAAAACAAGCTAGAACCATTGGCCAAAGTAGCAAGCATGCTAGGCTAGTGAGTGGAACTGCACTACAAGTGTAAGGAGCATGCAAGAGCTAACCAAACCAACCCCAAACAGAGCTATGTCATGGCAAAACAAGGTCTGAAACATGCTAAGATAGGGCCCCAAGAAGGTAGAAAAACATGCTAACTTGATAAGCCAATAACACATGCAAACAAGATACAAAATGGGGGGACCACCCCCACCTATTTTAGGTCTCAAAACACATTTTCCACCACTGAAATTCCTTTGGAATTCAGTGGTGAAAAGGCCAAATAAAAATGATCTCAAAGGCCTTAAAGGATAGCTCAAAATAAAGCAAAATAAGGCACGAAAGGGGGTAGATAACCCTTAACTCAAACAAGGCCTCAAACAAACACTTTTAATACTTAAAAATGAACCTTTTTGTAGTTGACAACTAGGCCAAAATAAGCATGCAAAGGTAGCCTAAACTAATACAAAAACAAGCCTAAAAAGGGGTATATGCTTACCCTTGAAGAACCACAGCAAGATAACAACTTTTCTGAGCTAAAACCAGCTTTTGAGCCCAAGCAAGACCCTCAGGTATCTTAGTAACAAGATTGTGGTGTTTGAGTAGGTGTTTGTGTGCAAAAGTGTGAAGAAACAACACTTTTAAGCACAAATATAGAGAGAGGGGGAGAAATATAGAGAGAGAGTGATATGTTTAGCCCTAATATTTTCTAACCCTTGAATAAGAGGGAGGAGGCTCCCTTATATAGAATTTCATGCCTCAAGCTTGTTAAACAAGCTAGAGGCTTGAAGCAATCCCTCCATACACGTGTATGGAGGATGTCTTCTGTGCCCAACAACTGGCACAGCTGGCAAGGAAAATATCTGCAAAAAATGCAGAAAGGCCGCCGACCAGTTAAGGTGGTCGACTGACCACTCTCCCTAGTCGATCGACCACAAAAAGTGGTCTATAGGGAATAAAACCGGTCAGCAAAGGAGGAAGAGGGTCTGCAGAGAGAGTAGAAAGTGGTGGCAGGCTGCCGACCACCTTAGGTGGTCCACAGACCACCCACCCTAGCTGGCCGACCACCAAAAGTGGTCTACAGGGACAAAAAGTGGTCTACAGGGGGAAAAAACTGGTCTACACCCTTGTTCCACTCTCCAGGCAAAGGATAACAAGGTTTGGTTCAAAAACAAACCAAAAAGGAAGCAAGACAAGAGTCCGCAAGGCGAGTCACTCAGCCGGAAGCCTCGAAAACTAGTCTACGGGTACAAAAAGTGGCCTACAAGAGGGGAAGGTAGTCTACGGCTACAAAAAGTGGCCTACAGGCCTCTGTCTCCCTCTAGGCAAAGGAAGCAAGGCATGGTCCAAAAACCAGGCCAAGAGGAGAAAGTTAAGAGGTCCCGAGACAAGGCGCTCAGCCGAAGGCTCCGGAAACTCAAAACGAGCACAAACATGCACAATCACCGAGTGCACAGACGATGATGTCTGACTCTTAAGGTCGGTCAAAAATGGGGTGTCTACAGTTGCCCAGCTGCCTCGAGATGTGACTCTGATGGACTCCCTTTTGAAGGCTTTGATTTGATTTGATGTAACTCTGTTATGATTTCCTTCATTTTCTTTTCTTTATTTTGTTGTTTCATTGCACTTGCGACACCTTTTCTTTTCTTCTTCTCTATCGTAACTTCTTTTCAAACATTGTAATCATGTTTTGGGAGTTTGACTTTAATGAAAAGTGTGGATGTTTTGTAGTACTTTTGAGTTTCATTTCATCGCTTTCTTTACATTGCTTTTACATAGCTTCCAAAGATAAGTAGTACTCTTGCCATGAACAAAACTTCATTATGACTAAGCTTTTACAAGGATAAAAAAAAATTCACTAAGTATGGAAAACTTTCCTCACACTAAGTGTATACGAGAGTAACAAATTTACTAAGTGTATGACACTTTCTTTACACTTTACTTTTGATATATTAACTTACAACTCTTTTTTTCAAAAGAAATTAAGGAAAATATTCTTTAACATACTTGGCGTTGATAGGGCCAGTTCTGAACCCATCATCTACTCTTGTCAACTTGTAGTACTCGATGTTGCTTGCCTCAGCAACTTTGTAGGGGCCTTCCCATCTTGGTGAGAACTTGGGAATTGGCTCGCCCCGCAGGATTGCATCTACTGTTTTCCATACAAAGTCCCCTTCCTTGAAATTTTTGTGTTGAACAGATTGATTGTAGGCACAGGCTATGGATTGATGATACTTTTCCATTGCCCGCGATGCCCGATCTCTTCTTTCTTCAACTTCCTCTATGTCATTCTTCCTGCTATCTCAAACTAACACTGTGTTTGGGAACCGATGAGAGAAAAGAAAAGAAATGATTACTTAAGTAATAAGAGAAAAGAAAAGAAATGATTATGATTTCTCTCATTTTTGTTTGGATAAGGAAGAAATAAAAGAAAAGAAATGATTATGATTTCTCTCATTCTTGTTTGGTTAGATTTCATTAAGAGAAAAGAAAAGAAATTATTTTATGTTATATTACCAAAATAACCTTTTTATATTTTCAATCATTTTATTTCTTTTATTTTTATAGGGACAAAATTGGTATTATGAAAATAGTGGTTTCTTTTCTCTCCAAATTTCTCCACTTTTGGGAAGATTGAAAATGAGGCTTATAAGATAAATGAGTTTCTCTTCATTTCTCTCAATTTCTTCTCATTTCTCTCCACTTAGGTTATCCAAACAAGTAAGAGAAATGCATATCTCTCCATTTCTTTTCTTTTCTCTCCAAATCACTCAATCCAAACATAGCGTAAGTGTGCTGACATGGCCATTCTTACTGAGGGTACTGCCAAATTCAACTGGTAACACAGCTTCGGACCCATATACTAGGGAAAATAGGGTTGCCTGAGTTGGCTTTCTCTTTGACGTTCTATATGCCTAGAGTGCTACGGGAAGTTATTCAGACCATGTGCCCTCTGCTTCGTCCATCATTTTACTCATTATTTGGATGAGGGCTTTGTTGGTCACCTCAACCTGTCTGTCCCCTTGAGGGTAGTATAGACTAGACTTGCGGTGCTTGATCTTGTAGACATCTAGCAATCTTCTCACATGGCGATTTACAAAAGGAGTTCCATTATCAGACAACATATTTTGGGTATGCCAAACCTGCAGATTATGTTTTTTCTAATGAAGTTGGCTACTCCTGCCCCGTCTGCCTTCCTCATCAGTATGGCCTCTACCCACTTGGTGCTAATTTTAGTTACAGCAAGTATCCATCTGTAGCCTTTGGATTGCTGCACTATAGGACCTACCAGGTCAAATGCCCAAGTATGGAATGGGTAAGGAGTCTTGATGTTGTGCAGTTCAACTGCCGGTGCATGTATAAAGTTCCCAAACTTCTGGCAAGATTGGCATCTCCTCACAAAGTTTTTAGCATCTTCTTCCATTGTCAGCCAATAGTAGTCGAGGTGAATGAGATGTCCATATAATCGCTGCCCTCCTTGGTGCTCTGTCTTGTGGACTTCCCTCAGCACCTCATTTGCCTCATCTTTTGATAAACACGCTAAAGGTTCCCCTTCGAAGCTTCTTCAGTACAGCTTACCTTGGTCAAAGAAATAAGCGAAGGGCTCGCCTCTTAACTCTGATTGCATTGGCTTTGTTCCCGAGCAGTGTGCCTTTTCCAAGGTAGTCGATATATGGTTGTCTCCATTCTTCACTACTTAAGAAATGGGCTTTATCTTCCTTAGGATAGGACTAACACTTTCATATTGCCTCTGCAACTCAGTACTTTCCTTCTCCATCTCTGGCCAGTAATACCCTTGCCTCTGTATCCGTCGGTATAGACTGATATCTCCATCTCCATAGGACTTAGCATGGATATGTTTAAGCCTATAGGTTGCTTATTGTTTGCCAACACACCTTGCCAATAAGTTGTTGGGGCCGCGAAAATACAACTCTCCTCTGAGGAGCAGAAATGATGCAAGTTCTGCTGGTCTGATTGTTCTCTAGCCTGTTTTCAAATGCTGGATTATATCTGTTTTCCATCCCTCAGCATCTTGCTCTGTATGTTCTTCGGCTAACACTACTGGTGTTGTTCTTTTCTCGATAACGATGGCTATACTATCATTTGGTATATCCACCTTTACCCCCAGTGTAGCCAAGGCATCGGGAAAACGGTTGTGTGTTCGAGGGATATGCTGGATTTGGACATCATTAAATTGAGTGAGAAACCTTTGAACCACGGTGCGATATGGGGCCAACAGAGGCTCCTTCAATGCGAAATCACCCATTGTTTGCTTGACAACTAGCTTGGAGTCGCCCCAAATTTTCAACTTACAGAGGCCCTTCTTTTGGGCGGCAATTAGACCCAGTATCAACGCCTCATGTTTGGCCTCGTTGTTTGAACATTCAAAGTCAAGCTTATATGATAGATGAAACTTCTCTCCTTCTTGACTGGTTAGTGTTATGCTAGCTCCACTTTTCCCAACTCCAGAAGCTCCATCAAATTTTAAGTCCTAATAAGGCCTCGTTTGGGAACAGGCTAATTTAGTAACTTTTTGGCTATTTGGCTAAAAAGGTAAGTAAAAAAAACTTGTATGTTTGGGATGACTTTTTGGCTAATTACGAAAAGATGTGCAACAAGTAGAGAGAAAAGAGAATCTTTGACTTTTTGGTATGAGTGGTTGGCTTTTTGGCTAATTTAGTAACTTTTTGGCTAATTGACTAAAAAGGTAAGTCCCCAAACGGGGCCTAAGTCTCAATTGCAGCTACTGAGACATGGACCTCACCTGGTAGAGGTACCTCTGCAGGTTCATGTTCACCAGATGGGAACTGGACCAGTAAGTCTGCAAGTACTTGGCTCTTAATAGGCTTGGGAGTAACACAAGTGATATCATATTCTGCTAGAGCCAAGAGCCATCTTGCCATTCTTCCATTCAGAACGGGCTTGCTTAGCAAGTAGCGAACTAGATCACTCTGGGTCACAACCTAGATCGGGTGTACCAAAAAGTAATGGCGCAACTTCTGCGCTGTGAAGATTAAGACTAAACAATGCCTCTCAATTGGGATATATTGTGACTCAGCACCATTGACTTTGCGACTGATGTAATAGACTGGTTTCTCAATGCCATCTATGTCTTGGACAAATAGAGCTCCAATAGACTGAGGAGTAGAGGTCAGGTACAGTAGCAGAGGCTTTTCGGGCTGTGGGGAAATCATTGTAAGTGGAGAGGTAAGTGCTTTCTTCACCATATCAAATGATTGTTGGTGTTCTTACAACCATTCAAACTTGTGATTCCCTTTCAGCAGTGTCCCAAAGGGAAAGGTTATCTCAACAAGGGCTGGAATAAACCTCCTGAGATATGACACTTTGCCTAGGAATTTCTTTAAGGCCTTTTGAGAGTGTGGCAGTGGAATCTCCATGATTAATTTGATCTTATCCCCATCTACCTTGATCCCTCGCTGGTGTACAAGAAAGCCAAGGAACTTGTTTGCGGTAACTCCAAAAGCACACTTGAGAGGGTTCATCTTGAGGCAGAATTTGCGACAACGCTGAAAAACTTTTTCCAAGTCGCAAAGGTGGCGGTTTGCCTCAATGGACTTGACCACTAGATCATCTACATATACTTCTACTTCATGATGTAAAATGTTGTGGAACACTACAGTCATGGCCCGTTGGTATGTTGCCCTTGCATTTTTCAAACCAAAGGGTATCACCGTAAAGAAAAAATTTCCCAAGGGCGTTCTGAATGTTGTCTTTTCTGTATCTTCTAGTGCTATTTTAATCTGGTTATAACCACTGAACCTATCCATAAAGGAGAACATCTGATGGCCCGCAGTAGAATCGATAAGTGTGTCAACATGGGGCAATGGAAATTCATCTTTCGGGCAGGCCTAATTCAGGTCACGAAAGTCTACGCAGACCCTGATCTGACCGTTCTTCTTCTTCACAGGCACAATATTTGCTAGCCAAGTTGGGTACTATATAGGCTCAATGAACTTAGCCTTCTGCAACTTTTCTACCTCTACCTTAATCTTTGCTTCAAGATCAGGGTGATACTTTCAAGCGTGCTACTTGATTGGTTTAGAGTTGGAAAAAATGTCCAGATGATGAGTGACAAGGGATGGGTCAAGACCAGGCATCTCGTCATATGTCCAAGTAAAGACATCATTGTACTGCTTTAGTAGTGTTATCAATTCTGCCTTAGCTGCTGGAGCCATTGTATCACTGATAAACACCGGCTTGCTTTGCCCAGATAAGTCACTGAGGTTGACCTCAGCAAGTACCTCTTGCTGGGGTTTGGACCTATCTTGCATACATTCAGGGGCGGGCTCAGGCGTCTCTACCAACCCTTCTTGGGACTCCTCACCGTCACATTTATTCGTCTCGGGGCCATCCTCCCAAGGTATGAAGTCTGGCCCCCAAGACCATCATAGCTAGTAAACTGTCTTGCCACCTTCGTGCACTTTAACAATCTTTAGGCAAAGGACTTGTAGATTTGCTGCTCCTTTTCTGTCCACTGCTTTCTGGAGCAGCCTCTACATCTCAAATATCTTCCCACTTCGGTAATTTTACCCCTGCAACTTTACCAATCCTTGGAGTCTCATATGTGGACAACTCAGTAAAGAAAACTGCATCCGAATAGTGTGCCTCTTCCACTCCGAATGGCTTTTCAGACGCATTTATGGTCACTGTGCGCTTTCCCAACTTTGTCTTCACGCATTGGTGATAACTTGACGGGATAGCCAATATCGATGCATCCAAGCTCTGCGAGTATCATATGGTAATTTGTGTCTGCTTCAATCACATGGAACTTAGTTACGGAACGGATCTCGCCAACTGCAAAGTCCACGACAACATGGCCCCTAGTAACTTTCTTGTCGCCACCAAAACCCGTTATAGTGATAGGTTGGCGAACCATATTGGACTCTGGGATACCAGCCTTTGCAAAGGTATCAGTAATGATGATGTTTATGGATGCCCCACCATTAAGGAAAGCACGCTTGAACTCTACATCATTAATGTAAGTTGTGACAAAAAGATGGCGGTTATGAGGAAATAAGTACGCTCTGTCTGCTTCTGAAAAAGTAATGGCCCCATAATCTTCCTGGATGCGCCGAGACATATACTCCTTAACCTCAGAAACTTCATCGTGGTGCATTTCGGAGATGTTAATGAGGGCCTTTGTTGCTTCCAACCTGGCAGCTTGGCTCAACCCCAGCTGGTCAAAGAAAGTGCGAAACTTAACAAAATTTGGCAAGGCCTGAGCATGAGTATCCTCTGCAAATTTTGCCTCTGCAAGTACTGTTTCAGGGAGCTGGCCAGTTGTGATTTCTTCTAACTCATCATAGTAGGACGCCATGTGCACTTGATTGCGCACAGGCCCAAGATAGTGAATCATGTGTAAATTCTTCCCCTTCTCCTTGTAATTAGGATAGGGGTCCTTCCTTACATTGCGATTACCAGCATCTTTGAACTTCAGCTCATTAGCATTGACTTTCTTCTTTAAGATACTTTTCAAAGTCCAACAGTCCCTAGTAAGGTGTCTGGTGGTTCTGTGATAGACACAATAATCTGGGCTTTCTTTGTCCTTCTTGGTTAGAGGGACATCAACCGGAGGCAAAGTAAGTTCACCATCAGCTATCCATTCTTTAACCAAGGCCTTAACATTCTCAAGGCTGCAAGGATATGGATTTCTGTCCTCATAACTCTTCTCTTTCGAGAGGATGAGGCCTCTGCTTGCGAGCGGCTCCCTCCTGTGGAGGTTACCGCAGAAACTCTGCTACTGCGGGAGTAGAGGTGGCTATCACGAGACCTGTGCAAAGGACCAGTTGTACTGAGGTTCCTAGTTACCTCAATCAAGGCTGAAAATGTAGGCAGATTATGGTTCACCAAGAAAATTTTGTAGTGGCATATGGCACCCTCCATACATATGCTGACTAAGTGAGCCTCATCCACTGGTTCATGACAGTCAATAGCCTTATCTTGGAACCGCTTAACATAATCTAGTATATCTTCGCCTTCTTTTTGGACATCTCACCCAAGTGTGAGGGTTATAACTTTCTCTTGAACTTGGAAGAACTTTGTGTGGAACTTGTTCACCATCTCCTCCCAACTCTTGATCAAGTTGGGAGCCAAGTTCACATACCAACTGTAGGCCCTTTCAGTAAGTGATTTGGAGAACTTCCTAAGGCGCAGAGAGTGGTCACTGCCATGGACGCTAAGAGTTTCAATGAACCTCACCACATGTTCTCTGGCATTGCCTTGCTTTCCATCAAACTTAATAAACTTGGACACTGTATACCCAGTTGGGTATGGCATGGTCAATATCTCCTGAGAGTATGGGGGCTTCACATCTGGGTCTGGGAGAGATGGCA
The DNA here is from genome assembly GCA_036172215.1 of Camellia granthamiana. NCBI lineage: Eukaryota > Viridiplantae > Streptophyta > Magnoliopsida > Ericales > Theaceae > Camellia > Camellia granthamiana. The sequence continues at coordinate 4,300,066 of CM069908.1, read as the reverse complement.
GTTGCTTCTTGCTTCGCTCTTACTCGAGCATAGCTTGTACATCGGCTAGAGTAACGAAATATGTGGGTTGGAATGGTCCAATCTGCTCCTGGGTAGCTGAACCAGCGGGCGTACCATTTGCCTGAGGTACCACCAAAGACACCTGGATTGGAGCCCGAACCTCAGGGAACAAGTTAGGCACTGCGGGTATGAACCATCAGCAAAGCAGCCTCCCCAGCAGAGTCGCCAAAAATGTAGAGGGGTTCAAGGTTAGAGAGGTGATTCGAGAGGCAAAACTATGCTAATAGTCCAATAATGGCGGAAGTGGCTGAAGAATGAGTAGCAGCAACTGTACAAGAGTTGGAGAGTGTGTAACTGGGTGAGGTTGAAGCAAGTAGCTCAAGGAGAAGTGTATGGTAGTGCCAAAATGGGCAGTATCTCCCCCAAATCCCCAAAATTCTTCTTGTTGAACCTTGGGAAATAGGTCATATTTATAGGCTTTTCCTTGGTACTAAGAGGACACCAAGTGGCCAAATAGAGAGAACATGTATCCCAGGGGATCACATGGAATATTCTGCCTTGAGCCACCAGGCTGAAGGCGCCACGTGTCCCTCTGCATGTACTGTGTACTATCTGTTTGCCTCCGTGTAGACACCCCATTTTTGACCGACCTTAAGACTCAGACATCACCGATTGGGCGCTCGATGATGATGCATATTGTGCTCATTCTGGGGTTTCAGAGTCTCGGCTGCGAACCTTACCTCCGGACTTCGGGGCTCTTTTGTGCTTTGCCTCGGTTTGCGAACCAGGTCCTATTTTCTCTGTTTTCTCTTCCCGAAGGGAGGGAGAGGTCTCGAAGACCATCTCTCAGTGGCTGTAGGCTACGTTTCGTGGTCGTAGGCCATTTTTCCCGTTTGGAGGTCAATTTCCGGTTTTCGGAGCCGTCGGTCGTGTGCCTCGGTTCGGGACCGCTTAACTACCTCCGTTTGCTCCGGTTTTTGGTACACACCTTGTTTCCTCTCCTTAGAGGGACACTGTGGCCCGGGAGACCACCTTCGTGGTCATACGCCACATCCGGTGCCTAACAGCCTGTTTTCGGGGCCTCGGAATGCGCGTTTTGGCCCCCGAACCCTCGTTTGGCATCGGTTAGGGTTCATTTTTGGTATGGACCCTATTTTCATTGCTAGGAAGGTGGTAGGATGGTGGGAGACAAGCAATTCTTTCAAAAAATATTTTCTCTCTCCTCCAGCCGATTTTTCTAACAGAAAGCTGGTTTTTTCCACTTTTAAGCCACAATTTCTGGTTTTTCATACCACCATTGTGTTGTGCTCACCTGGGAGGCCACCAATATGGTAGGCCGACCAGCTTTTTCTTCTTGACCTTTTTGAACCTTGCTAAAAAGCTAGTTTTCTTCTCTCTTGGGTCACATTTTCTGGTTTTTCACCTTGCAGCTATATTCTACTCATCTGGGAGGCCACCTTTCTAGTATGGCCGACCAGCATTTCACCTTGAACCTTTTGACCCCTGGTCGGCCGACCAGGGGAAGTGGCCGGCCGACCACATGAACTGGTCGGCCAGCCATCTGTTTTTTGCTCTCTCTGAATGCATTACAGCTGTGCTAGCTGGGGGCCATTTAGGGCATCCTCCATACACGTGTATGGAGGATTTTTTAGGCTTCTTAGAGAAGCTTTGGAGCCTCTCCTCTATAAAGGAGAGGCTGATGTTCATTTGCAAGGGTTAGAAAAAAAACCAGCTGAGCATTGCATACCCCCCTCCATAACTCTCCATCCCAAGCTCAAAACACCATTTTTCTTGGCCATTTACATTATACCTCTAAGCCTAACACCTCCACCATCCATTCCAGCACCTTGAAACTCATTTTCAGAGGTTGAAGGCTCACTTTCTTGGTCCAGAAGTTGCTGCATTGCTGTGCTACAAGGGTAAGGCCTCGTTTGGGAACAGGCTATTTTAGTAACTTTTTGGCTTTTTACGAAAAGATATGCAGAAAAGTAGAGAGGTGATGTAACTAGTTTTAGTTGGCTTTTTGACTTTTTGGCTAAAATAGTCAGTCCCCAAACGAGGCCAGTCTCCATTTCTCTCTTTTTTGCACTATTTTGCTATATACCTTAGCTCCATTTGCAAGCATTTCTGGGTTTTGTTATAAACTGTAAAGTGTCTTATTTTGAGCTCCTCTTGAAGTTTGATTAAGGACACTTTGTTGTTTGAGGTCATCTACCTCCTTGTATGCTCCATTCTCTCTTTAAGGCTTATTTTGCATCATGTCTTAGCCTTATTTGCAAACATTTTTGGACTTCGACATAAACTAGAAAAAGTCTTGTTTTGAACTTCTAAACATGTTTGTTTAAGGACTCTTTTCTGTTTGGGGTCATCTTCCTCTTGGCATGCTTCATTTCTTCATGATTAGGGCTATGCATTAGAGCATTCGCATTGGCCTTGGTTTGGTCTCTTAGCCACTGAAATCCAGTGGATTTTCAGTGGCTTAGATGTGTCTTTGAGCTTCAAAATCAGAGAAGGGTGACCTTCTCACCCCTTGTTCTCTTTACTAGCATTGTTGGCCTTCTAAAGGGACTCTTTTTTGCATGCATTGAAGTCATGTTTCAGGCCTCATTTTGTGAGTTTTAAGGTTTGCCTAAGCTATGTCAAGAGCCTATTTTGCCATATTTTATGTCTATGATGCATGTGTAGAGCAATCACATTCAAGGCCTTTCAAAGGGACCTTTCTTTGCATATTTCCTAGACTGATTTCAGGGCCTATTTGGTGGGTTTTAGGGCTGTCATAACTCATTTACAGAGGTGGTTTTGCCCTTTTGTTTGTCTATCATATAGGTGTAGAATACCCCCTTGCATGGCCTTCCAAAGGAGCCCCTCATTTTTGCATGCATTGACTCAGTTTCAGTGGGTATTTGGGCATATTTTGGCATGAAATGCTTCTGTTTTTGGTTGGTTGGGTGAGCCTTCATATGCTTCATATAGTTGTAGAACAACTAATGGTTCACTAGCTTTCTTTGCATGCTTTGTGGACCCTTGATGTTAGCACTTTTTGGCCATACCTTAAACTGATAATGTGCTTATTTTGAACTACCCTAACTCTGTTTTTAGGCCTCATGGTCGAATGATGTTTGTTTTGCATGCCTGTAGTTCAATACCCATGCTTAACTTTGAGTTTTGAGGTCCATTGCATGCATGTGCTGAGGTGTGTTCATATTTTGAGGTCATTTTTCATCATATTTCAGAGCTGGTTTGAATGCCATATTTCCATGTTTTCATCTTGTAGACGCGCCCTTGGGCCTCACTCTACAGTTCGGACTCGATTTTGTGTGTCGGTTCTTAATCTGAACCAAAGAGTCCAAATCCAGCAAATCGTTTTGAGAAAAAACAGATTTTTAGAAAAGAAGTGCCAAACATGGACTGCTTTGCCAGATACAGAGTCGCCACCTAAATATTTTTTAAATGGGGAAATTTAGGAAACCCTGATTCGGTGCCAAAGGCCACGTGTCCGTCATCACCAAAGTTGCCTCGGCTCGGGAACTTGGGTACGATTGGGGAAGGTCAGCTATAAGCACCCCCTCTCGTCCGGTCCGAAGACCGGCCTCTACTAACCATGATACCCGTTTTTGAAAACGTTATGTGTTCTTATTCCAGTTATTAGCCTAGAATTACTATGTTATGCGCACAGCAAACAAGTATAGACTAGATCGCCTAATTTGGAAATAAGCATTGCATATCCGTTTATCTTGAAAAACACTTTGAATTTTGCTACTCGCAAGTAGGCTAAAATACGGATTTCAACGAGTTTTTCCAACTCAAACAATCCAACCTTCACCCACAGGCAATCAAACAGTAATATCACATAAGCATTTAGCCTCATGGTAAGCATGTTGTCATGTTAACATTCGCACACGTGCAAGATGCTAAAGCATAAATACTTACATCGTACTCCGTGCCAAAACAGAAACTAGTTAGCAATCATGCATGATCCTAGTTCATGTTAAAAATGGCTAATGCATCACATACAGAATGTCACTAGAATAGGCTCGGCTAATCTACAATGACATGTGAAATGCTACAACTAACACGTATTCAATTTGGAATTGAAATACAGATGCAGTTAGAATGATGCGCCGAGCCCAGTGCATGCAAGACAAATGTATGGATGCACGCATGCGTAGCATAAGGTATGCTAATTTAAATATGTCCTAATACTAACCATCAAAGCAGGTAAGTAAAAGGGAGAAAGAAGTGGGGGTTGGAAGACATGCACACACGCACCCACACTTATTACAAATACGCCCTCACTCGGAGGGACCAAATAATAATACAAACCAAATAAATAATTAACTATCCTAGCTAATTAAATATTACAAGCCCTTAACTAATTAACAAATTAATTAAGCTATTGAAAACAGTAAAAGGCCTCGAGAAGAGGGATGCACGCATGCTCGAGTCCGTCTCGTCCGGAAAATTCGTACCATGCCACTGCTGCCTCTGTTTACACTGTCCTGCCTCTCCAAAGACTGCCAAAGTCCTGGGACATGTTCCTTGCACACTGTAGAATGCCATCGGCTGGAGGAGATGCCCACCGGCCATAGAGAATTTCCATCGGCTGCTGATGAAGTTATGGCCATTCACCAATGGCCGGTTGGCACTGAATGTTGCCGGTCGGCAAAAACTTCCTGCAGAAGACAGTTTTGACAGCAACAGAGGGCAAGCAGTGTATGGCAATGCATTTCGAGCAAATGTGTGCACCAGCACGTCCCTTATCATGTTTATGACTCAAAGGAGTGTGGTCCTCGATTCTCGGACCATCAATCGCGCATTTCAATGCGTGATGGCCCAAGAAACCAAGTATGCACTTTGATTTCAAATGTAATGCAAACCAAGCAAACAAACAAATAAAGGCCCAACCTCTATCACTTGATCAAGAGGCAAGGCATGCATGCCAATGCAATGCAACCTAGGCATGGAAACTAAGTATGCAACATGAACATGTGGCAAGCATGCAAAGCATGAACATAGGGCAAGCAATGCAAACATGCAACATGGACAACACACAAACGTGTAACAACATGTTAAGTGACTAAAAGAGGGAATACATGCCAAATGTATTACAATCTAAGCATGCAACCACAAGATGAAATGGAGCACGCATGCAACCATATACAAGACATGCATGCAACAACATGTGAAGATGGTCTTACCCCAATGTGAGTGGACCTCAGCCACACTCACATCAGTGGCCACAAGATGAAAATGGGACGCTCGAAATGCGTGCACGTATGCACGCAAACCGAGGACCGAACCTAAGGCACGAATGCCACTCTAACAAGGCATGGCAAGGCATGGATCATGGCATACAAACATATGAATTTCAATCACTAAAATATGATGCTTAAAAGCCCCAAAACATGGCAATATGACACCCGATACATGAGACGCATCCCGAAACTCAAAATTAAGCGCATGGAATGACTTATAGCTATACAAAGCATGCATTATTTGAACATGAGACCTAAAGACAGAAGCAAGGCAGCCCCACAACAAGCATATTTACAGTTTAAAGCAAGGCCAAACAGGGAACACAAATGAGGCTAAGCTAGCATGCAAAAATGGCCCCGGGAGAGAGGTAATGAAGCAAGTAGCAAATGCTGGCCCTAAATGGCCAAGGGCCCTTCAACAATGTTGAAGAGGGGCCCAAAATATGATGTTTTATAGTTAAGGACCAGACCCAAAACAGTGTACAAGTAGGCCTAAAATGCTATGCAAAATAAGGCCAAAAGGAGGTTTAAACACAAAGTATAGAAAGGATGCCTCAGACATCAAAGACCCTTAATGAAACATGAAGAGGGAGTCAAAATAAGGCCATTTTTAGTTCGGACCAAAGTCCAAAAACAGAAGCACAAGAGGCTAATAAATCATGCAAAAAAAAGGCCATGAGATGGATACAAAGGCAGGTGACATATGGAGGCCCCAAACAGTAATGAGCCCTTCAACAATGTTGAAGAAGGGCTCAAAATAAGCTACATTTCAGTTTACATCATGCCTCAAAACAGTTTATAAATAGGCCAAAAATGCTATGCAAGAAAGAGGGATACAAGAGGGGTAAAGAGGCAAGTGCAAGAAGGAAGCCTCAAACAGGTAAATACCCTTAAATAAACATGAAGGAGAGCTCAAAATATGAAACTTTTTAGTTCATGATGAAGTCCATAAATGCTTGCCAGTACGGCTTATAAATGAAGCAAAAAAATGCAAGTTTGAGGGAAATAGACACTTACCCTTGAAGAGCAGCAAATCAGCAGGTTTTGGTCCAAATTTTTGAGCTTCTAACCTCTGCAAATGGCCTCCCAAGTGCTGGAATGGAGGATGGAGGTGTTGTGCTATGGGGTGTAGTGCAAATGGTGCAAGAACTATGGAGTTTTGGAGGCAAAGGAGTGAGATATAGAGAGAGAGGTGGGATATATGTGTATATATCAGATATATATGTATATCTCTAGGTTTTTTTGCTCAACCCAATCAAAGGAGAAGGAGGCTTCCTTATATAGACAAAGGAATGGCCAAGCTTCTAAGACAAGCTATTCAAAAAGGGGCAAGGCTTTCAAGGGAAGCTAAGCAAAGGGTGCAAGCTTCTTGGGGAAACCAAGACAAAGGGTCCAAGCTTCCTCAAGAAGCTTGAGCAAAGGGGCCAATCTAGCTCTTGGAAGCTTGGATAAAAAGGGTCAAACGGTCAAAACAACCACACATGTGTATGGGGGGTCGGGTCTGTGCACTCCAGCTGGCACAGCTGGCACGCACCATGCCTGAAGGGTGCAAAAGGGTCATACCGGCCATGAAAGGAGGTCATCGGCCAAATAAATGGCCGGTCGGCACAATATTTGGCCGACTTGCTATTTTCTCTGGCCGGTCGGATAAATGTATGGCCGGTAGGTGGCCGGTAAGGTCAAAAAATGGCCGGTGGGTGTCCAGATTGAAGCCCCGGAAGTTAGCTTTCCAATGGCGCAAACCTTGCATTAAAATTCCTCCTGTGCAAAAAGTTATGCCCTTTTGGTGAAGCCGCGCAGATTCGATCCAGCCGGACTGATCCCCTACTTCAACCAACCATATCTCCCCCACCCGGACTTGGCTTTAGGAGATTCTTGAGTGCAAAATGAAGCCCCATAAGTCTTCTTTCCAACGATGGTGGCCTCATAGCTAAAATCCAAGTATGCAATTGAATAAGCCCGATTCAGCGAGGGCTGCTCGACTCCCTTCTGCCCGGATTCGTGCCGAACTTCTCCCAAACTAGTTTTCTTCTCTCCTTTCCTCTTTTCTTCAACTTCAAACCCCCAAGTAAAGTGTTTTGAAAGATTTTTCAAAGATTTCATCTCTCTTTCATTGATCTCCACTTTGTCCTTGCTCGATTTATCGAAAAGCGCACCATTTACTGAAATGCGAGCGTCGGAACATCGTGGGAATTTTATTTCAAAAATGTTTTGAAAGAAAGGGTTTTAAGGTCTAAAAACCATTCAAAATAATTTTGATCCAAAATGGGGTGTGAAGTTGAGATTTGTCTCTCTCCTTGCTGAAGAAACTGAACTTTTGCCCTGCACAGTTTTCTCCACCAAGCAAACCATCAATAGCGCCCAAGTCTTGAGGGTAGTCAAAAATGGGATGTCTACACATCTCTTTAAGTGTGCTTGAGAGTTGTACGTGAATGCCTTGTTTACCGACCAATGAATGAGCTTCATTTTCATGCATGTTGAGCCATCATTTTAGGCCAATTTCCCACTGTTTTAAACCTGCCTAGGGTTTGTTTGGGGTTGGTTTTGCCTTTGGTGCATTGCTTTGGGTACCTCTACAGTAACGCACTTCACTAGTTTCGGTACCCGGGCCCCCTAGCTTGCATAGTGTGCCATGTTTGCATGATTCGGGACCATTGTTTATCATGTTTCAGAGCTGTATCATATGTGTTTGTATGCCATATTGCATCCCCTTGCCATGCTTTGGTAGAGTGGCATGTTATGCCTTAGGATCGGTCCTTGGCATTCGTGCGCGTTTGTATGCATTTCGGTTGTTTCATTTCCTATCGTATGGCCACTGATGTGAGTGTGGCTAAGGTCCACTCATGTTGGTGTAAGTCCATCATGCATTATGTATGCCATTTCAGTTCATAGCATTGTGTATGCTAGGTTGCATGTTAGAGTGTTGTGTATGCCATGTTACATCGTACATTGTGTATGCCATTTCATAGCAGTGCGTATGCTAGGTTGTATGTTAGTCGCATTGTGTATGCCATCTCATTTGCATTGTGTTTGGGATAGGAGTTAGCCCAAGCATGGGAAACGAGGAACGTTTCGTACTCCGAGTGACGGAACGTGTCTCAATTCCCGGTCACCGACACTCCGGATTACCTATGATGGAGTTTAGGTATTGTTGTGTTTTCATGTGCATTCATTTCACATTGAGTCGTGCAATTCGACTTCTCAGCCATCATGCATCGAGATGCGTGATTGGTGACACGAGGATCGAGGACTACGCTCCCTGAAGAGTAGTCATGCATACATATGTGAAAATACTTTGCCATGCCCCTTTGTTGCTCTCTGTTGCAGCAAATCAGAAATTGGCAACCTTTTGGAGCTTTGCACAATATTCCAAGAACAATTGCAAACAGAGGCAAACCGGGGCATCGCAAGGAATTTCCCGACAAAGGCAACCCGAGCATGCATCATTCATCATTCGGAACAGAGCCGAGGTGGTCCATAGCTTGCGTGCTAATTTACCCGCTTTCCTAGTCAATTTGTCAGTTAATTAGGATTTTGTACTTATTCGGACTGTAATTATTCATTTGGACTGTATTATTTATTCGGACCCTCCGAGCGAGGGCACAACTATAATAAGTGTGTGTGCGTGTGATGTATGTCTTCCAACCTCACGTCTTTCTCTCTTTTATTTACCAGCTTATGATGGTTAGATTAGGGCATGTTTCAATTAGCATACTTATGATAGCATGTTTGCATCATTCATCTGTCTTGCATGCACCGGGCTTGGCGCATCATACTAACTACATTGTCTTTCAATTTCAAGTTGAATACGTGTTAGCTGTAGCATCATCATATGCCATCTTAGGATAGCCGAGCCTATTATAGTTACATTTTTGCATGTGTTGCATTAGGCATCTCAGCATAGTTAGGATCCATGCATGTTTTCTAACTAGTTTTTGTTTTGGCTTAGAGTACTCGGTGAGTGTTTACGCTTTAGCATCCTTGCATGCGTGTGAGTGACTACCATGATAGGATGCTTACCATGAGGCTATGTGCTTATGTGATATACCTACCTGAATGTCTGTGGGTGAAGGTTGGATTATCTAAATTGGAATAGTGCATTGACTGTGAGTTTTAAGCCCACTGAGGGTGGCAAAATCCGCATTTTAGCCTACTTACGAGTAGCAAACCGCTTTCAAAATAAACAAACATGAAATGTGTTGTTCCAATTCAAGCGATCCAGTCTATACTTGTATACTGCGTGCATCACGTAGTAAATCTAGGCTAATAACCGGAATAAGAACGCATAATGTTTTCAAAACTCGATATCATGGTTAGTAGAGGCCGATCTTTGATCGGGCGAGCGAGGGTGCTCACGAAGTGACCTTCCCCAATCGTACCCAAGTTCCCGAGCCGAGGCAACTTTGGTGATGACGGATACATGGCCTTAGGCAAACGAGTCAGGGTTTCCTAAATTTCCCCAAAAATAAAATATTTAGGTGGCGACTCTATATCTGGCAAAGCAGTCCCTGTTTGGCACTTCTTTCAAAAAATCTGTTTTCAAAAACGATTTGTTGGATTTGGACTCTTTGATTATTCATCGGTCTTGCATTGCACTCTGCGAGATTAGATACAAGACCGTGACATTGAGTCCTGAACTGTAGTGAGCCCAAATGAACAAAACGGGGGATTTCCCTCCTGGGACGTTCGGGGACGTCTACACTCCGCAACTACCTTTTTGAGCTTTAGCAAGTGCAATTGCAGCGAGAGTGTTTTCCTCTGCACTTGTCTTCTCAGCTTAAACCTCAGCAAGTGCACTTACAAGTGCCTTTTCAGTTCTATTTAGCCAGTACATGCATTCTCAAGACTCCATTAGCCTGCTAGTAGCTATGTTTGTGATCACCTCAGCGATACCTCCACCCTTAGCCACCTAACCACAAACTCCCCAGTTTCCCAGGGTGAAGGCCACAGCCAAGCCTGCTATCAGCCATGCTGTGCCCTAGTACCAAGCCCAAGGGGGCTTCCTTCGTCCTGCCTGTGTGACTAAGGCAGGTCCATGACTTGGGTAATGGAAAGGCAATCCCTTATGTTCGGGCTAACCTGCTCCCATCTTCGCGGGATTGCTGCGGTAAACAGGTATCTCTCGGCCTGCTATCAGCTCCAACTAGTACGTCTTTAGGCCTGCTATCAACGCCAAGTTAAATGAACTTTGGAAAGGGGGGGCCTACTATCAGCCCTAGGCTAGAAATGCCTTGAGGCCTACTATCAGCGCTAAGCATTAGCTTCTAGTTGTAGAGGGTGGCCTTTCTCAAAGGCTGCTATCACCTTGGCAGGATATTCCCTTTGCAACTTAGTTGCTGCGGTAGTTATTCCACGAGGCAAGTTCAAATGGCAGAACCGAGAATATTAGAGATAGCGGCGCCGACATAATGCCTCCGCAACTTGGGCGCTGCAAGTGCTGCCTCTGCAACTTAGTTGCTTCAGTTTTCTCTTTTCCTCAGCAACTCCAGATGGCTGTGGTACCGACATTACTTGGAATGACGGCAACACCGAAGATACTTGGAATGGCGACACTGAGACAAAGTGCCTCCACAACTTGGCCTCCGCAACTTAGTCGCTGCAAGTGTTGCCTCTGCAACTTAGTTGTTTTGGCTTTCTCTTTCCCTCAACAACTTCGGATGGCAGCAGAACCGAAAATATTAGGAATGGCGGCGTTGAGTCAAAGTGCCTCTGTAACTTGGCCTCCGCAACTTGGTCACTGCAAGTGTTGCTTCGGCAACTTAGTTGCTTCGGCTTTCTCTTTCCCTAAGCAACTTCAGATGGCAACAGAACCGAAGATATTAGGAATGGCGGCGCTGAGGCAAAGTGCCTCAGTAACTTTCTCGCTATACATGTTCCCTCCGTAACTTCACTACTGCAGGTATTACCTCTACAACTTAACTTGGTCATTTTCCTTCGTAGAGTCCATTTGGACCCCTTGCAAGTCGGACCTGCTTCGGCCCACTATTGGCCCACTTCCCTTAGACTTTGGCCCATGCTCCTTTTTCATTCCTGGTCGCCTTTTTGGGGCTACCCCAGTGCTTAGGCCCACACTTAGTTTGGTGCTTAATTTCTGACCCATCTGCAAAGTATACACTGTGAACATTTACATTACTAGTGGTTGTTTTATTTGTATACACATAACCATTGGCTTAATGTGAATTGTGATAAATAAATATTGATGTGAACTTTCACATTACAAATGCATGTTGGTAAAATAACACACCGTTGTTTACACTTGTATGGTTATTTTTGAATGTGAATATTAACATTGATTAATAATGTGATAATTCATAACAAGTAATGACTCCCTACAATATGAATATTCACACCATGTAACAACCATGTAAAACTCATATAATAATCAATGATATGTAAACATTCATATTATGCAATAACCATGTAATCATCAGTCTATATTGCACATCATGCAACCGTCACATGCTTTTAATGTTGAAGCTTACATCATCAAATACAAAACATTAAAATCTGATAATTCACAGCAACAATAACTTCATGGGATGGATGTGAACGTTCACATTCACTTTCACTAAAATATCCACCTAATAAACATACACACACTAAAATACCACAAATATAAAATAACTAATGATATGTGAACACTCATATCCCACAAAAAATAGCTGTGTCCTTTTTTTTGCACTACTAAATATGATTTATCAATAAAAACCCCTTTTAAGCATTTTTTTTTTTACTTTTTTAGATACACCTTATTTAGATATATCTAAAAAGTAAAATATTTGTAAAAAAATATTATAAAAAATTAATAAATACACAAGAATACGAAAAATGTGTTGAATTCTGAATTTTTTTTATTTTTTGGTATTTAGTGAATTTTCTAAAGATTTTTTTTACAAATATTATACTTTTCAAGTGTATTTATGTTAGCTATATCTAAAAAAAAAAAATTTAAAAATTTGCTTAAAATATTTTAAAAATTCAGTGAAAAATACGAAAAATAAAAAAAAAATTAATTTTCTAAAATATAAATCCTAAAAACCAAACTATCCATTTATACTAAAATATATATTTAAACCATACACTACATTAGAGTTAAAGACTGACAGCATTATATTAAATGGAAAATATTTGGGACCCCTACAAAGGAGGACCCCCATGACCCCCACTAATGTATTGTTCATTGGTGTGTTTGAATTTTTTTGAAGATTGTGTCTGACAGTGACATGAATGATTCAGATCATTTTGGGAGTTGTGAGGGTTATGTTTTGTGAGAGTAGTGTCACTGCTGTACGTGAAGCACAGCAGTAACTGTTGTGTGGCCCGTGAAACTCATTTTGGATCATATTTTGATAATACGAACCGTTGAAAATTTAGAAAATATCGAGAACAATGTACTTGTAAAAAATCATGTTGATCGGATATCAATAACCTGTTCATCAAATAACATCTTTATATTAAAAAAAATGAATATATATGTATCAAACTAAATACAAATGTTATTTGATGAATAGGTTATTGATATTTGATCAACTTGATTTTTTACAAGTATATTGTTCTCGATATTTTCTAAATTTCTAACGGTTCGGATCATCAAAATACGACCCGAAATGGGTTCTACGGGCCGCACAACAATCACTGTTGTGCTTCACGCACGGCAATACACTAGATTCTGTTTTGTGGAGATCTCTATTATTACTGTATTTAAATTTTGAAATCCAAGTAAAGTTGAGGTTTCTTTCTCGTGTTGTAGCTCAGTTGTAATATGTTTGAGTCATTGGTTATTTTTTAAAATTTATTAGTGTTTTTGGTTTTAATTTTTTAAATTTAGTTTTTTGAAAATTGAGTTTTTTGTATTTCATATTTTTTTTGTTTTTAGTGAATATTTTTAAAATTTTAAACAAATTTTTTTTTTTTTTTTTTTAGATACATCTTCCTTAGATATATCTAAACAGTAAAATATTTGTGGAAAAAAAAATTAAAAATTAATAAATACACAAAAATAAGAAAAATGTATTGAATTTTCTTTTTTTTTTTTGGGTTGGTATTTAGTGAATTTTCTAAAGATTTTTTTTTCCAAAAATATTATATTTTGGGCAAATTACATATACCCCCTTGAGGTTTGGCTAAATCACAAATACCTCCTTGAGGTTTGAGAAATTACAAATTCTCCCCTGAATGCTATATTTGCATAACAAATTAGGGGGTAATTTGTTATGAAATTTAAACCTCAGGGGGCAAATTGTTATGAAAATACAAACCTTAGGAGGCGGGATGTAATTTTTGAAACCTCAGGGGGGTATCTGTAATTTAGCAAAACCTCAAGGGAGGAATATGTAATTTGCCCTTATATTTTTAAGTGTATTTATGTTAAATGTGTCTAAAAATTAAAAAATTGCTTAAAATATGGGTAAATTACACTCACCTCTGCTGAGGTTTCTGACAAATACAGGGACCTCACCTGTGGTTTCAATAATTACAATAACCTCTTTTACTTTACCCGACATTCTCCAAGTTCTCCCATTCCGTCAAATTGGAACAAACAATGTTAGTTGCATATAATAAATGAGCACAAAAAGACGATACTACCCTTGTCCCCTCTGTTGATGTCATACCATAATCAATTCAGACACGACCTACCAGCTGATCAAACATAACATATGGTTTTTTTTTTTTTTTTTTGGATTTATTTTTTTAAAATATTAAAAAATGTTTAATAATTTTTATTTTTCATTTTAAATATATAATTTTTATTTAAATATTTTATTTTATTTTGTAAATATTTTGATTTTTTTAATTTTAATATTTTAAACTCAAAACACAAGTCCACACTTAAATCGTAACAAAACACATAACTCAAAATTGAATTCAAAAATTATTTTCAAATCTTATAACCAAACACATAACTCGAAACTCCACACTACTTTTAAAACTCTACACTCAAATCGTAACCAAACACATAATAAAAAAATTAAAATATTTAAAAATATATTTATAAAATAAAATAAAATATTTAAAATAAATAAAATAAAAAATATATATTTAAAATAAAAAAATAAATTTTAAATTTTTTAATATTTAAAAAATATTTTTAAAAATACAGCACATAAATGTATGAAACATAGTGCACATTAAAATAAATAAATAAATATTTAGAATATAAAATATTTACCCTAAAAGAATAAATCCAAAAAATTTCAAATAAATAAATATTTAAAATATAAAATATTTACCCAAAAAATAAATCCAACAAATTTCAAAATACAACTCAAATTCTTTTCGAAACTTATAACCAAACAAATTTTCTCTTTTCAAAACTCAATTCAAAACTCAAAACTCAAAATACAACTCCACACTTAAATCATGATTCTAAAAATAATTTTAAAAAATAAAATAAAATCATATTTTCTTTTAAAATAGAGTTTTGACAAAAAATCTGGCTTTGGGTTTTGAATTGAGTTTTGAGTTGTTTTGAATTGTGTATTTGGTTATAAGTTTTGAAAAAAAATTTAAAAAATTATAATTGGAATTGTGATTCTAAAAGAGAACCAAATATGTTTCTTTGTTATTATTTGGCTAATTAATTGTTTATGCCATCTCACTGTAAACTGAAATTTTGATTAGAGTAATATTATAAAATAAATAAATAAGAATAAATTTTAATAATTGTGGACAACCTACCTGTTGGTGTGTTTTTAAATAAAAAGTTGCAATTGCCCCCCTTCACACACACATACAAAAAGGCACTATCACTGGCCAACATTTGATATTGGTATATATAGATGGGTTGAGGACATTTGAGGGCGTTATGGGCATTTTAGTGTGTAACTTTGATGACATCAACAGGTTTTGCAAATCAAGTAAACAAAGTCAAAAAATGGAAGAATCTGAAAAATGTCAGATAAAGTAAAAGAGGTTACTATAATTATTGAAACTACAGGAGAGATCCCTGTATTTGTCAAAAACATCAACGAAGGTTAAAAAAATTCCGTGATAACAAAAAAAAAAAAAAAAAGGAAAATGAAAATGTAGAATTTTCTGAAAAGTGAATTCTGAAAGCTAAAACCAAACAGAGTGAGATAAAGCTCTGTAAAACTTATTTCTTATTTTCTCTAAAATAGAGTAAATTGGTGATAAATCCAATTTAAGGAGGGTATAGAGCATTAAGTCCAGTGAATATTTTTTATTTGTAAAAGATCCACCATTTGTGAAACAATTTGGTGAGAAGTCTTTTTGTTAGTTTTGAAGGACATTTTGATTCAAATTTTATCTCCTAATTCATCTGTTGACTTTTTTTAACTATTTATTCAAATTTATATCTATCTGTTTAAATTTATATCTACATGTTCAAATTATTTTCTATATATTTAACTTTTTTCCTATCTGTTCAAATTTTTATATATATCTGTTGAATTTTTTTTTCTATCTGTTCAATTTTTCTGTGAGTTTTTCTCTACTTGTTTAAAATATGTGAATTTCACTCTATCTATTTAAAAAAAATACAAAAATCTAATCTATCTGTTCAAATTTTTTATATGTTAATTTTTTTATCTATTCAAATTTTTTTGTTGAATTTCTTTTCAAAATAATTATTTGTTCAATTTTTTATCCCAAAAGATTTTTCTGTGAGTTTTTCTCTACTTGTTTAAAATATGTGAATTTCACTCTATCTATTTAAAAAAAATACAAAAATCTAATCTATCTGTTCAAATTTTTATATGTTAATTTTTTTATCTGTTCAAATTTTTTTGTTGAATTTCTTTTCAAAACAATTATTTGTTCAATTTTTTATCCCAAAATATTGTATCTGTTCAATTGGTCTACCCTACCTTCTACCAGAAACATGTTTTTGAACTGACCTTGGTCAAAACTGCTGACTGTAAAAAAGTTTGTGAAAGAGAGAACATGTTGTGTATGTTTTATCTATATAATTTTTAGTTACAACAACAAACTACAGAACAAAATCGCAATCAATTACTATCTGTTGAAACTATTACAAAAAACAACTCATCTACATTAACTGTGCAGAGCTCAACTCAACACCAGATCTGAACGGATAACCAAAAAACAAAAAAAAAAAGATGTAAACAGATCGAAGAAGAAAAAGAAGTTGAATCCAGAACTAGAAACCACCGGCAACTCCAACTATGAAAGCAACTACATCTATTCCCCCATCTTCCTTGCAGACGAAATATTTTATGCCAAAAAAATGAAAATTGTGTGAGAAACTTAGAGACAAGCAAATCACCAAAATCACCATACAACAACTAGAGACAACCAAATTCACAAGATCTACTCAAAGTTAAGTAAGAAACCTTATCTTCAGAGATACTGTTATGAATAGGGGTGTGCGCGGTGCGGGTCGGTGCGGTTTGAGAGAAAAATAGAAACCGTATAGCGGGTGGCGGATTAATAAAAGTGTTACTAGAATTTGCCATTTTCCTTATCAAAAACCGGCGGTTCGGTTGGCAAATAATGGCGGATTTGCCTTGGCAGTTCGGGCGGATTGGCGGTTTATAAAAAATATAATTCAAATTACAAAACTTAAACCAAAGAGTAAAAAAAAGACGACAGATACCGTGATGTTAAGCATCTTGCGAAGCTTTCTTCTGATGCAGCAAGTGTAGCAACAAAATGATAATATCAACGACTATGTCATCAGTTCATTACAAGCATCTGTGGAATCTACAATGATCAAATACAATACATAAAATTAATATCATTTAGGGTTTACAATATATTGAAAATGTTTACTGTTGAAAAGTATTTAGATTGAAAAGTGAGCTGATGCAAGTTTGCAACATGGCCAAAAAAAAAAAAATTTGAAAAGTGAATTGGAATCCAACTTTATTTTGGATTACTGACATCTTGAATTCCCCCCCGAGCAGTAATGTAATACTATATTCTAAGGTATAGAACAACAAGCAAACTTAAGTAAAAAGAATTTTTAGAATCTTATAAAACATGATTTAATAGCGGTGCGGGTCGGTGCGGTTTGAAAGAAAAATAGAAACCGGCGGATTGATAAAAGTGTCACTAGAATTTGCCATTTTTCTTACTAAAAACCGGCGGTTCGATTGGCAAATAATAACGAATTTGCCTTGGCGGTGCGGCTCGGTGCGGTTTTGGCGGTTTCAGCGGTTTCGGCGGTATTATGCACACCCCTAGTTATGAATTTCAGAGCATTTCTGAATGATGTTGTGGTCATTGAGAAGTTTCTCTTTCTCAATCAACGACTCGGTGGAGCCTCCGTTCTTGTTATTCACCGTTGTGGCCGCCAAAGAGAGTTTTTCCAGGAAGAGCTTGACTTTGGAGACGAGCACCGACTAGAATAAGGAGAACACGATTCCGATGACGGTGCACACCGGGATCACTATCACTATGCCAAGATCTAAGAGTATCGCTTCCCTTATGATTGACTTCTTCAGCAGTAGCGCATGACGGAGTACGACTCACCCAGCTCGGCTTCACCGCTCTCCACCGACGCCAATCATTAGTCATGAACTCAAGAGAGAGAAAAAAAGAGAGAGAAACACAATGTGGGGGAGAGAGAGAGAGAGAGAAAGAACATTTGGTACGAGATGAAGATCGTGACGGCAACGATGACGGTGACGAAGCTGTAAAACAGAGACACGAGAGGAGAGAGAGAAGGCTTTGTTTTGTGTTTCACCGTAGACACCATATATATATATAAAGGTACTTTGGTCATTGTGCATCAGTCTGTCCTTATGGACACAATAATAACTTTGCGCCTGGACCTTTAAACAAAAAATAAAAAATAAATTGAATTTGGACTTTTGAACCAAGCACCCCCCTAAAATATAGTTCATGAGAGAGAGAGAGAGAGTATGTCCTCCACTCAAATTCCATACTCTAGATCGGAAAATTCATGTTAGGATTAATTACACAAACACCCCTTAAAAATTGGCAACAAAATTTACGGAGTATAGAAGTATTTTCCAGATTGCTATGCTCATCTCCAAATTTGCTTCATCTACAGGAGCAGATACAGGCTCTACCAGAGGCCACAAGCTGCAAATCAATGGTTAGTCATGGGTGGAAGGAGATCACTGGAGAGGCGATTTTGAGCTATGCACTAAAATTTATGGTTTGATCAAACCATTAATCAAAACCCGCCTCTTAGCATCCATAAATGGGAGAGAACGAGCAGAAATAAATTTTTTAAGGGCAGTAGGGATTGGTACACAGACTGAAAATATTTTGAAATTACAGAAGATGTCCCAATGTCGAGCTTAGAGATCCACATGATTTAGTTTGAGCAACATCGTATGCACGGTATTGGCAGAACCCGGTACCAGAAATAACAGAAGAGGCTAGACCTGAAGAGAGCTTGGATGATGGTTTGGCTCAAGAGTCGGGACTGCCACCTCTGCATCCTGCCATGAGATCAAGAAAACGTGCTCGACTTCAACTTAGAAGTGCAAACAGGGAGTCCGTCAAGGTTTTCTGTGAAGATCTTTGGATGACTAGCTTTTGTTCATTCTTGTCTGGAGTATGGGAAGCAAGCATCACCTGTAGGGAGAGCTGGCTCTAGTTCCCGAAAAATATATGATTATAATTTTAAATAAATAATAGTTGAAACAAAATAGACATTTGTTTCGTGACTTATCCTTTGATGCTTGAGGATCCTTTCATCAATATGTCAGCTAAATCAATCAATCAGAGCCCTATATTTCAACTATATTGTGTATACTACACAAATCATTCTTTTACTATTCAGCGTAGTTCATGACTTGGATAGGATACATACATGGTTGCTTAAACGATGAATAATCTGATTATTGTTACCATTTACAATGTAGAGATATCCATTCCAGTCATTCACGATACTGAGCCTCTTTGGTGAAGCTTTTCTTGAGCTGAATGTTGATGATAAAAAAACATAAACATCCCTCCCCCATCTTTTAGATAATCAGTTTTTTCTAACTTATTTAAGCTATTTTTACCTCATAAGCTATAACTAAAAGTTGCACCAAAAACTCAGGCATAGCCTCTCAAAAAAAGAGAGAAAAAAAAAAAAAGAAGCAGCGGCTACTATAAGCAACTCCATTAGACTGCACCAAACAGGGCCAACAATGGCTTAATTACCCACAAACCAACTCAACTCAACTCAACTCAACTCAAACATGTACCACGCTCCTATTCTAAAGAAGTATATATACAGGCACTCAACCAAAAAGAAGTGCAAGGTCCTCCTGAATATTTAGGGTTTATAAGGAAGGATACCTGTGATAGAAGTTAATTAATGACTCTAACCTTTACTTCGTACGCTTTTTCAGTTTCCGCCTTGACCTTCTCCTGAAAAACAAAAATGATAAAACAAAAGGTGTTTACTTTGCCACAACAATCCAGCTAGCATATAGAATACTTCATAAACATTTGTTCTTTTCATCAGTGTAAGAAAAATATTGAGTACCAACAACATTTTCCATGGCTGAATTTTGCAGATCTTAGTCACAGTTCAAAAGATACCTTTTACTGGGTTTCATGGCACCAAATACACCTTTCGTTAATGCACTTATATCCACAGACTGTTCACGCATGATTTTATCATGGTATATCTTTGTCCCAATCTCAGTAATCTGTTCCTCAACTTCTTCCAGTGTTTGGTCCACATTCAACTGCAGCACTCCTTTCCTGATGACTGTCACACTAAGTCCATTTGCTTTGGCTTCCCGAAAAGCATCCTACAGAGAGCAAGAGTTCAAAAGAGAGATCTCAAGAAGAAAGATATTTGCAGATTTCAACTATCTATATATATATGCAAAAGAAAAAAGAAATCCAACACACCAAAGACAGCAGTTTGACCTTGGGGTGATCCAACAGAAAGCAATAACAATAGTCCTTAGGTAGTATTTAACTTAATTCACTGGAATGAAATGATCATTTTATTAGGATGTCCATTCTCATGTTGGGTTCAATAAAAATATGATAGAAAACGCACTACAAATGGAATCATCATTCACCATTGAAAGGATCATTCCATAAAAAGGCTAAGAATGACTAGTCCATTCCATTCTATCTTCATTCCAGTGAACCAAGCACCACCTTGATATCATAAGTGCACGAAACTATTAAGGTAAAAGGAAAAAGAACAAATGACCAAAAAAAAAAAAAATGTACTTTTGGACAGCCACAAAATTATTATTATTATTATTATTATTATTTTGATAAGTAGGACAGCCACAAAATTATTGAAAGAGTTACAGAGACAAATACTTATTATTTGATAAAAAGTCCGGCCATTTTTTGCCTTAGAAATCTTGTTCTTACAACTACTCAAAACACGAAGTATGTGAAAATAGCATTAGAGAGAAACAACTTATTACCTTAGGTGGTCGCGCAACAACAAATGCATTGCCATTTCCAATCATCTCCATATGAGCCTGTATAATATAGCAAAGGTTCTTGCAATCACCAGGGTCCTCAAAAGCAATCACATGATACTGCTTTGGATCCAATTCAAGATCTTCTGCCATCTCTAATGAATAAAATCCTACTTTTTGTTCCCCATTTTCATGTGTGTATAATTCGATACACTGGAAAATGCAAAAATAGAGAAATGAATAACTCAGCATTCTTTGTATAAATGGAAAACATATCATTAATTGCCAAGTTACAGAACCCATACTAAAAATATGATAATCGCATTCACTAGTATTTTCAACAGATATACAATACATTTTAAAAAAAAAAAACAAACAAATCAAAACGTGAGTGTATAGAAATTTGGTGTAACCATTAACAGACGCCAATTTTTCCATAAAAACAGTTCAATAAGTCCAGGAACACAGAATCAAACACAGAAAATAGATGGATGGATAGGATTTTTGAGAAGTGGGCCCCCACCAATAAATATTGTAAAATCTTGTCTACCCATATGTTTACCGATTCCTGTTATGTATTTGATTCTTGTGTTCCTACCATCATTGGAGAAAAAAAAAAAAGTTCTATATGAAGAAGACCAGTACCAACAAAATATTATCAAAGAAATATGAACATAAAAGGTAGAGCCAAAGGATGCAGCTTAAAGCACATGGGACTATCTAGCACTAGCTTATAGGAAGAATTGGATCAACATAGTAGAGAAGACAAGATACAAATTTACCAGTACAAAGGGAAGATCTAGCCACCACAAATAATCTTCTTCCTTCTCTTCAGCATATTCCCGGTATTTGCTCATGACAGCTTGTGGTCCAAACAGTTCCATTTCTCTTTTGACCTTGTTAAGTTTCTTGTCAATGAATTTCCGTCCTCTCTCAGGTATTTTATCCATCAGATCAGCTGCTTCCTCTATTTCCTTCTCAGTGATCCATCGATCCAAATCCTTCCCAATATCCTTCATGATAGCTTTAGTTTCTGCGTCCGCCTCTGCATTATAAGATTCCAAAAACCCACGAGACCATTTCTTAGTGTGCTGCCAGTACTCTTTTCCTGATTTTTTGCCGGCTCTAACAGAACCATCACTGCCTTCTATAACTGTCTTGGGACTCTTTGAATTCCCTTCAAGAATTTTTGTATTCTGATTATTTACTGCTGAGGTCAGCTGAACATTTTCATTGGCTGGAGGTTCTTTAGATTTCTGAGGGAAGTTCTGCCCATCCTTCCTCTCAATGTCTGAATTACTAAAATTTCTAGCACTAAGTGTTGCCCTTTGTTCAGCAAAGTTATTGAGAAACTCGGGTTTTTCATCGAGTGGGGGACCTTTCCAGCAGGGTATAATTTTTTCCGGTGGATCATACATGCTAATACCATCTACAGGAAGGCAATAAAAACTCAATTAGACCATGGTTTTTAAAATTAAAAAGGATAAATTACACTTTTCACCGTCCAACTTCTACCAGAATTTCACTTCAGTCTCTCATCTTCTAATTGCAACGATTAAGTCCCCATACTTCAATTTGTGTTTTAATGTAGTCATCTTATCTGTTATTATTAAAATTTTGGACAAAAAGTGATAGTATGAGCACGTTTTAGGGACATTAGAGAGTTTTTTATTTTTTTTATTCTATATATATGGAAAATTATACTTTTCACCCTCCTACTTTCACTTAAATTTCATTTTAGTTCCTCATGTTTCAACTTTCATGCAAATTTTAAACGGCTGGGTAACATATGGACCAAATTGAAACACAAGTTGAACTTTGAGGACTTAATTGTTACAATTAGAAAGTGAAGGCCCAAAATGAAATTCAGGTAAAAGTTAGGGTGAAAAGTAAAATTTACCCAATTCAAAATGACATAATAATGTGAACCTGATGGTTAACCGAACAGTAATTTTTTATAAATATCATTTGAGAAAATCTAGTTTCGTGGTTTTTCAAAGAAAATGAAAATTAAAACGTGGGAAAATGTAATAGACCAGATGTGGTTAAACCAGAGAAATATCAGTATAGTGGTGGCAACTATATACATGGCTGTTAACATTTTTGTAAAATTCAATTTTCGAATTTTTTCCACTGTTTCAGGAGATAAATAGTTAACCAAAAGAAAACATAAGAAAAATTAATTACCTGCACCATAGTCAAGGTTTTCAATGTTTGAATGGAGATATTCATGCAAACTGGATAGTTTTTCATTCTCTTTCTCAACTTTTCTCTCAAGGCCCTTGAAGAACCCAAGTTTATCTTCATCATCCATCAGGTAAAATGGATCACGCCCTGCTAACTCATTTTCTCGGACTTGAAATACAATTTCTCTAAGCCTATCATCTTTCATCCAGTCAAGTTCAGCGTCATCTTTATCAAATTTGGACTGTATCATCTCGAAATTTATATCCAACTCTTGTTTAACTTTTTCCCTCGCAACCATGTAATTATCTCTAAATCCACCTCCAATCTTCTTCACTACAGGCTCCAATTGGTGAAAATTTTTCTCCATCCAGCTCTCCTTATTCACTGATGATATTTTCTCTGAACTTCTGCTGTTACTTTCATTAACTGAGGAAGTTGGTGGCTTTTGAAGATTGTCCACCCGATATCCTCCCTCAACATCTTCAGGATCACCATCCATTATTTTTCGAGTAGAATCTCCAAAAGCACTTGCAGCAGATGCAGAATTTGACGGTCCACGTAAAATGGTTGATTGGAAGATTTTGTTGTCCTTGTCCAATCCCAGGCTTGTGTTACTATCCGTTTCTCTTTCCCTCGATAACGCTAAAACAGACGGCCCCATCTCCTTGCATCCTTCATCAGCAGCTTGAGGATCACTTTTTTCGGCCGGAACAGATTCCTTTCTCTTCAGGGCAGAATCTTTACCGGCATTTATTGCAGGTGCAAAATCTGATGTCCAATCTAAAATGGTCGTGCCAGACACTTCATTGTCCTTATCTATTCTCTTCCTCGCATTGCTATTGGTATCTTTTTCCCTTTCAATACTTAAAATTGCAGCACCTCTGGCACGGTTTTATCTTGATATTCTTGATTAGGCTCTTGCTTGTTACGTTTTTGAGAGAGGAATTCCCTAGCTTCCTTAACTGAGCGTATGACCCTTGGTTTTGTTCCGAAACTTCTCTTTAGTTTTCTTGAGTGACTTTCAAATGTGTTAGAGGATTGGCTCACATTAGTCGTGTCTGACATGTTTACAGCACTTTCTCTGTTGATCACATCTTGTATTGTGCTTTCACCATCATTGGAAACTTTCATGATTGAAGTACTAGCCGTTTGCGTACCACTGTTCTCCAGCAAAACTTCCTCGCCGAATCTAGCATCATTGTTTTTCAGATCATTGAACTTGGGCATTAAGGTTCCATCATCACCTTCTACTTGGTCTGAATCTTCATTAGAAAGACCATTTGGGAGACTCACAACTCCTTCACGTGTAGTGCTTTCACCATCATTGGAAACTTTCATGCTTGAAGTACTAGATGTTTGTGTGTCAACGTTCTCTACCAAAACTTCCTCACTGAATTCAGTATCATTGTTTTCCACATCATTGAAAGACATGGGCGTTGAGGTTCCATTAACGCCTCTTATTTGACCTGAATATTCAATAGAAAGATCATTTGGGAGAATCATGACTCCTTCATGCTGTTTAACCACTTCCATTTCATCAGTCAGCTCATTCACAGTTAAATCATCTCCTCCATCAGTATCACCTGGTGAAGGATCTCTTCTCTCAATCTCTCGTGCTTGCCTTGCCATTGCTTTAATTTCCTGAATTTTACTATCTAAATCCTTAGACACCGCCCGATCACTAGAAGATTCATGTAGTGCCAGTGTATTACTTGATGCTTTCACTTTCGTAATGCTATTCATAAGATCCTGCTCATTAAGCCTTGGCCTTTCAATCTGTGGCTCCATTGGATCCTGAATAACTTCCACGCTACCCATCACCAACTTCTCTTTCTCCTTTCTTGCTTTCATCTTTCTCCTCATAATTTCCTTCTCCAACCTCGTGTATTCCACTTTCTCTTTCCCACCACTGAAAATTGCCTTCATCGCCCAGAACACAAACAAACCACACAACACCATGATCCCAATTCTTGGGAGCTTCAAAGACAATCCGGGTCGAAGAGCAAGACCCCAAATTGCATTATCAAAACCCCTATGCTTGCCCGAAACTATCAACTTAGCTACCGAACTACTCTTCGAAAACACACAATTCCCATTCTCCATCTCTCGAGCCAGAAATTTAGCATGAGAAATCTTTGAATTCACTTCTGTCAAGTCCTCAATTTCTTTTTTCTTATACATCTCCATCTCAATTCCGCTTCTTCGCAAGATTTCATCTTCATTAACAACCACCCTCTCAACATTCCCACCTGAATCTTGAAACACAGTGAATATAGGATTAAACCCAATTCCCCAAAACTCTGAATCATTCTTATACTGATCAACCCAACTCTCCAATTTATTCCACAATACAGATTCACCCAAACCTTTTGATTTCAATTCCTCTATACTATCAGAATCAACACTACCTTCACTAACCCCATAATTAGAACTAAACTTACTTTTTTCTACACTATCATTACCCAAATTCGAATAATAAATCTCACTATTATCATAATCAAGAACTGGGTTTTGAGAACGATGACGCACCTGTTGTTGTTCTTCTTCAATGAGCTTTTTTCTCAGCGAGTTTCGGCGATTCGTGGGTCGACCGAAATGGGCTGAAATTCGAAGTTTTGCGGTGGAAAATGGTGGGTACAGAGGAATTTTGGAGTTGGGTATGTTGAACCTGTAAAGGTTTTTCTTTTTCCATGTTCTCAGAGAATATTTGGGAGAGAAAATCGAAAGGGAAGAGAAGAATTGAGGTTTGCTTGGGATTGTGGGATTGAGAACCTCCATGGACGAAGAGGGAGGTCACATAGAGAGAGAGAGAGAGAGAGAGAGAGAGAGAGCGCTAAAACCTTTGATAAAGCCTTTTCGGTGGTTTGTGTGTATTATGTGGCAATTTATCAGTGTTTGAGGTGTCTTGCTACCGGAGGACGGCGTTTCGGTAATGAGGGGGAAAGTTTATGGCGTGATTGGTTGGTAGGATAGAAAATAAAAGAAACTTTTTAGATGGGGTTTGGAAATTTTGTTTTGTTTTGTTTTTTTTTTTTTTTTTAATTTTAAATTTTTTGGAATTAAAAAATAATAATGTATTTAGTGATTGTTAGAAATAAAACTTTTTTATATATAAGGTTTTTAATTTTTTTTTTTAGTTACTTTTTAATAAAACAAATATTATTTTAATCAAAAACTTAAATTGTCACTTTTCATGGCTATTGTTGTTTAAATATTTAATTCATCTAGTAATTTTTAAGTTTTAAGTGAAAAAAAAATGGAGAAATAATTGCACAGTGACGCAGTAAAAAAATACAAAATCATGAAAAAATATATAGTGTTTTAATTATTAAAATGTATAAATTTTTTCATTAATTTACAAAAAAAAATTTTCCGCTACATTACTGTGCAGTTATTTTTCCAAAAAAAATTCACTGATGAAATACAGTGAATCTCACTCTTTGGTGTCAAATAACAAAAATGCTCTAGACCACTAATTAGTGGTGGCTCTAATGATGTGGCAGTGGGTCTCACCCACTGCCACATGTGTTTTGTGCCTTGTTTTTTTTTTTTTTTTTTTTTTCACTTGCCACCTCACTAGTGGTGGAGTTAGTGGTGATAAATTAGTGGTATGTAGCATTGCTCGTCAAATAATGCACACGTGTAGTGTGTTAATCTAATGACATGGGAAATATTTGCACAATGTTTATGGAACTTCCTGAAATGAAATCATTCTTTAATTTTAATTATATTTTTCACGTGATTTTTCTTCTCTGTTTAAATTTTAAATTTGTAAGATAAAAAGAAAAAGCGAAAGAAAATATTTCCTTTTCCTTGTTAATTGTTTAATACTATCTAATATTGTTAACTATTATTAATCATACTTGTCACTTAACTACTAATCAATTTGTTAAAATGAAAAAAGAATTTCGATAAAACAAAAACCGCTTCTACTATGAAAAGAATATTTCTTAAACTTGCATCTACTTACTTTGTGAGATTATGATAATTCTTTTCTTGAATTATTAGAATCCAACTAGTTAGATTCACATTTTATGGACCTTCAATTTTTCACCCAAAACTAATAATGAAGAATACACAACATTAGAAACTTCATAAATACTATTACTTATTTGATGAGTAATTATTCAATATTTTCAAAGTAGGTATTTGAACATATTAATATAGTGCTCTGGAATGAGTTGAGACAAAGTCATCCTCATCTATCTTCATCTATCTTTCTTTTGTGCAGTCTCATTAGTCAAAAATGTCACGTGCCATGACACAGTAAAATCTTACAAAGTAATGCCATATCTTACATGATAAGTAATGAAATGGGCAATTAACTTAAGAACAAGAGGCCAAAAACCAATCAAAATAAGATTGCACGATGTACTCAATGAAGTCATTACTTGTTTGAATCAAAAAATAAAATAAAATGAAGTCATTGCTTGTCCTAACAAAAGAAAGAAACAAGGAAAAGAAAAGATGTTACATTAATTATCAATGGCTTCTATGTTATTAACACGGAAAATTTTCACAGAATAAGATACAAATACGAGACAAAAGGTGGGCTCTACATGTGAGATCCACCATATGTGAGACCTAGCATGTCATCTGTATACCATTCTGTGAAAATCATATGTGCGCTTAGATTTACTCTTATGAGTAGAGCAATTCAAGCTTCTCTACAATTGCATAATACAAGGAGCATAGCTTGAAATCAAAAGCCTGTTCTGACCACAAAACCACAACAAAAGAACCCTTATTAAACAATGTGTGAAAAGCTGAAACTTCCAGCTAGTATTCATGCATACATATCAAGAATTCTCAACATCTCTATCACTAATAATATTAGCAGAAAACTCAGCACACACACAAGAGAGAGAGAGAGAGAGAGAGAGAGAGAGAGAGGACCAGCCTTAACTACAGAGGTTGGGTATGCACGCCCCGCCATCTGGGTTCTGTTGCTCCTTCCATATCCGCCCCGTAACTCGCAGCTTCAGTTCTTTCCTGTCCCCACCGGAGAAGAAAAGCGCCATATTGCGCTGTATAACGAGGCCGTCATGGCTGTCCCTCACTTTCCTGTGACTGTCCCTTATACTTCGCGGGGTACCCTCCCAAATGAGTTTCCGTCCATTTCCTCCAACCTCGAGGCTGTAACTGTAGTTTCGGGCGTCTGTCTCGTCACCCATGAATCGTAGAAATGCCATGTAAACTGGAGCCATCCCAAGCTGAAAAGCTTCGAAATGGAGACAGAAGTACTGACCAAAACAATTGAAAACCTAAAAAAAGGCACGGATAACAAATATTTAGGGAACACTATAATTGAAGATGTTCAATCAATGCTCAATGATTTGTGCTCTAGAACAGCAATTACCAGCAACTTAAAGAAAGATAGATCAAGATAAACATGGCGACATAATTTTTCCATTTTTTGATATATATTTATAAAGACGGGATATGAAAAAAGGCTTGAAATTATTATTAAAAAAAAGAAGAGGGGATACCAATGGTAAAAACTCAAGAACAATATATAATGGTGAATCTTATTCTAGTCCAGCAATGCTAGGAACCCAAAAAATTTACCCAGAAAACATTGTGTGGTTGAGATTTATTTCAAGTGTGGATCCCACTATACAAAAATTGAATCTGAACCACGCATAATTTTCCGGGGTAAATTGCTCGACATATTTTCTAGGTTCCTATCTTTTTGGAATCTCGTCCCCCAATGCATGCAGTTCTAATGAGGTGGTTAATTTTACCTAATAATCATTAATTAAAAAAAATCGTTCTGTGTTACTATTGATATTATTACTTGAAACAGTAAAGCAATAAAAATGATCTATTTAATGCATAGGCCAAAATTTTCAAGAATTATTTGTTAAAAAACCTAGCCGTATCAAAAAAACAAAAAAAACAAAAAGAAAAGGAGGCCCATCTTTAGAGTGAGCCTATTAATCCAAAAGATCGGCATTTTGCTCATTGAGAACCATCAATCCATCACAAGAAACATCATTTCTAAACAAGACGTATATATACATTTCCATACATTAAAGATTATTTCAGAATAAAGAAATATACTTACAGTTAACATCCATGTGGCATTCTCTACTTCACGCGGATTAGACTTTACATAGCGATGGTTAAATGTGCATCCCGAGTGCATGTCTACTTTGTGATCATCTCGAAGATGGGTAACAAGGTATGGAATATCACCTACAACCGAGCACTCTGATCCAGCATAGGGGCAATTGTATGGTCTAAAGTTACAAATGGCCTCGTGTTTGAGCTTGCTGTAGTAGGGGAATATCTCGGGGCAACCAAGAGAGCAATACTTGCAAGGCAGTTCGAGTGATTCAGCAACCTTTTCCAATGCTAAACACCTTATATCACCAAGCTCCTGTCTACAGGTGGGACAGCGGTTCTGTACCCTTACTTTACAGGTGCTACAGAGTGTGTGCCCATTGTGACACTGCAAAATTCAAAAAGACTTGTTAAAATACCAGTCAATTCGTTTTTTAAGGAAAAAAATGCAACCCTGAAAAATTTTAATAGTATACTAACGAAAAAACTAAAATAAATATGTATATACACATACATGTAGACACATCTTATTACTGTTGAACTTTTGATATTATTATTTACATGTGTATGCAACTTAACACACTCATTAGTATGCAACCTATGTTACATGGACTTGTTTACAAGTGTTGGATGTCAAGTGCAAGCATGTGTCCAAGTGTTTGATTCATCTAATTCCCATGTCCATTGGCACAAGGACATGGAAAAATATTCATGGTTCTTTTAATATGCTTTTCTTTCTTCTTCTTTTTTTTTCTAGGGTAAAATTGTGTTACAAGGTGCCAAAGAGTATTTTATACATAATATGAGGGTTACATGCACAATTTTATGATGAATTTGAATTATTAAGATGTGGTTTGGGGTTTGGCTTTTTTGGTGACTTTTGGCTTTTCATGAGGTGTAAATTAATGTGTTCAGGAATATTTTTTTAGTTGTATGGAAAAACGTGAATGACTAACATGTATATAAGTACATCCCAAACCCTTACCCAAATATCAGTGTTCAACACAGGTACTTACTACTTCATACATTTAGAAGAACTATGCATATATGTAATAGTAGAAGTGTCTACATATGTAACTCAAGTTTTATGATAATATTTATAACAGCACCACAGTTGCCATTGTCAACAGATCTAAAACCACAAGTATTTGTCCGGTTCAGCCAACAATTTATTCATCTTTACATGACGCGCATGACCGTAATGTGATCAAACACCGGGATTGGATAACATAACTTTCTCATGCAGAACAGACTATTGATATCCTAAGGGTTGCACAAGAGTTACCTTCCAATATCAAAGAACATTCTTTATTCAAAGTAAAATAACTTTCTAAAGGTATTTATCCCGACAATGCTTCAAAAGAGGGAACCCCAAGACCGTCCTACATGTTAATATGCTGCCAAAACATTTCATTTTCAAATCCTTGCTCCAAAGCTCCCATTACTATCAGCTCCTCAAAAACCATTTTTCTTAAGGAAAGCCTTAACAAGTATTAACTGACTCCAAGTTTGCTATCTCATAAACAAAATTTAAGATGACATGCACCTTCAAAATTCATTTTGAGTTTATGTTCCAGCATTTTGTTTCCAAGATCACACATTTAATGAGGTTAATTCATCCATGTATTGAAGAAATCAGAGCCCTCATCTTCGCTCAACCTTTTCCGTTAAATCCCCTTACAAGAGACATAGCCAACTCACACTCTCTTACATTCAAACAATGAAGCAGTTATTGTTCTCATTCATGAAATAACCCTTTCACTTCATACAATTTAAAATAAAACAAAACTATAAATGCAAATGATTCAGTTGACATTTAAACTGACTCTTTAATGCAAGATATTATGTCGCCGTAACTACACATTATACAAACAATTAATTGAATTGACATTAACTTTCTTGGTCAATAGTCATGAGATTTTGTGACGAGGTAGGAAAACAAAACGAGAATCCTTGCCATGACAGCACTGTGAACATCTGATTCCAACCGCTGTAGTTGAGATCCATGAAGCTAATGACATGCAGTTTCTCAGACATTCACTAAATCCATTTTTCTTCTAGTGTTGTTAACATCAGTTTATGAAATCATTTGCACGTGTACACACATCTCCAAATAAATACTTTGATACAATATAAGTCCTATATTCAAAGGCTAGTAAACATTAATTAAATTATAAGCGTTACTGGTTCCTTCTTTCTCATACAAAATGTTGAACAGCAGATAACTATCAAAGACTTATTACGCGACAAGTGATTCGCATAATTTTAGAAGCCATAGTCTCTCTCCAATAGAATATGTTCTTCCATATTCTCCATTCTATATCCCCAAGCCAGTTTTCCTGATCATACAAGATACATTAATAACGATAGTATCATAATTTGCCAACAAAACTCAAACCAAACTCCAAGCTAGTATATAAGCAAAAGGATTAAGAGCACCACAAAACCCTTCTTTCAAGTAAAAACTCTTGAAACCACACAGATCTCCACCCATCCTATATTCAAATTAAGCAAATTCCAAAATTACACAATAATTATCCTTTACCTCCAAATACCCCCAAAATTTGGAAAATTTGTGAATTAATTGGGAAAACCCAATCCCCATAATACAGCCCACTTACATTATCAATCAATCACCAAAAAAATCCCACGAAGAACATCATGCCAAAATACATAACAAATTCTCAAATAAATTGCAGCATTTACAACCAAATTTGAAACCCTAATGCATCAAATTAGCTTGAACACAGAATCAAGAAACCCCAAGAAATTATAGAATTATAGAAACCCAACCAAGCAAATCACATGCTTGAATCGAATATATCATCGGAGTGGTTCCCAAGTATCCAATCTCCCACATCAAATTCAACAATCCAAAGACATCAAAAGAAACAAAACAAACACAAAGGCACAACCCAAAACACAAATTAGTGAAACGATTGAGACAAAAGCAAAACAAACCCAACAATCTAAATCGAACAAAGAACAAACCTGGTGTATTGGAGGGTACATTGAATTGGTACAAACTGGGCATTCGAGAAGCTCATGGACACTCGTCGTTGGATGAATCGCAGAAGAAACAACGTTGTTGTGAGGCTTCGAGGACGAAAACTGAGGATGACGATGGTGATGGATCTCATCCTCATCCATACCATCCGATACGCATTCAATGCTATCCAATTCCATATTCATAAAATATATCTACAAACAGAGAATTAACACGAAATTCTGGGTTTTTCTGAGATGGGTTTGATTCTTTTTGGATGTGATTATCAGTCAGTGTTGAGGGTTCTTGAAGAATGAAAGGAAGAAGAAAGAAAACCCACAGAGAGAAGTGGTTTTCTCGATGGGTTTTTGATTTTCTTTCATTTTCTTGGGCTGTATGAGAGAGAGAAAAGAAATGGGAAAGGTTTTTAGAGAGAGAGAGAGAGAGAGAGGTAGATGGATTGGATTAGGTAGATTAATGGTATTATTGATTCACTTTTTATTGGGATTTTTTTTATTTTGTTATTGCTTGTTTGACATGGATTAAAAAGTATATTTTTTTTATACATATATTTATTTATATCATATCAATTAATATCTATTAATATTTTCTTTTTATTTTTTTATTTATTTTCTCTATTTTTTTATATATTTTTTTATAAAAAATCAAAAAATAGACTTATTTTAGTAAAGCTATTAGCTGTTTTATGCTCATCACTTAATTGTAATTCTAATTTCTATGGGTCAATATTAATTAATTACTATCTTAGTATATTTATTAACAAATTTTAAAATAATTATATATATTTTTTATGACGTGTATTTAGTTTATATTCGGCAATTTTTTTTAGTAATGTTTTGTTTTTTCTTCTCGATTAAAATTGTTTTGCTAGAAGAATTAGATGCTTTTGGCAAATGTAAAAACAAAAAAAAATTGTTATTGAAAAAGTTTAGGCAAGTTTAGAACAACTTGAAAAGTAAAAAAGTTTAATGAAAATTTTAAAAAATTCACTAAATATAAATTTTTTTGAAAAATGTGAATCTTTTAGTAGTTGTGATTGTGAAATAGAGATGAATTTTGTTTGAAAAAATTCACAATTATCAGATAAAAACACCTTAGCCAAAGGGTCTAGCATTTTTTTACTTTAATAGTCAAAAGATAACTTACCTTCAAATAAGAATAAATAAAAACATACAACTATATTAAGGCTAAGTTTGGCATACACAAAATAATCCATCTTTTTATCTTTTTATCTTTTTTCTATCACGTCATCTTTCTATTTTTCTGCACATCTTTTCGTAAAAAGATAAAAAATACACTTATTTAGGTCATTCCAAACAATCCCTAAATTTGTTGACAAATATCTTTGAAAGCTAATAAATATAATAACGTATGCATATACAGAGTGTAAAGCATAAATTTTGGTACAAATATTGAGTTCGAGTACGTGTCTAAGCATGGCTAATAACGGTTGATTGATTATAAAGTCTTAATATACATATATAAATTATATAAAAATATATTAAAATTGTATTGACATTTTTTTATTCTTAACCACATCCTAATGAATTAATTTGAGCATGATTCTTCAACTTTTTATTTTTTATTTTTTATTTTTTATGAGCAATATCTCCCACCATTTTATGCTGTTCTGAGTATATTCATAATTTCCAATAATATTTAATTCACATTGTATAGTCTTCATAGATATAAAGACAACAATCCTTTTTTTATTTTTTATTTTTGATCAAATGTGAAATATAGATATATGAGACCATTCTTGTGGAATCTACTTTTTGACTTATTACATTTCACTTTCAAATGTCTATATTGAGTGCCAAACAATTTGTTTTCTCAATTAAGGCTATTACATCATGAGATAGGATGATAACTTCGTTAAGTTTTTAGAATTTATCTTTTAAATTTTTTTAACAATTTTTTTTTTTCCATCCCATAAAACAAAGAAAACCAAAAAAAAAAAATGAAATAATGAGTATTTTGATTTTTTTTTTCCTTTTTTTTTTTTTTTTTTTTGTACCAAGTTAGTTTCTAAAATTTTTCTAGATAACAAAATTTGAAAACTCAGCCAAATAAATTTGGAGAACTGCTTTCAAAAAATGTTTTTGGACATTTTTTAGAAAACATTACAAAAAGTTGTTTCTGAATTTTCAAAATCCTTTTTGTTTTTTGTTTATTTTTGCACAAAAATGAAAATAAGAAGTATTTTTGAACTTCTCATTACTTTTATTAGATAAAGGAGTGTTTTGAGAAGATAGTTAAAAATTGATTTTTTGACTTTTTAAATTTTTTGACTTTTTTTGTAAAAGTGAAAGTAGGTTAAAAGTTGACAAATGACTATTAATCCACTTTCTAAAATATCACAAAAACATAATAAACCAAAATTTAGAAAAACAAAAACACAACTAAACAAAAGGTTCTCCAATGACCTAAAGCCCTACATCATCACTTTGAACCTAGCTTGTGTGAGCATTGAGCAAATAGTCTACGTATTTTTTCCCACAAAAGTTCTTGAGAGGACACAAAAGTTTATCCTGATATAGTAGGTTTCTTTTTCTTTTCTTTTTTTTGGGGTAAACAGAGTAGGTTTCAACTAGGCCAGTATATGATGCTCCAGCAAGGATGGACATTCGGCACAAGAGTTAATGGGTTTTCTTTGGATGATATAGTACATAATATATATATATACATGTATATATTTTTAATGCTCTTTTTGCTGTCAATTTGTTTCTATGGCCCTGTTTGTTACTGCTTATTTTCAGCTTTCAGCTTAATTTAAGCTGTTTTGATATGTTTGGTTTAGCTTATGCTTATAGCTTATAGCTTTGTGGAAGTCAGAAATCAGCTTATTCTTTGAGTAGGGCAGGAGATGCTTTAAGAATAAGCTGGAAATCAGCTTAAGCTGAAAGTTATAAGCTATAAGCTGTTTGGGCATAAGTTATAAGCAGTTTCCCACAGCTCTACCAAACAAGGCCTATATATATATACCAAGATTCATATTGATGAAGAAGACTAGGATGTGAAATAAGCATATGCCAATTTGACAACAATCACAAAAGTTCTTGATCAAGCATGTTATATTGAAGGAGAGAGTATTTTATGTCATGTGGTACCCTTTCACTTATTATTTATTCCATGATAAATATGAGACTTAAAAGTTATTTTATACTCTGTCTAATGTGTTAACTGATTGACCACATCAAATTTCGATCTCACTTGTTATCAAATGACAAATAATGAATGAAAAAGTGTATCACGTTAACTCAATCATATAACATACACATTATATAAAATACTATCTCTATATCCAAGACAGAAAAAATTTAGATTTTCATTTTAGTATTTTATGTCGAGTGTTGATATATATAGGGTTAATTACACTAATAGTCCCTATAGTTTGGTACTTGTATCACTTTGGTCCCTGACTTTTCAATTGTGACACATTTGACCCTGAAGTTTAAATCTTGTTCCAAATAAAGACAATTGAAAATATTATTAGATTTTTCAAGGGTAAAATCGTCAATTTGATCAAATATAAACTAATTTGACAAAAATAAATGTCAAAAAAATATTTTTAATTTTTTTAAAATTATTTTTATCCACTAATGATAAAATTATTTAAAATTAATAAAAATTACATGATTAATTTTTTTAAATTAATTTTACATTATCATTATCCAAACACATAATAAAAATTAATTTGGTAAAAAAAAATAAATAAATGTCCAAAAGATTTATTAATTTTACATAATTTTACTTTTAGTAAGCAGAAATAATTTTTAAAAATTCAAAAATATTTGCTTGACATTTATTTTTGTCAAATTAGTTTATATTTTATCAAATTGACAATTTTACCCTTGAAAAATCTAATTATATATTCAGTTGTCCTTATTTAAAACAAGATTCAAAATTCAGGGTCAAATGTGTCACAATTGAAAAGTCAGGGACCAAAGTGACACAAACCCCAAACTATAGGGACTATTTGTGTAATTTGCCCATATATATATCATCAGAATACTTTATCATAACTTTTTATTTCTTATGCAATTTAGTGTGAGAATATGAAATACATTGGGTGAAAAATATTTGCTTTCCGTCTATGTTTTGGTTCAAGATGCAAATCATTGGAGGTGCATGAATGGAACCACTTTTATGTCCATTTGTTAATTCTACTTCACGATGTAATTATGCCCATAAAATCTGCCTATTGTTTTGAACCTTAATTTATTTGCTTTTCTACTTTTTAAGCCTTTGTCAATTTTTATTTTTTCTTAATAAGTCAATTATATGAAGTATATATTATTTTATATTATTACTTTTGGTAGAAGCATTTAAGGATATTAAGGTCTCATTTGTCAATTATATATTTTAGTCAAAAATTTAAAAAGTTACTTTAAATTGTCACATCATTCTATTTATTTTTTTACACATCTTTTCGTAAAAAAATAAGAAGTTACTAAAATAATATATTCGCAAATGAGGCCCAAATTCAATATAAAATAAACTTGAATTCAAACTGCTATTTTGTTACGCATACAAACAAATAGGAAATTACTCAATTGATTGGTGAAGGAGAGAAATTATATTCCAAAAAAAACCCTCTCCTACTTCACTTTTTTTGGAAAAACTTATTACCAACTAAAAAAGTAAAAAATAGACAAATATCAGGATATATGTTAATTATAAAAATGTCACTGATATATTATTTCAATAAAAAAAATTTATATGAATCTTTGATAAAAATAACATTTTTCATACGCACAAGCACAAAAGATGTTCTCTTGTTGTCACCTCTACAAATAAATGCCCATGATGTAATCATAATCCTTTGTGGACTACAGTATGCAAGGCACCAATTGTACTTTATAATTATATTTAGATAATAAACAAAGAAAGAAAGAAAGAAGATTAGTTAGAATAATAATGGGCATAAAAGATCACTTGGGTTAAAAGCCACTTCAAGGTTAAAAAAGGCCACTAGTGTTGCAGATAGGATTCTAAAAGCATTATATTCACCACTTTAGTTGGCTTTGAAAGGATGTTACCTATGTTCCATCTATTTTGTGCTCTAACCAATCAAAAGATTGATCAAACTTATTGATCATGATGGCCACAAAGATGATGAAAAAGATCATGAATTTTGTTCTTCCTACCAACTTAGGGTTTGGTTTGGTTAGAATGAAATGAAAGTAGAGAAAATCATGAATTTTCAGCGTTTTGATTTTTTATCATATTTTTCAATCCAATCAAACAGACACTATAAGGAACAAAAAGAAATAAAATGAAAAGGGAATTCACTTCTTGCTACCAAACAAACCATAAAGAAAACCCATCACTTTCATTTTTTACCATATTTTTCACTCTAATGAAACGAACAGTAGAAGGAAAAAAAAAAGGGAATTTTGTTGTTCCTGCTACCAAACAAACCATAAAGAAAATATTTTGTTGAGAAAGTCAGCTACATCACAACCACTTCGCCACCACCGACCATCAGATTTATATTTAACAGGTTTGTGTTTGTTGAGAACAGGTTGGTGTTTGTTGAGACCAAACATTTCACCTTCTACATTAAAGTGCAGGTTTGAGAATGGTCACATTCATCATAGCCTGAAACTAGAACCAAACAAGGAGGTTATTACAATCAATGAGCATAGATGTATACCTGGGTCTAAACAGCCTTAAACAAAATCAGCATAAAAAATTTGATCAAATCATGCTTTTCAATTCATAAAAAATTAAAAAGACAGACATTTCTAAAAAAGTAAAATGCCGTGTCTAATACTGATACAACACGACATTCATCGGACATTTCCCAACACATAGTGAACACAAGTCCAAATATGTCCTACTATTTTTTAAAAAAATTACACATTTTAGACACTTGAAGACCACGTGGATATTGCTTAGACACACAAAAAATACATTAAAAATTTAAATAAAATAACTTGAAATCCAATGAAAATAAAAACATAAATTTATACATATTCTCTTCTTTTGACTTTAAAATTATTATTTTTAAATTAAATATTCATATATATAACATATATATGCCGTACAATAAATATATAAAACTATATATTTTTGTGCATATTCCTCACATATTGTATCCTACATTTTTTTTTTTAAAATTCCGTGTTAACATGTTCGTATCGTGTCATGTGTCTATGTCCGCACTTCATAGGCAAACACCGAGTTTAAACAATAATTAATGTAACCAACCATGTTTCAGAGGTAACATAAACAATGAAAATTCACAGCTTCTCATAACTTAAAAATATAAATAAAATAAAATAAAAAATTCTCTATCTGCAATAGATACAATCTGCTGCAAAGAAATTGGAGAGGAACAAAAAGGAAAAAAAACACTCATGTATAATACAAAACTAGCCAAAAAAACCGCTCCCTTGGTGTCATTCACTAGCCCCAAAGCCGATATTACAACAAATGGATCAAGTGATTAAGACGAAGTGTTATGGGACTTGCAGGATGATTAAGAGGAAGTGTTATGGGACTTACAGGATGAACCGGACGAGTTATCAGAAACGTGTAACTGAGAAATTTCACATCTACCACTGATTTGGGAAGGCTTCTCTGTATTTTGCATCCTCTCCCAGAGTGAGTTGTCTTGTCGTTGCATCTCTTGCACCGGTGTTCAACAACCTTTGAGCTAATCTATCTTTAGCCGTTACTTTCTTTTTCAACATCGACGCAAGAGTTTGCTTCTTGTTTCTGGCTGAAGACCTCTCCCCATTGGTTGTCTCTATATCTTCTCCAACAGCTGAAGATCTTGAAGTTGAAGCCATAGCAAGTTCCCGTAAGACAGCATCATTGTGTTCTCGAACTTTTGCAAGCTTTGCTCGCTTCAATGCCTTTTTATCATGTTCTCTCTTCTTTACTTCCTCTATATTCCTATCCCGAATATTCTTCACAGCCTGTTTTGCCAATTGCTCCACCAAATTACTCCCGAAATCAGGAGTAATCTCCTCTGTTAAAGAGGTTTGATTGATTGGCTTTCCCTCATTGTCTCGCGGTATCATAGGCCCGTGAAATGGGCAAACCCTCAAATCTCTTCTCTGACAAAGTCCCCCTTTACTCAAACGAGCACGACATGGTTGGATTTCAACAGGGTCTTCTTCATAAACCGTTGCTTGAACATTCAATTCTGCGATTTTTGCAGCTGGAATAACTGCATCATAGTCTACCCGACCCCAATGATTTTCGAGCTCCAAACCCCTTTGGTTGGCCAAAACATCCCTTTTTTTATCCCAATTATCCAAGAACGAACCCCACTTCATCACTGGAGCTTCAGCCAGAAACTTTCTCCTCTGGGGGTTCGATTCAGTTCCACTGCCTTCACAATCCATCTTCTCATTGCTATCTTCTTTTTTATTACTGTTTTTGGAAGCTTTCTTTTTTACCTCAACGGAAGTCGAGGCAATATTAGAATCATCGCTTTGCTTATCGAGAGTGGCAGAATTCCAGTTCTCAAATGATTCAATAGTACCCTCTTCCCAAATATCTTCTTCCTCGTGATTTTTGCTGTCAGGAAGAGAACAACCTGCTTCTTCACATTTCTTCTTCACTGACCGGAGATGATTTCGAATATCAATGAACTCTTTCAACGCGGAGTCCCTGAATCTGTTGTCCGCAACTTCAACCCTTACAAGAACCGAGATCCACTCTTGCACTGAAACCAAATGCTTCGTCACCAGGAGCTTGTAAAGCTCCCTCAACACATCGAAAACCACTTTATTGTCACCTGTTTCTTGAACTTTCTCTGCTTCTTTCAATGAATCAAGACGTATCTGTCGAAGTTCAGAACTACGAAACTCTTCCATTTCTTCATCATCTAAGAGATCCATTGGCACATTTTCATTTGTCGCAGTTACAATTTCTAAACATTCCCTAATTTCATCAAGTGTTGACTGTAATTCATCCTTGATTGAAGGAAAATTTTCCTTCAGCGTTTCAAACTTGTTCAGTAAAATCTCTTTTGTCCTCATCTCCCTCTCCCTTCTCTCCTGCTGAATCCGAACCCCATTAGCTTGTAAGTCTGGGAATTGAAAACGAAGGGTGTTTTTTAGGTAGTCAAACCCTAACCTAAGCTGTCTGTAATACATCCCATAAGAAGCATTCCATTTCTCTAAGAATTCAATCGCCTTTGAACGCAAAACCGATGCAACAGCTGGAGGAGCAGGAAGCGGCAAGTTTCTTCTGAATCCCACACTTAGAGTCAATAACTGATCCAAGTTCTCAACAAGAAGGGTTCTAAACAGTTTCGACCGCATGAATAGTTCATCTATTATGAGAAGCGCAAGATATCTAAGCTGCAGAAGACATTTCAAATTAAAATATCATATCCAGCTTCTATTGGAAAATCATATCACACCACCATTAAACCATACCTTCAATTATAAATATTTTGACTCCATTAGGAATATTTTCTGAAATGCAACGCCAGATTAGTTTTTTTCCCTCACTAGAGTCCATTTCAATCTAAACCATTACCCTCCAATTAGACACTCCCAATTCCTATAGCACTACCTTTCATGATCTCAAATATCTATTCTTCTATTCCATTATATAAAGCACACTATTAAAAATCTTTGTCACACTTTTTTTTTTCTATCCAAAATAACCCTAAAATAGAATCTCTGTCACACTTTTTTTTTTTTTTTTTCGTTTATCCAAAATAAACCTAAAATTGGTAACCGCTAAAACTCCACATCCAGCAACTGCTAATTCAATCTTCATTCGTTACACTGCCCAAAATTTAGATGTATAAAATTGCAAATGCATCACATTTGCACCAACCACTAGTATAAATATATATGTGCACAAAAAAGAATTTGTGCATCAAAGTATTGCACAAAAACACATTTATGACTATTTCCCACTTTGTGCTATGAATTTAAATGCTTATTTCCCAATACAAACTGACATCTAATCAAACCAAGTATACCCACCCACAAACCCAAACTCAATTTCAAGCACCAAATCAGTAAACAACAGAGCTAGGTCACAAATTCACACCTTATGTAGTCTCACAAAATCCACCCAATTAAACCTTTCGAATCCAATCTTGGAAAGAAAAAAAAAAAATTCTTGCCATGCGCGAAACAAGAACCCTAGATTTATTCATATTGTGTTTTAAATTGCATGAGAATTAACCCGAAAAACACAATGAAATCAAAAAAACAACACAGAATATATATATATACACCTGAGAGTGATCTCGTTTCATGAGATTCATTAGGGTTTGGGCGGCGAGGCGGAGCTCGGAATCGGAGTTTCGGACGACGTATTTGATGGCTTTGAGGAGGCGTGGATCGACCTCCGCCGCCGTAGAGTTTGTGGCGTTCTCTATCAAACCAACCACCACCACCGCCTTCTCTCTCTCCTCCTCCATCATCGCCTCTATCTATCTACACATGAAGACTCTCTGATCTGATTTGATTGTTTGTTTGTTTGTTTTGTTTCTATCCTCAAAAACTACCTCGCAATATTTTTTTGAATTTTCTTATCAATTTTCCCGGAAAATTCTTTTGCTGTTTGGATGGAGGCAAAAGTCAATGCGACGACGATTATCTAACAAAATGTGCAATGCAAGGCGAATCGAACGACGTCGTTGGATGAATCTATGCTTTGGGCTAAAAAAATTCAACCTGGGCCCTAATTTAAACTGTATGGACCTAAGCCCAAATCTCGGCCCAATTCAAAATTGTAACAAAACTAGGTCCTGAAGCAACACATGTTCTGTGAGGTTGCCATATTAATGAATATTAGTACAAATTTTTTATTTTATTTTTATTGAAGGGAATAGGGGAATGGGAAAGTACACAGGAGTAAGATTTGAATCCAAACATAACATCTGATAAGGAAGCAGTTCCGTTTGGTAGTTTGAAAATAATTGGCTCGAATTGGCTCAAAATCCAAAACGGCGTCGTTTTGGGTTTTCCTTCTTTTTTTTTTTTTTTTTCTCGTTTTTCTAAAAAAGAAGAAGAAGAAGAAGAAAAAGAAGCAGAAGCAAAAGAAGAAGAATAAGCTGGATCTTCATTAACATCATCATCAACACATCATCATCAGCCAACAAATTTTTTTTTTTTTTTCCTTCATCTTCAGATCCAGATCTACAAGAAAAAAAAAAAGAAAAAAAAAGAAAAAGAAAAGTAGAGAAAACAGAGAAAGTGGCGATCGGCGATACCCACCGGCGATCACCGCCATCACCGTCTTCTTCTTTTCCTCCTCCTTCTCTCTCGCCTCTTCTCTCTTCTCCTTCTCTTCCCTCTTTTCTCTTCTCTTTCTCGTCTGTATTCAAAAGCAAAAAAAGGGGGAAAAAAAAAGAAAAAAAGAAAAACCCAAAATGACATCGTTTTGGGTTTCGAGCCGATTCGGGCCAATAATTTTCAAGCTACTAGGTATTATTTATAAGGAAGTGTCTCACTCACCAGGATAAGGATGAGAATCGTGTCGTGTTATTAATTATGTTCATATCGAGTCATTTTAAATTTCAAAAATTATTCAATCTTAACCGACTACTTTCATGTATAATTTGTATGGTAAAAACTTTTACTCTAACTCAAAGCCAACCTTGGAAATTACATTACCATACAATATAATTATTTATGAATTATGTTGATCCCAATAATAACATTTATCAGAAGGAGAAATGTCATATTTTTAAGCCAAGAATGTCTTTGTCATTTTATAATATGATAAAATAAAGTAATATACCATGGCTTGAGGGGGGTGGTTTTTTTTTTGGCAAACAAAGACTAATGTCCTAGTGAGATCTTGTTGGCTAAAAGACATGCATTGTTTTGGAGAATCCAGTATAAAAAATTGTGGTGTTTGGGGGGGGAGAATCTAGTATAAAAAATTGTGGTGTTTGGGTTGGGGTTTTGTGCGTGGGTCATACATTGATGCATATTTATTGGGATTAGGCTCTTTTCACATGGACCATCATGACACATGGGTAAAGAGAGAGAATTTAGGCTCTTTCCTTCCTAAATTACTGCTTAACAAAAATTATATTAATAGGATATCAATAACTATATGATTGATAACCAAAAAAATAAATAAGAAGTTTTTCTTTTGAAAAATAGTATAAAAATATGCAATTTGATCATATAGTTATTGGTATCCGATTAATATGATTTTTGGTAGACATGAAGTGCTTAACAAACCTTACAACATGAACGGTTTAGATTATAAAAATAAATCTATAATGCACCACAAAATAAGACACAACAGTCACTTATAATCTGAACCGTGCATGTTGTAAGGTTTGTTGAGCACTTCATGCCTACCAAAAATCATATTAATCGGATACCAATAACTATATGATTGATAACCAAAAAAATAAACAAGAAGTTTTTCTTTTGAAAAATAGTATAAAAATATGCAGTCCGATCATATAGTTATTGATATCCGATTAATATGATTTTTGGTAGACTTAAAGTGCTCAACAAATCTTACAAAATCAACGG
Source organism: Camellia granthamiana (assembly GCA_036172215.1). Taxonomy (NCBI): domain Eukaryota; kingdom Viridiplantae; phylum Streptophyta; class Magnoliopsida; order Ericales; family Theaceae; genus Camellia; species Camellia granthamiana. The sequence goes on along the minus strand of CM069908.1, from coordinate 4,256,721 downwards.
TTCAGATCATAAAAATAAATCCATAATACATCTCAAAATAAGGCATAACAGTCACTGCTGTGCCAAAGTCACAGCAGTGACTCCAAGTCCTTCCTATAATGGATGGTGCCAGGTAATGAAGAATAGGTCAACCAGCCGAAATAAATTAGAAAAATTAGTTTAAGTGAAGTGGTGAAGAAATAATTTTATTTTTATAGTGATATAAGTTTGATATATATATTGTAATTTTTTTTTTTTTAATGTTTGGTGTAATTTTTTTTATATGTAGACTTGTACTCTTTTTTTTTTTTGTACTTATAAAGTAATTATTTTAAGACTATCTCGTTTCTTTATAATTTTTTTCAAATAAATTTTACACCTTATTTCTTTTAGCAAAAAATAATTTTTTGTAAAAAAATAATTTCATACGTTTAATTACGATCTTAAAACTAATATGTTGTGGTGGTATTGGTGATGGTGTGAGTTGGGTGCTTGCATTAGTAGCATTTTTTATCCATTTCACTAAATTATCAATATCCACTACCGTTTTAAATATCTTAATCCAATTTATAAGTCGTCTTGGAGTTTGAATTGTAAAATTGTACCAACACGATTTCATATTCGACATATTAACTGATTCTGATACTAAATGCTACAAACTTTTTAGGCAAAATTCATCCTTGAAAACCAACTAACAAAAAAATATCTTTAAAAGACTTCTATACACCTAACCGAGAGTTATGTTAATTGATTTGAAATCATAACAATGTATAAGCTGTTATTATTATTATTATTAGAAAAATGATTTGTGGCTCTAAAACTGCTGGCACTAACGGCACTAATTTCCTGTTTTGGTAACTTTGTTTTTTTTTTTTTTTTTTTACCTGATATAGAAATTAGTGCCATTAGTGCTCAAAAAATTAGTGCCACAAATCACAACTGTTATTATTATTTGGGGAAAGTTAGGCCACAAATGAGAGCCTAACAGAGACAAATTGCCTTGTGACAATTTATGACTTATATATGCTGCTGCATGTGAGTGTGTCCGAGGAGCATCTATATATTTTTGTCATCATTTTACATACAAAACACATACATAAATATTATATATAGAGATAATATAAAATAGTAGCGTATTACACCTTAATTCTTCATGTTTTCATCAAAGAGTTAGGAAGTTCAAACAACCTTGTAATGGCCTTAGGGTTTTCGATAGAAACTCTAAAATGAATCAAGCTATTTGAGTTTCATTTTTGTAATTTGATTCGTTAAAAAATTATTTTAATATTAATTTAATATGTAAATAAATTAAGATTTGACATATTTTTTAACTCATCAGGTTTTTAAATTAAGTTTAAATAACTTATTACTTAGCTCAATTATATGCACTATAAAGACATAACTAGTGGAGACCAATTTAATTGAAATTTATTTGAAATTAATGTACCTTAGACTATGTAGTCCTCTCAATCCGATTATGAAAATTGATCATAAAATTACCATACACACTAGTTTTCTATCCGTATTATACACAGGTAGTGTTTAAATCTTAATTTTATGTAAATTTAACTTTTACATATCATTTTTAGTAAGTTAGTTAAAATTATAATTAAAGTAAATTTGAATATTGTATTAGTAAGTAAATCAATTTTAATTTTCTATATAACCATATCGTTGCATTTTGTGAGTAGATTTTTTTGACACTTTGACATGACTCCAAGTGATTAAAATAAATTTTGCAAAATTTGATATTTTATCTTATTTGTAATCATTATAATTTTTTTTTTTTCAAATAAACGAACTATTTCAAATGTTTAAATTAAAATTTTATTTTATATTTTTTGGTGTATAAAGTCTTTATATATATATATACCATATATCTTTGTATGAAACGCTTAAACAAATGATAATGATTATAAAAAAATACTTGAAATTTCAACATAATAAAATCATGGATAATCAGCGATATCACATTTGTTAATATGTTACCTTTTCTATGGTACTATAATATAAGTTTCACAATCAAATTGTGCCCCTTAAAATCCAAAATCAATTTTCCATGTTGAATAAAAAAATAAAAATAACAATTCTATACACACCACAGCATGACTATTATGAACCATCCATGTAAATTAAATTTATCACTGCAACTTTGTTAGAAATATCTTCCCCTTATGACATTTAGTGACTCATATGATTGGGTGGGAGTAATGCATGCATGTTGCATTAACTATAACAAAACTCATAAGGTTAACCAAAAATAACAAAATATTAGCCCAACTTAATACAAAAGTTGTTGTATTTTATATATTTTAAAAGTTTAAAGGATTATTAAAGTTCTAAATTTATAGCATCTATTGATAATCAACTGTTAAATAATTTGATCAAGTTGAAATAAATAGTATTGATTAGTCTAATTTTACATATAATTACAATCTCAAATACATGAAAATAATGATAATAGGAAAATGGTTTATAAAATAATGAAAAGATTAATTTTTTTGAGCAAAAAGTCGTAGTAAGACTGGGTAAATTTTAAAGAGAAATTGCTACATTTTTTAACAAAAAGACTACACGGAGAAAATATATGTAGAAATTAAAAAGTTATAAAAAATTTGAGATCCAAAGCAAAACATGGATTGGGGGGGAGTTATAATACTTTTTTAACAAAGAGAAAATGAAAAGGCCATAAAGAGAGAAAAGTCTTAAAAGTAATAAAAATCTCAATTACCAATGATACGTGTTAACTATTTAGATTAACAAATGGAAGTGTTTTAGGTCGTGTTTGTTTGGCTTTATAAGTAGGAGGATTAGATTATCAATCATGTGGTCTTACATAGCCTATGTTTAGTTGACAAAAATAGAAGGGAATTAGTAGTTCTATGAGACTATGAAAACTCTCACATAGATAGATTAGCTTGGTTGGATTTTGGAGACTATGAAAACTCTCACATAGATAGATTAGCTTGGTTGGATTTTGGATGAGATTAGGAAAATAGTGAGGGGATTGAGTTTATTCTATATAAAAATTTTATTTTTTTTACCAAGTCTACCTTTTAATATTTGTTTAATTTTTTTTAATATAGAAATAATTTATTTATTTATTTTATATAAAAATAATTTAACAATCCCATTCCTAATCATCTCCTACACTATTATTAAAACAAACACATTTTTGCTTAATCTCCTCACTAACAATCTCCTCACTAACAATCTCATCCAACTTAATCCGCCAAACAAGCGTGGCCTTAGAGCATTTTAATATAAAATTTTACTCTACTTATATTATAAATTTTTAAAATTTTTAAAATTATATCATATCTTCTCTTAATACACTTATTAATATATTAATTAGTACATATAATATTATTTTATTACATATGATATCTACACAGCTGAGCCGACATGAACTGTGTTTAAAATTAATATATTTTTAATATAAATCCCGAAACATATATCTCAACCAAGGGATGAGCACCGAAAGGCCTCTTCAAAATAACATAGAGTGGGAAAGATAAAAAGGACAGTGGGGTCCCCAGTCCCCCAAAAAAAAAACAAAAACAAAAAAACAAAATTACAGTTATAAAAATTGACTATTTCTTTTGTATGCATGTGGTTTCTTATCATCAAATTGGATTCTTCAAACTTTCTATCCTTCATTAATGGAACAAACTTTTTAAAAACAAAATGAATTACAAAATAGTTAATAGAAAGCATAATGAAGGATTTGAAATTAAATCTAGTAATGGGATTTATATAAATGTTGCTCTGTCAACACATTTGTTACAATTTATTTAATATTTCAATTTTATGCTCTTAACATTAGTATTGACGAAAAAGCGTTGCCATTTTAAACTTTAAAGTTGTGTTTAGATTAAAAAAAAAAAAAGAACAGTGTATTTGATTTGAGTTTTCTAGATTAAAGTTTTTTGAAAATTGAGTTTTTTAGTTTTCGTATTTTTTTATTTTTAGTAAATATTTTTAAAATTTTAAACATTTTTTTTACTTTTTTAGATGCACCTTACTTAGATGTATCTAAAAAGTAAAAAAATTGTAAAAAAATATTTTAAAAAATTAATAAATACATAAAAATACAAAATATGTACTGAATTGTTATATTTTTTTTATATTTTTGGTATTTAGTGAATTTTTAAAATATTTTTTTTATAATTTTTTTACTTTTTAGGTATATTTATGTTAGATGTGTCTAAAAAGTAAAAAAATTACTTAAAATATTTAAAAAATTCAGTAAAAACAAAAAAACACAGAAAATAAGAAAATAAAATTTTCTGAAAAGTGTTTTTTGAAAAATAGAAACAAGCAAATTGTTATTTAAGACAAAAAAAATTAGACTTAATTTTCACGCTAAGTGATGGTATAATCAATTAAAATCTGGAAAATGAGTGGGAGCACTAATTAGTGCTACCACTAATGATGTGGTAGTAGGCACCTACCATGAATGATTTGATGTTTTGGTCTTGGTGTTGTATTTTTTTTCTTTTTTTATTGAGTGCCATGTCATTAGTGGTAGTTTTAGAGCTCCAAAATTAGTGGTCTCTATCATTGTTGTTAAAATATTAAATATAATACTCTCCTACATATTTTTTAATCATCAATCAATCTTATCATTTATATATCATTGAGTCTATAAAATAGATTTAAAAAATGAGTTTGTATATTATTTTTCTTAAAAAAAAAATATAGTTAAAATTTGTGAAGAGAATAAAAGATGAAATTCTATTTTTAAAAAAATTAAAAGACATAATGAAAAGTGAACAAAATCAAGTAGATAATAAAATTTAAAATAATTCAACATTATTTATAATACGAAATTTTATAATGAAGTGAGCCCGACATACTTTATGGCTAAAAAATGATTTAACAATTTTAATTAATGACTAATGTTTTTGTTAACAAATTTCAAAAGAAAATTCTAACCCCCCCCCCCCCTCCCAAAATACAAAATACTAAATACATTCTTAAATTATAAACTAATAAAACACAAATCAATCACATCATTCTTCATTGAATTTTTTTTTGGGTACAAAAACAAAATGTATTAACATTTTTGTTTGGTAAATTTTACCCATGGCATTAATTGTGACGTAATAATATAAATAAAAAACTAAAAATAATACAAATTTAATTCTACCACCATCCTTATCTTTGCCCTGTAATTAAAGAGCAATAATAATTTAATCCATAAATTCAACAAACAACACGTGAAGATGTTTCCTCCTTCACTAGTAAGTATAATTTTCTTCTCCTCAAAGAAACTTAAGGGAAAGAAATTTTCCCACCTTCCAATCAAGCACACCCGTTCGGAGAAAACCCGACCCGAGAACCCGTCAAATCGTACACGACCCGGAATCCCTGCTGCTGGATGTTCCCAATTATGGATAGCCCGCTCATCGTACCCGCAAATGCAAAGCAAAAGGTTCCCTTACTATCCACCGGAATCAAATAATTCGCCGCCGGCAAAGACACGTCAGCACGGACGAAGTGAAGCACCACCGTCGGAACGCTAACCTCTGACTTCCCCGATAGATCAAAGCAGGTATCGAAGAGCGAGAAGCCGGGTGCCCGTTTCAAATTGGACGCTCCGGATATAAAAGCGTTTCGGAACGCTGTGTAAGCGGGTTGGGTCAAGCGGGTCACGGAGGTGCCGGAGTCAATGATGACGCCGCCGTTGCCGGCGGCGTCGAGCTTGAATTGCGCCGCCGTGATGCCCTTGACCCAAGATCCGCCGACGCTGATTCCGGTGAGACCGACGTAGTAGAAAGTGTCGATTCTAGGGTTTGTGAGTAAGGGAGTGAAGACGGCGGTTCGAGAAACCGCCGATTCGCCGAACAAGATTGAAGACGGTTGAGACGAAGCGGACCGGTCAACCAAGCAGTAGGAGAATTTCCGGCCGAATCGCCGACCGGTCTGACTCGGAAACGATAACTTCCCCCGGCCTAAACCCAATAAACCGGCCGCGCCGACGAACAAACCCTCGTTGTCGTGACCGCAACCGAGAGCGACGTTCTTCACTCTTGTCCCCCGAAACGTGAGCGTTTCGCTGGATAATTCGCCGTCGGTGAACGATCCGTCGCCGTACTCGACCGTGTAGCCGCACGTATTGCGATTGCAGTGTCGCGAATCGAGTTGGAGACAGAGCGGAGACCCACATTTGACGCCGACGAAAGTCGCCGATTTCTTCGGATTGAATAAAGGGTCCGACTGAGGGTAGCATTTCTTGCAAGGAAGGCATTGGGTCCAGACGACGTCGCTCCCAGTGTCCAAAACCATGTATGAATATTTGGGTGGAGTGCCAACGCCTAGGCGAGTGAAGTACTCGCCGCTGCCTTGGGCGAGGCCGGAGACGACGGAGCTGCTGAAGTTGGTGGCGCGGCAGAAGATGGCGAAGGACCTGGAGGCGTCGCGTTGGAGGCGGAGGTGGAAGAGGGATTCGGGAGTGGAGTTGGAGGAGAGAGAGTCGCGGTGGTGGAGCTGGAGAGAGAGAGAGGTTTGGGAGTTGGGTGGTTGTGGGATTTGAGAGTCTTGTTGGGTGGTCGATGAGGAGAGGGTGTGTGGATTGGGGAGAGAGGTTACAAGTAAGGTCTGGTATTCGAGAGCAGTGGAGATAGAAGAGAGGAAGAGGAAGAGGAAGGAACAGACAATGAGTACGAGTATGGTGGCTCTTGATGCCATTTTAGAGATAGAGAGAGAGACAGAGAGAGAGATTGTAGGAGAGACAGAGGGGTTTGGGACTATAAATAATGGAGACAGGTAGAGAGAGAGAGTGTGTGGGGAAGACGCGGTTCTGGTTTGGAGTAATTTAGCCGAGTCCCACTCCGTACATTTAATCCAGTAGTGTAGTGTAATAACATGGGTTTCAAATGCACTTAAATAATTTATTAAATTTTTTACTTATATAATGGCTGGCTACGTGGCTCCGTTATAATGATTTTATTAATTTTTTTTTAATTAATATGTATAAATTATTTCTGAAAAAATTAAATATTTTATTTGTTCAGAAAAATAGACTGTAGTTTTAAAATCAGACTTGTTAAGGCTTACGTGGTGTTTAGCATGTATTAAAATAGTTTATATTATTTTAATACATTATTTTATTTGAGTTATAATTATTTTATTTAGATTATGTCATTTATTTATTACATTATTTCAAATTTAACTCATATTTTATAATTTTTTTTATTATAAAAGTCAAAAATATACTTATTTTATAATTTAAGAGTTAATTGTCATATCATATGCGTACTTGATTATAATTTATTTTTTTATAATTACAACTTTCTAATATTGAGTTATGTTATTTATAATAATTAAAATTACAAATGACATAACTTACATATGGTAAATACACATTAATAAGTTAAAATTAAAAAATTACTAAAAACAAATTAATGCACTTTAAATGCATCTTATCAAATGTCGGCATTTGTTAACATTATCCAAACTTAAAAATAAAATTTAAAGTTTAAGAAATTACTAGAGATTTGTTCTAATCATTAACTTATTCAATTATCAAAAAAATAAAGGATAAATTACACTGACTTTCCTTGAGATTTAGTTTAGTTACATCCCACTCCTCTAACACTTTAGAAATTACATTCTCACCCTTGTGATTAATAATTTCATTTCACAAGCTTCACTACTTATATAAAAGACAACAACTCTTAATAAAAAAAAAAGATAAAAATTACATTGAAAAAAAAAAAAAGAAAGTAAAGCAAAGGGGAAAAAAAAAAAAAGAGTGCATAAATTTAATATTTTTATTTTGTTTAAATAATTATAATGATAAGGGAGTTAGTTTAATTTTCTAAACATCAACTGATGATATATATTAAATCCAAATCTCAAAAGTGGAAGTGTAATTTACCCAAAAATAAAAGTTTCTATGAATAAGCAATTACTACTTTTTATCATTTCCTAAATATATATAGGCAAAGAAAAATGTTTGGTGGCCCGAAAATATGTGGCCCGAATAGCTCGAAAATGGCAAAACGATATCGTTTTACATCAAAAACGACGTCGTTTTGAATATTTCAAACCATTCAAGTCACATATTTTCAGACCACCAACTATTACTGATATGCAAATAGTGCTTGGTAGTTGTTGCATTTCAAAAGCAAATTTAAATTCTCTTGTTTTGTTAAGTACCTTAATTGCTCCACCAGTTGGATTGTACCATACCAACAAGAAAATGGTACGTGGTTAGGGCTGAGTAAGGAATCTGTGAAATCCGTAATCCGATCCAGTTCAGTCTAATCTAGTAGGTTTGGATTGGTTTTTTGAATCCGTGGTTTGGTTCCAGATTGAAAAATTAAAAATTCGTAGTTTACGGATTGGTTCCGGATTGAACTCTACGGTTCCGGATTGGAATCGATCCGGACCGTATACAAATGGTCTATATTTTTATTATACACCCTCCTGCATAGTATCTTCTCTTATTTCATATAAAACTTAAATTCAAGCCTAAACTTGTATAGTATCTTCTTTTATTATTTTTGTTTGCTAGTTTTTAGTGTTAATTTGTAATGGTCTAAATATTTATGGTGGAACTAGTTTTCTTATGATTGTTTAAATTTTAGAACAGTTTGTCGCTATTATGAAAAGACATGTTGCTATTGTGAAACTAATATGATACTATATTTATATTTTTATGAAATTAAAGTGTTATATATATTTTTTTGTTATTTAATTATGTAAATCCGTTGTCCTAAACCGATCCAATCCGTGTTTAAATGGATTGGTTCGGATTAGTTCCACGATTTAAATGGATTGGATTGGATTGGTTCTAATTTTTCAGGATCCGTAGATAACGGATTGGTCCTGATTTTACTCTAATCCGGACCATGCTCACCCCTATACATGGTACAAAAACAAAAACAAAATATACACAAACTTCATAAATAAAAAACATTTGGCCAAAGAGGAGCTATTTCAAATTTCAATTAAGGGCCAAGCGTAAAAAGAAAATCAATTTACCTAAACTTTTCCAAGAAAAGTTTGGGATCCCTCTTTTTTGAGAGTTTCATGACCCCAAATTTGATCTTCGCCCTTGATGTGTGTGTAGGATTCACTCATGTATGCATGAGCCCCATATTATGAGTAGTTGAGATGAGAATGAGGGTTGTGAGGGTCATATATATGTGAGGGCCTCTATCACGATTGAACTTTCCCCTGTTAACAAGAAGGCTAACTTTTTAACATTCACTAACCTGATCAATTTTTTAACAATAATTTTATTACAAAAAAAGTAAAACAACAAAAAACTACTAAAATTTAAATGATTTGAATTTCTTTTAAAATCTGAACTTGACTGTCATGGTTGAACTTATAAAGTCCATTGTAAGTCTTATTTTAACTATTTGAATTGTTCATTTTGTAATATTCTCTATGTATTTTATCCACGAAAGAAATTAGATCAATTCAATAATTATAACATATTTACAAAATAAATAATTTAAATAATTAAAATAAAATTCGTACAGAGTTTCACGAGCCTAAACATGACGGTGATGTTCATGTTGAATTTAAAAGAAACCCAATTAATTCAATGCGAATGCCAAATTCAATTAAGGAGTAGTTTCACACTTAAAAGTTAATATAAAATAAAATAAAAAGGGTAAAAAATTCAACCTCTATACAAATCAAATAATTTATTTATTTACTCATAACTATCTATTTAACTAAAAAAATTATTTTCAAACACCTTTTTTTTTTATATCTTATAAAAAAAAATATCACTAAAACAGTTAGGCTCTGTTTGGTTTAGATTTCAAAACATAGTTCCACTACTGATTTGAGTTTGGTATTTGATTGCAGTTTTTAAATCATAATTCTACACCAATTTCTCAAAACTCATTTCAAACTATAATCATTACTTTTCAAAATCCATAACTAAACACACAACTCAAAACTTTTTTCAAAACTCAAAAACAACTTTATTTTTATTTTAAATTTATTTTATTTTATTTTATAGGAATATTTTTAATATTTTAATTTTCATAAAAATATTTTAATATTTTAATTTTAATATTTTGATATTTTAATTGTAAATATTTTGATTTTCAAAATATTTTTAATGTTTTGATTTTCGGAATATTTTTAATATTTTAATTTTCTAAATAATTTTAAAATATTTTTAATGTTTATACAGGCCTAAAAAATGAATTGACAGAAAAATTAATTGACATAGAAGTCATTTGAAAAAAAAATTATTTAAAAAATTTACTTAAAAACAATTAATTGAAAAAAATTATATTTTTATTTGAGTATTTTAAAAATAGTTTAGTTATGATTGTTGATCAAAAATACGGATATCGAGTTATGAGTTATGTGTTTGATTATCCATTATAGGTTGAATTAAGTTTTGAAAACTCATCACTAAACAAATTTTCTTATTTCACATATCACATCAAACTTTCAAACCTCAATTCCACATATAATTCAAAACTCAATTCAACATTCTATTCAAAAATCATAACCAAACAAATTTTTTACACTCAAATCATAATTTTACAACTCACAAATTCAAAATATAACTCATACTCTCAACTTATATTTATAAAACTCTATCAAACGTAATCTCAAATTTTCAAATAAGACCTAAATAATTTTAAAAAAATGGTGGAAACTATCAAAATTATCATGAAGTAAAAATTTGTCAACAACGTGAAATAAGATGACTTTTGTCAACGAAGTCAACTATAAGATAACTACCAGCACACTTTTTTTTTTTATTAAGAGCAACCAGCACACTTTTTTAGTCTTGATTTTTGTGTACCATTTTTTTTTTACTGGTACGGTACATACTATTTGTCCCGTACAAGTCTTATTAGCAGAGTTGAAACAACCACATTCTCTTTCCTCCAACTTAAAAAAGGGTGTTATTTTTCATAAATTCATTTTCATTTATTTATATTTCATTTAGTATACATTAATTTCTTATATTTTAATAAATTTTATGACATAGTTATCAAAATATTTTTAATAATATTCACATTTATAATGTAATGTGACTATTTCGTGATGTAAATATTTACACTGTCAATGTGAATATTTAAATCGTTAATGTAAATATTTACATGTCAATATGAATGTTTACATTATTAAATTATTAACTGTTTAAAAAATATTTGTGAAGGTAAAAATGTTCATAAAATACTTTAAATGTGATAATTAAAATTTGGTAGATCAAATGTTCAAATAATAAGACTTATTAAAATATAAGAATATATTATGGACTAACTGAAATACAAACACTTGAAAAAAAAATTTGTAATAAGTTTCCCTAAAATAGTGTAACAATTATACCATAGTTAATACAATTTATAATAGGTCCCATTAAAGTATTAAAAACACCATCACCCTAAAAATTGGGAATTTCCAATATCATTCATTAAAACATAAAATAAAAATAGGACCATTTAGAATTATAGGAAAAAAATAATGTATAAATTTATTTTCTAAACCTAATGATGTATAAAAAAAATGATTGACTAATTATTAGATAAAATATGAAAGAGAAATAATTATTTTATATATTTTAATTAATTATCACATTATTAAATTTAAAAAATAAATTTAACTTTAAAATTTGAATAACAAAATAACATATTATATAGTGAAACTTAAATATAAACAACATAAAAAGTTTTTATTTTTTTATTTTTTTTATTCCAATAAAGTGCTTGTGCATACTTGTTTGAAAACTTAATTTTTAAATTAAAATAAAGTTAAAAAATAATACATAACAAAAAAAAATACAATTTTTTTATATAATTTTTTTCACATTATAAAAAAATTAAAAATCACAACCAAAAAACAAAACAAAAAAACACAAATGAGAAACTATATCAAGGGCCCCACTCTCTCCTCAAAATACGCGGTGCGGGTGGACCATGCAATTCATTCCGCCGCCCCCAGATTTATCGGATCACTCTCACTCTAAAAACCCGCATTTATCGGCATTGATCTAGTTCAATTTGTTGGTACCATGATACACCAACCTTTTTTCTTTTTAAAAAATTATATTGTTAATTTACAATCTAAAAAGGTCTGCATCTTCTTCTTCCTCCCCTTTTGTCTCTCTATATAAGTATATATTTCTTTTGAATAATTCCTGGTAGCTCGAAATAGTGGCTCGAGTAGTGGCTCGAGACCCAAAACGACGTCGTTTTGGGTCTCGAATTTTTTTTTTTTTTTTTTTTTTCTCTTCTTCTTCTTTCTTTCTTTTCTTCTTCTTCTTCGTTGAACCAGCAACACAGGCGAGAGAGAGAAGAGAGAGGAGAGAGGAGAGGAGAGAAGGGCCCGGCCGCCGCCGATCGTCGCAGCACGACGCCGATCGTCGCAGAAGCTCCGATCGTCGCAGCACGCCGCAGCTCGTCGCAGCACGCCGCAGCTCCGCCTCCCCTCCCTCCTCCTCCTCCAGCCATTTTTATGGCCCCCTCCCCTCCCTCCCTCCTCCTCCTCCTCCTCCTCCTCCTCATCCTCCTCCCTCCTTCCTCCTCCCTCCTCCTCCTCCTCCTCCGACGAATTCGAGCCAAATTCGAGCCGAATAATTCGAGCTACGAATCATCGTTGATTTCTTTTTTTTCAAAAGAACAAAAACAAAACAAAAAAATTCCCTAAAGGCCAACTTCTCAAATTCACGAAAAATTCTGTGGTTTGAACCATATCTTATAACATCTCTAATGGTATAATTAAATTGATGTGTTAAAATGTTTGTTATATAATAAAGGGTGATTTAAGATGATCTAAATAAGTATATTTTTTGATTTTTTATGAAATATAGGTTGAATTTGAAATGATGTAATAGAGAGATGATGTGACTTAAATAAGATGATGTGACTTAAATAGGATAGTGATTTTATGACTTTTTTAGATTATGACAAATAAGGCCTAAAAGTGAGACTTAAGACCTATTTTGGAAAGTAAGTTAAAAGTCACTTCTCAATTTTTAATTCATTTCTTCTCTCACAAAAAAATACAAAAAACTAAACAACGTCAAAAAGTCAACTTTTAGTCATTTTCTCAAAACACCTGTTATTTGTGTACACTTAGTGCCGTTTTGGGAACCAAAATAAAAAGCCACGTTTTTTATCTTTGGTCCAAAAACACAAGTGGCAAAAACGCAACAAAATTGGTTTGGGAAGTTATAAAAATGCAAGTGTGAAATTACAAATTGGGACCTATGACAAAAAAATAAAAAAATAAATTTCTTATGTTGGGTAAGGGTATTTTGGTCATTTTAATTTGATTTGACACCATAAACAAATATTAAACTAAAAAGCCAAAAATCAGCTTTTTACCAACTTCCCAAATCACTTTCCAAAAAGCTAAAAAGCTTGATAAAAAATCAAAAGTCAATTTTTTACCAACTTCCCAACACACCCCTTAGTGTTTATTAGTTTAGAGAGCAATAGTGTGTTTCAATAATGTAGTTAGATGTATGTTAAAGCATGTGTTATGTAAAACCATCTCTAACGGTTCACTAATTCTTTCATCAAATTTAAATTTGATGAAAAAATAATCTTTTTCCTGAAACAATGATTTTTATCAAATTAGTATCAAATCAAGGATATCAAAAATCTTTCACTAAATTGAGAACGACTGAGAGCTTTCATCGAATCATTATTCATAGCTGTTAGATTTTTACAATTGAATGTCTCCGGATGACTACATCTAAACAAAAATTTATGAAAAAAATACACTGAACAGTCGACCGGTTGGACATTTGCCTAGTCAACCAATATTTTGATAAAAATGCAAAATTCTCTGCTTGAGCACTTGATATTAAATGGAATTTTCATTCAAATTTAGTGGAAAAAAAAAAATATCGTTGAAGATGTTCTAACAGTATGACCCACTAAAATATATAAATATATGCTTATATTTTATATTTATGGAAATAAAATGAAAAATACACACAAAGAACAGAGCAAGCACACAACACTCGAGTAGACTCTCTCTCTCTCTCTCTCTCTCTCCCCTTCCTTTTCCCTCCTTTTCCTGCTTTTTCCTTTGCTACTGCACTCGTTGCAGTTGGCAACGACCTTGGCAAATTTGGTAACTAACAAACACCTTAGCAAATTCATGGGAGCATATTACTCATTTGTTTCTTACCTACCTGTAACTAATTAACTTTAGAATAAAGGTTGGGACCCCCTTTGGGGGTCACCCCCTTTATCCCCCTTTGCCACGTGGTAAGAGGTGATTGAAGGAACAGGAAAAAAAAGAAAAAAAAAAAGAAAAGGTGACCAATGAGAGAGAGAGGGGGTCCAAAGGGGGTCCTAAAAAGGGGGGATGAATCATTGTTGTTAACTTTAACAATGCACTTAATGAATGCATCGGAGATGCTCTTATGTCTCCATTAGGCCTTTTGTGATATTTAATTAATTTAATGTAATATTAATTATGATTTATTGTGATATTAGTTATAATATTATTTGAATTGTGATTTAGAAAGTCATTAATTATACCTCATGTGGCGTTTGGTTAATTTTTTTTATTTATAGTTATGACTAAAAATTATCCAGTTATGACATTTGTAATATACAACATCACAACTGTCATAACTTTTGAAGATGTGCATCATAACATGACCCCAAATTCATATATGAACTGAAAATGTATAGTCCAAGCACTAGACAATGGACTTTTTTTTTTTTTTTTTTTGTATAATTTATTGTAAGCTAAAACATAATAATCAGAATGCAAATACTAAAATAACTCTTCCACCATCATCCAAATAATTATTATTTTTTAATTTAATTCAATTATTTTTATTTAATAAGTTATAAGTAAAAGTTATTCTAAAAGTTGGATACATTTTTTTAAAATGAATAAAATTATAAATAATTTAGATAGATATTAAAATGAATAAATATTTAATTTATTCAAAAAATGATGATTCGACACCATTTGATACTCATACTGGACTTTTCAATTCAAACATATACATTGGAGAAAAGTAGGAATCTTTTCTTAGGAGTGTTTTGAAAAGTCGGTAAAGAATTGGTTTTTTAATTTTTTTATTTTATTTTGTTTTTTTATAAGTAAATTATGTAAGAGGTAATGTGATTTAAAATTAGTAAAAAAATAAAAAATTGATTTTTTAACAACTTTCCAAAAGAGCACTTAATAGAGTTGGAGCTAAGGTCTCGTTTGGGAACAGACTAATTTAGTAATTTTTTAGTTATTTGACTAAAATCTGAGCTAAAAAAAACTAGTATGTTTGGGATGACTTTTTGGCTTTTTACGAAAAGATATGCAAAAAGTAGAGAGAAAAGAGAATCTTTGACTTCTTTGTGTGGGTTGTTGACTTTTTGACTAATTTAAAATTTTTTTGACTTTTTAATTAAAAAAGAAGGTTCCAAATGAGGCCTAAATATACCTAGGCGAAGCTAAGCTAGGCTAAGGATGCTTTTGTATGGTCTAGTCAAAACTTGACGAGACACACGCACTATTTACTAATGGCAATGCTACAGACCCCAGCTGGGGCACCTCCAGTGACCCCCAGTGACAAGTGGCGCGCTGTCACTGGTGGAAAGCTAAAAAAAAAAAATATATATTTTTCTGTCCAATCAGGAGAGACCCCCAGTGACCCCCACTGGGGGTCTAAGTCATTTTTCATTTGCTAATAATAAAGAAACGCGAATGTTGGACCGAGAAGCCATGAAGGCTTGTTTTGGCAAGGTAGTGAAAAGGTAGTTATTAACTTTTTAATTAAAAAAATTAATTTTTTTTTATCTAAGTTACTATTTAAAAAGTTAATTTTTTTGTTTAAAAAATCAAAAATTAATTATTTATCAACTTTCCAAAACATCACGGAATTTTCATATTCTCATTGATTGGAAAAATAGTGGGTCTACGTTTGGTTTGGTTTGATTTTACCAAAAAAAATAATAATAATAATTAAAAATTAACTTGATAAAAAAACAAAAATATTCATTATTTTTATATAATTTTATTTTTTTTTAAATAAATAATTTAAAAAATTTATTTTTGATAATTAATTTTACCAAACTAGTTTCTATTAAATACTTTCAAAAGTAAATAAACAACAGGAGATATATGTAGGTGGGAGTCCTGTGAAAAGTCTTTGTAATCCTAGCCTGTGATTCTCATAGTCTCTCTTTCCAACACTATCTCATATCTTCCCAACCATACTCTCTTCTTTTTAAAATAATGTTACAGTAATTAAATATAGGGTAGATTGAGTTTTTTTTTTAATATTTAAAAAAAAACTAAAAATTATTGAGAGAATTTACCCACTTTTTAAATTATTTGAGAAACTAATCTATTTTTAAAATCACATTTTGAAAATGTGATTTTAAAATTGAAATTACATTTTCAACATGTAAATCTCTGTTGATATTTGAAAAAATATATATATAACTCTATAAGTTTGGATTGTCTTGAGATTTTGATTGATATAATATTTAAATTATTTTTCATCATTAATTTGTTAGGTGTTTCGTTTACACCAAAATATATATTTTATTTTTATTTATCTATGTATCTGCACACCATCTACAAATCTGATGTTGCCCTTTTCATCGGTGCCCAAATTTGATCAAGGGAGCATATTGATTGTTTTTAAATCTTCACTTTTTATTTTTCTTTTTCTTTTTCTTTTTTGGGTAAATCTTTTTAGTTGTTTTCTTTCACAACAAAAAGAGTGTATTTAAGTGCCAAAGTAAATGTTTTTCTATCAATGAAAATATTTACGAACATATGTTGCTACAGTTTATTGATTTCCATTTTAAAAATTTTGTGTCATAATATTTAAAACGACTTCTATTTACATTTTTTTTTTTTTTTTGGGGGGATTAAGATGAAATAAACAGAAAACAAAAGTTCATGAGGATACTAATCCTCTCACAGAAAATGTTAACCATCTCTGCAACAAGCAAACCTACAATTTGGCTAGGAGGGTCTTCAAAAACTATCAAAAGGTCTTGGTGATTCACACTCATGTTGGCTAGTTTGTCAGCACATTAGTTTTCTTCACGGCAAATGTGGTTAAGAGTGCACTTGCATCTTTCCATGAGAAACTTTTATGCAAAAAGGAGAGAGGGAACGAGATCTCAGGACTCAAACCCCTTACTAAGTTTGACTGTGATATCTATAGTTTCATAATTTGTCATTGTACCAAAGGTCTTGCACGTATTGCATATAGGGTTACAAACAAATCGAATCGAGTCAAGTCGGGCTTTGCTAAACTTGAGCTCAACTCGTTTACTTATCGAGCTTGAGCTCAACTCGATAAGGAACTGGGCTCGAGTTAGGCTCGGCTCGGCTCGGCTCGGCTCGTTAATTTTTTTTAATATTATTTAAATAAAAATGTATTATTTATATTTAATATATAAATAATATATTTATTATATAATTTAAATAAAGATAAATGAACCGAAATTGACGAGCTTAATATTTGAGCTTGAGCTCGAACTCAACTCGTTTACTAAACGAACCGAGCCGAGCCTTTAACGAGCAGAGCCAAACTTGTTCATGAACAGTTCGATTCATCTACAACCCTAATTACATAACAATAATGCTATGGACCATTATAGCACAAGAAGATGTTTAAGTAGTCCATGGCCATTGTCGGCTAACTCAATTGAAGTAGAGCCTGAGGTTTTACGTTTTTGAACCCTTTGCTAAGTTTGGCTCTGATAACCTATAGTTTTGTAATTTGTCACTGTGGTCTTGCACGTATTGTATAACAATCGCCATGTCTGTTTCTAATTTTTTGAAAATATTTTTCAGAAAATTCTATTTTTTTATTTTTCATATTTTTTTACTAAATTTTTTTAATATTTTAAACAATTTTTTTTAAATTTTTATACATACCTAATATAAATACACTTAAAAAGTATAATTTTTGTAAAAAAATCTTTTAAAAAATCACTAAATATCAAAAATATAAAAAAATACAAAAATTCAATACATTTTTCATATTTTTGTGTATTTATCAATTTTTTAAAACATTTTTTCACAAATATTTTATTTTTTAGATATATCTAAGTAAAATATATCTAAAAAAGTAAAAAAAAAAAATACTTAAAATTTTAAAAATATTCATTAAAAATAAAAAAACATAAAAAAAAAAATTCAATTTTCAAAAAATTAAATTCAAAAAATTAAAACCAAACAGACTAAATAACGTTATGGCCATATAGCACAAGAATATATTTAAGTGGTCCATGACCATTATCGGCTAACTCAATTGAAGTAGAGCCAGAGGTTTTATTTTTCTTACTTTTAAAAAAGTAAGTCTCCACTAAGTGGAGTTTAAGGCCCTATTTTGCAAAATTGATCAACAATAATTAATTGAGACCAATAATAACGCATTATGAAAAATATGGACTCTTATATATTTTACTTAAAAAAGCTTTATCAACCCAAAAAAGTGAGACCCTTCATGCCACGTGTTGATTGTTGGGCTTGCACAGAGTGATGACCCATCCACCAAGGCCCAATCCCTTACCGGTATCTTGGGGGCCACTTCCATTCAAGTGTTTCATTATTGATCATCATGACTCACATGGGACTCTTCAACCCACATAAATTTCACACTACATAAAATCACAATCACTCATCCAAAATTTCAGGTAAATAAGGGCACCTAGACCTTCCACTCCAATAAACATCAACTTTGGCATGTGTCTCTTTCAATACACTTCTATGTACTTCATTCACTTTTTAATAGAATGTGTATATATAAATTTAAAAAAAAATTTAACGGATTATCGGGTCAAACTAGATTCGGTCAAGTTGATATTGGCCCTGTTTAGTAGAGTTGTGGGAAAATAATTATAACTTATAACCTAACAGCTTATAGTTTATAACTTATAACTGTGAACATAAGCTGATTTTTGACTTATAAATTAAGTTTCTCCTCCCTCACTCAAAGAATAAGTTAATTTTTGACTTATAAAAAGCTATAAGCTGTATTGTTAAACTGAACCAAACACATCAAAATAGCTTAAATTAAGCTAAAAGCTGAAATAAGCTGGAAATAAGCTCTACCAAACAGGGCCATTATCTAATAAAGAAATTTTTTATTTGTCCAAGCCCGCTCAACCCAAACATCAAGTCTATATAATCATCTCAAGTCCAACCCCAATATAAATTGTAATTTTCAAACCCGTCCATCAAGCCATATACATAAACTATTAAAAAAAATAAACATTATAATATCTATTATTTTTTCATAAATAAACAAAGGCCTATCGAGCAACTAATAGTTAAACATTCAATACCATATTAATTAAAACATTATAAAGTTTTTTTAATCAAACACACCCATAATTCTTTAAGTTCAAATTTGTTAAAATCAAATTGTTAGTAGTACATCAAAAAAATAAAAAAATCCATGATTTAAATTTCAAACTTCTTCCTTTATTGTTTCATTATCGTCTTCTGAAGAGTTAAAATCACCATTAATCATTATTTCTGATGATACTAAAGTTTCTTACATCATCAACAAATAAATTATTAACATGAAATAAAAATCAAATTAAAAAATTATACAATTAAAAGAGTATATACATTTTTTCAATATATTATATAAATTAATTTATTTATTAAATTAAATATGTAGTGAGCTAGGACGGGTCAAAAGTACAACTCTCAAACCCAGCCCATTCATTAATTGAGCTAAAAATATCAACCCGCCCAGCCCTTTGGGCTAAAATTATATTATCGGGCCTTTAAAAACAAGGATGGGTTGGATTGGATTGGGTTGGATAGGCTAGGCTAGGCAGGCCAGCGAACCAATGTCCACCCCTAGTTGAAATTGCATACATGTAACCCTTCTCGTATGTCAATAGTGGCTCAAGTCTCTTGAAACCCTTTTTTTATCCCGATACAAATCCTAATCCATGTCTAAACAAAGATGTTACCAACTAGCATTTTCCTTTAAAAAAACCCTCAAACCAAATGAATTATCACAAACACAAATGATTATTAAATGAAAAAAGGAAAAAAAAAGAAAAAAGAAAAAAGAAAAGGATTTTAGCAGTGATATCAATGAGATGGTCAGTAGGAAGGTGATGAAACCAGGAAACATCGAGGACAGATTGATTTAAATGCTGGAGAGGCGGCAAAATCGGCCACAGATTTCATAGAGCAATGAACATAAGTACATTTATATGTTCCAGGGAGTTTCATTCAACATACACCGTTTTGAATGGTTGAGTGTGGTAGCAACTACTCTGAAATGGAACATAAATTATGAGTCCTATAGTCAGCCTTAGCCATGGTCCCCCTTGTGGGAAGTAGATGAGGTAATTAATTAGATTGTGCTGAGAGAGAGAGAGAGAGAGAGAGAGAGAATATGCTGATATATATGGCCTCTGTTATGATCAGAAGTAGAAAGGACTGCACCAATGCCATGTGCACAAAAAAGTGCATAGAAGAGTCAATGGGGGTGTTTGGTTTGGTGAAGCTTAAATGCTGCAACTTTAGTTAATTAAGCTGAAATAACATGACATGTTTGTTGTAGCTTGTGGTAAAATAACTTGGGGGATTTGGTCATAATCCCTTCACTATCTAATTTGTCTTTCAAAAAGACAAGAATTATATAAGTACTTTTAAAACTCCCTGATATTTTAAAATTTGTTTCTTTTACTATATTACCCTCATATCTATCAGTTCTCCTATTAAGCAATCTTCACTATGTATTTCAGAGTAAAATTTTACTTTGTATGAAAGTGAAATTTTACACTCTGAAACTAAAGTAAAATTTTACTTTGTATGAAAGTAAAATTTTACTCTGAATAAGAGTAAAATGTTACACTCTGAAACTAAAGTAAAATTTTACTCTGTATAAAAGTAAAATTTTACTCTGAAAAACAAGTAAACTGTGAGACTCTGAAGCTAAAAGTAAAATTTTACTCTGTATAAAAGTAAAATTTTACTCTGATTCTGTTAAATGAAAAAAACAGAGCAATAGAACCAGAGTAAAATTTTACTCTGGTTCTATCAAATGAAATTTGATGTTTACTCTGAAAAATCGATGGAATTTTGAGTTTTGAGCTTTGAATCAGGCCTATAATACTTGAATCAATCGATGTTTACTCTGAAAAACATTGAATCAGGTCTATAATCCTTCAATCAGGCCTATAATCTGAAAATTTCAGAGAAATCTCAATTTTTCATACCCCGGTTCTTGAGATTTTTCAGATTTTTGAAACTTTGAGCTTTCAAAAATCTTGAGATTTTTCATACACACAAATTTTTCAGATTTTACTTTAAATCTTTGAGCTTAATCATTCAAATCTCCGATCTTAAAGACTCAAAACACACATATATATAGATATATATATATAGATTAAAGATCGGAATATGTAGATATATATATATATTCGAATTCAAATCCCAAAACACATATATATTCGAATCCAAATCTCAAAAACACACAAACACACACATATATAGATATATATATATGTATCAGTGCGATTTGCAAGTTCTCCATAGCTCCAGCCATGGAGGAACCTAGGGTTAGAAGAGAGAGACGAGAGAGAAGATGAACAGTTGAAGGAGAGTTGAAGGAGGAGAGTTGAGAAGATGCAGAGAGGAGGCTGATCGGCAACGCGAGGCCATTGAAGCCACTCAGCGATCTCAAAGGATCGATGCTGCCGAAGCTCAACTCAAGGTAATTCATGATCTTCGCTGAAGCTTGGAACACGACTATGGTGATTATGATACAGTTGATGACGAAACTGATTATATATGCAGAAGCTGAGGGTATAATAGTCATATAAAATATTTAAATAATAAATTTTGTCCTTTATGCAAAACTTTATAATTATGAGGAGGTTTAGAAAGTATAATTTTTTTCTTAGTTCTTTTAACAATGAAAGGAAAGTAAAGGGGGTTTATAGCTAAATTTTCCAAATAAGTTTTTATTTTAACTTATTTGAGGCCAAATAACCTAATTTTAAAAAGCCAGATAAAGGGTGCTTCTTGGCTTTCCGCTTACGCAGGAAGCTGTTTTTAATTAGAAATTACTTAAATATCAATCATCTTTGTTAAATTTTACAATCATGCTCTTATAGAAACAACCCACCCCCTTATTTCTCTTTCACACCCAAACCTAAAAAGGTAAAAATGAACATGACACAACAAAAAGGCACTTTATAACTTATTTAAACAAACACTATGCAACTTAAATTCATAATCTAATTACTTCACCAAACATGTAAAAAGCTTATCCTCAAAGTTATAATTTATAATTTGTTAAAACTATAATCTATAATCAATTTAACAGTTACACCAAACAAACTCAATGCGTGGTTTAGACTCATTTTGAGTGTGTGAGATCCACACCTTCCCCTCCAATACAACAAAAATAACTTTTCCGAAAGGAACAGAGAAGAGTTTATATTATAATTTCGGAAGAAACAGACAGTGCCAAAAAAGTTGACGGTGAGTGTCACAAAAATTATGAACAATGTTTCAGATGCCGCAAGTAAAGACCAAGTAAAGCGTGAATCAAAACTGACAGCTAAGATTGCTATAGATGCTGTTGATCTCAAAGAGTCCAAGAAGAAAAGGAAGTTATAAGAATTTACTAACCGAAAGGGCAGGGAAAGTTCCATGGAGGCTACAGTGCAGTTAGCGATATCATAATGGCTTCCTGACAAAGGGACTATCTTAACCCTTACAATTGAAGCTTTGTTAACCATGTGGGGCAAGCATCTCACAAAACCAAAAAAGCAAAGATTAGATAGAGAAAAGAGGAATCTTTAACTGGAAAGAGCATTAATGCCTAGGCATGAGCCACAACTTTACACTACAGACGGGCAAAGAAAAAAAATCTTACATATCCCAATAATATTAAGATTTGGGACCACCATGTCAAGGTCTTATTCATGAAGAGAAAAGAAATTCACTTCATCTCTATTCCCGTGTGTCATGCGTGTATTTATGTAAAGATATTGTAGTGAATATAATTATTTTATTTTGTTTTATTACTATATGACTTTTTATTTTATTCTTGAATTATTTTATTTTATTTCTTTTTTTTTAAGGCATTTCACAATAATGAAATAATCAGTCTCTTAAACTTCAAACTGAAAAGAAAGTGTGATGTAGAACACTGTAGGGAAGTGTGCGGGGGTGATTTCCGCACTATGAAGAAGGGTTGAACTTCGTAGATGAACAGCATGCTTTGGGAATTGAAGATCTGCACAGAATAACAAACGGTGAGGTTGCCCGACCAGGGTTTGGTCGGAAACCCCTCCGATGGTAAAGTCAGGGACTTAGGAAGAAGAAGAAGAAGAGAGAATACAAAGGGTGTGTATGTGTTAAGTGTGTGGATTTTCGGATCCTGTCACGTCCCAAACCCGCCCCGAAAGGGTTGGCAACGAGACCGGCCAGTAATCCTAGATTACCACAGGCCTTACTGTACAAAACATAAATAAACGGGGCTCGCGGAAGCGAAAACAAACTACTAATAGTCCAAAGAGCTGTGCATAAAAATGGACATACATTTACATGCCAAAATGAGTTAAGTACCCACTATCTTAACTTTACATACATGTGATCATCAAACATAACAACACATCTCATCCAGTTACAACTGTTCAACAAAACAAAACAGGAACTCACAACGGCCTTCCAGGCCTAGCCTCAACTCGGAGGCACACAAAACTGGTAGGCTTCAAAACGGCGGCTCGGTCAAGACTCCGCCTGGGCTTGACTCCCCGGATGCTCACCTATAATACATAAATACAAACAATGAGCTAGAGCTCAGCAAGTAACATCAAAGTAAAGGGGTTAGTGAACGAACTCCAACATTTCATATAAATCCATAATAAATCAATCATAAACATATTCAGTCATCATTCATCATACAAGAACATACATAATGGCATATTCCACAGATCCTTTTCATAACCTTATCATAACCTTTTCATATCAGTCTACAGTCTAACGAGATCTCGTGACTGGCCATGGGCCTTCATCTTCATGCTCTACCATGTTTCATATCATGGCCCTGCATGTTCATGTCGTTCCCATGACCTAACTATCTATGGATGCCATACTAGATTTGCAAATAGGACATTCGTTCACAGAAAACATTATCATTTCAAAAACATATCATAACATAACACTTTTGAACATACTTTCATAAGAACATATCATTTACAGAAATGTTACTTACAGAGGGTTTTCGATACCGACGGCACGGTCTTCTCAATCTGACCTGCAAACATCAACAGTATAGCACATTCTTAACATATATCATTATCATCATTCATGCCTTTACATTTTCCTTTCCTTCGTTTCATGTTTATGCATTCTCTTAATCTTTCTTTACTTTAATTCATGCTCAGGAGATGCTAAAAGATACAAATAACACGTGAAAATCATGTAGAACAACTTCTCAAACTTTTCTGAAAATAAGCCTTCCCGCTCGAGCGCCCACATTTCCGCTCGAGCGGACAGTACAATTTTCCAAAACTGCTGAAAGGTCGATTTCTGCGCTCGAGCGGGCTTCCCTCCGCTCGAGCGGACTGTGCAAAAGTCCGAAATTCTGGTTCTTCTTCACTCTTTCAAGCTTCAATCTTTTCTTTACAAAATCAACTTCCATTACATGAATTCCATAACCCAAAATACTAGAAACACAACTTGATTTCAACATCAAACCTCAATTCAAAACCCATATAGATCATTAGCAAGATCAAACCCATGAATTAAGTTGGAAATCCATGAACATATACATACAAGCTTTATATCTCTATATCTATGGAGGTTTTACCTCAATTTACCAAATAACATGAATTCTTGTCATATATGCACAATTTACACATAAATCCTCTTCTATTCCATTTACTTGCCATGAAACTATGGATGATCAACCTTAATTCACAACATTAGAAGAAGATCCTTACCTTTGGTTCTTGAATTGGAGAAGATTTAAGCTTCTTTTTCCCTTTCTTCCTCTTTCCCTCTTGGTCTCTCCCTTGATCTCTCTCTCTCTCCGAATTCTCTCTTCTCTCTCTTTCTCTAGATTTTTCCTTTCTCTTTCTTTGGTCTTTGAGTCAAATGAGTCAATAAGCCTTATCTTAAACATATATATATATATATCAAATAAATCAATTAAACCCAAAACTCTTGAGCCAAACAACCCTTACGAATCAGACGAAATTCAGTCTTCAATTTATCGTTTCAGATAGTTCTAAAAATTCCGGGTATCACTTAGGCGTGTTCAATTTCATTTTCTGAATCCATTACGGTCATCAATTTCAGTCCCAAAGTTGCCATTCCCACAGATATTTTTCAAAGTCAAACAGATATTCTTCAATTAAATCATATAATCACATAATTAATTATTGGGAATTACGTCACATGGTTCCGGGTCATTATAGATCCCTTGAGAGTGAATAGTGCTCACCTTTTATAGGAGAAGGTTGTTTGTCGTTTAAGTCCTTCTCTCTCTGCCATCTATCCAATGCATCTTATTCGTGGTCGTCTTCTATTGGAGGAGGACGACCACTCCGCCTGCCATTCAGATGCAAGTCTGTCATATATGCACCTTGTCCCTCTGCACCTCCATGTCTCCACGTTCTGTTCATACAGAAGGAGAGGAGCAGAGTTGTTTGTCTCTTGTGGGCCCAAGAAAGATCTTCAGTGAATTGGCTTTCTCTAAGTTGGTCTGCTCTAGAACGGTTGTCCAACTAGGAGGTCCAACATGTTACCCAACCCACTTCGGAGTGGTTCTGTCAATCCAGAAGATCCACCATGTTGCTCAGCCCACTTTGGAGTGACGCTCGTACATTGGGACGAACTCCTATGATTGTTTTGCTTCGGAGCAAGTGTTGGCCATAGGGCTGAGGTCCGACCTATCTCCACCTTGGAGTGAGTATCGTATTGGGCCTAGCACCAAGACTTGATTAATTTTTACCTACTTCATTTGCCCCCTGGCTTGCGCTTATGTTTGGCGAAGCGGAAGCCAATTCTGTCACAAACTTCGAAGTTTGGTTGATCACAACTTAATTTGAGCTTCGTGAGTTGGATTCAAAATTATTGTTTGGCCCAATGTTTGCATCTGCCCAATATTTCGTAGCTTGGTTATGCCCCCAAACTAAATGTGTATCTTCACTAGCCTTGTAATTGTCTAGCTCGGTGCTCTTTTAGTCGGCTGAACGTCGTTGCTTGACTTGAAAATATATATGCAGAATAGTATATATATATTTTTGCAGTGTTCGTCAACTGGGCCGAGCAACACAGCGACGCTTCAAAGCAGGCCAAGTGTGCTTTATCACAGCTTTGTTCTAATTTGAAAGACATAGTCGCTATCTTTTTGCTTGGTCCTACTTGTAGGAGATAAATTGGCGTTGGTCTCAATGCTTGGTTGGCCAAGTCCTGCCCCTCCACTCTGTTCGGTCTCGAAACATAGCTTGCTAACATTGCTCGGTCATGCGGATCATGCACCACTTTCTTGTTTGGACATGATTAGCACGTCTATTTGTTCATCTCGTTTCTTCATATATTGGTCGGTCATTTTACCTACAGCTTAGGAATTGTTCGTCACTTAGTTAGTCGGCCGTAGCAGCTTATTTGCATAGTTTTTGTTTTTCAACACCGAGTTGCTTGGTCAGCCCTAGCAGCTTTGGCGTTGTGAGTTTGCATTTTTTAATTCGGTTTCTCTACCACCAAGCTACTGTCAACCTTAGCACCTCTTATCTTGAGAGTTGTCCAGCACATAGTCATTATAGTCTTGGTATCGACTTCGATAATATTGGCTCTCATCGGGCACTGCACTCCTTCGACCTTTGCTTGTTGTTTGTAGTGTATTTATTTGGTAGAATGTTGCACTTCCAACTTTGTTTGTTGTCAATCTTTCGGTTATTTACTCGAGCTATGAAACTTGGTTTTGCCTAGCTAGTTTTGACCCGCTTCCTTTGCTCGGTCCATTTTGGAGTGGATGTTAGGCGTCCAATCAACCACTGTTGCTTGGTCCACTTCGGAGTGAGCATTGGGTGTCCGACCAACTTTCATTGCTCAGCCTATATCGAAATGGGTGTTGGGTATCCAATCAACCTCCGTTGCTCGGCGTGCTTCAGAGTGGGTGTTGGGCGTCCAACCAACCTTTGTTGCTCGGCCTAGGCATTGGGTGTCCGACCAACTTCTGCTGTTCGGCCCAGTCGTTGGGTGTTCGACCAACTTTTGTTGCTCGGCCCAAGCGTTGGGCATCTGACCAACTTCTGCTGCTTGGCGCAGGTGTTGGGTGTCCAATTAACTTTTGTTGCTTGGCCTAAGCACCGGGCGTCCAACGAACTTCTATTGCTCAGCCCAGGCATTGGCCGTCCAACCAACTTTTGTTGCTCGGTCCACTTCAAAGTGAGTATTAGGTATCCAACCAACTTTCGTTGCTCGACCCACTTCGAAATGGGTGTTGGACATCCAATTAACATTCGTTGCTCGGCGCGCTTAAGAGTAAGCGTTGGACATCCAACCAACCTCTGTTGCTCGGTCGAAGTGTTGGGAGTCTGACCAACTTCTATTGCTCGGCCCAGGCATTGGGCATCCGACCAACTTTTGTTGCTCGGTCTACTTCAGAGTGAGCATTGGGCGTCCGACCAATTTCCGTTGCTCGGCCCACTTCAGAATGGGTGTTGAGCGTCCAACCAACCTTTGTTGTTCATCCCTCTTTGTAGCTCTTCCACTTCGTATCAACTTCATTAGGCTGAGGTCCTTTTGTAATGAAACTTTGAGTTAATAAAGTATCTTCGAAATTTGCCAAGTGTTGGGCTTGTAACTCGAACTTTCAATTTCTTCATGTTTATGTTGTTTGCCCCCAGCCGAGCAACAAGGATGTAGCCCTACATTGTTCGTTGTTCGGCTAGACTTTGCCTTATGCCTTTGAAAAATTGAGTTGCTCTTCCAGTCGAGCAATAATAGGGAAACCTTGCAAGATTTCCCATTTGGCCTTAATTGAATTAGTTGTCTTGCCCCCAACCGATCATCATTGTTCGGTCGTTACTTGACTCGGTTGTGCTTCTGTTTATCCCACTTTGGAGTAGAGAGCAAGCTTCGACCTAGCTTCTGTTCAGACTACATTGTAGAGGGCTCAGTTTAACCTAGCTCTTGTTCGGTCCACTTCAGAGTGGCATTTGTTCGGCACACTTTGGAGTAGACGGCTAGGTTGAACCTATCTTCTTTTTGGCCTACATTGGGTGGCCTCAATTCAACCTACCTCATAGTGAAGGACTAGTTTCGAATCTAACTTCTGTTTGGCACACTTCAGAGTGGCCTTTGTTCGTCGCATTTCGGGGTAGATAGTTAGGTTCAACCTAGCTTCTATTCGGCCTATATCGGAGTGGCCTTTGTTCGGCCCACATCGAAGTGGCCTTTGTTCGGCCCACATCGAAGTGGTCAACTCGGATCAACCTAGACCTTTGTTAGGTCCACACTAAGGTGGTCGGCTGGGATCGGTCCAGACCTTTGTTAGGCCCACGTCAAGGTGGTCGACTGGGATCGGTCCAGACCTTTGTTAGGCCCACGTTAAGGTGGTCGACTGGGATCAGTCCAGACCTTTGTTAGGCCCACGTCAAGGTGGTCGACTAGGATCGGTCCAGACCTTTGTTAGGCCCACGTCAAGGTGGTCGACTGGGATCAGCCCAGACCTTTGTTAGGCCCACACTAAGGTGGTCAGCTGGGATCGATCCAGACCATTGTTAGGCCCACGTCAAGGTGGTCGACTGGGATCAGCCCAGACCTTTGTTAGGCCCACACTAAGGTGGTTGGCTAGGATCGGCCTAGACCTTTGTTAGGCCCATATCAATGTAGTCGGCTGGGATTAACCCAAACTTATGTTTTGGTTGTACCATACCCTTGTTTGTCGTTTTCTCCATCAATGGAGTCTTTCCTTCCAATAGGTGGAACAACTCAATTGCGAGGATATAGTAGAGCTTCACCACATCTAAACTTTGTTCGTCAATACAAATCTCATCTTTCAGAAGACTCAGGAGCATCTATCCTTTGTCATTCGTCTTCTCCATCGTTGGAGTTCTTCCGTCTAGTCAGTGGGACAACTGAATAGTAGGGATTCGGTAGCGCTTTGCCACATCTAGACTTCATTCACCGATACAAATCCAGTATCCTGACACTGTTAGGATTATTGGTTCTTTATCATTCGTCTTCTCCAGTATTGGAGTCCTTCCGTCTAGATGATGAGACGAGTCAGCAGCAATGATGTGGTGGTGTTCCATCGTATTTGAACTTTGTTCTTCGATGCAGATCTGGTCCTCCAACACTTTCATAAAATATAGTCCTTTATCGATCATCATCTCTTTCATCGGAGTCCTTTAGAATGAGGCATTAGAACGACTAAACAATAGTACAGTGGTGTACGCCGTGTCTGGACTTCATCTGTCGGTGCAGATCTGGTCTCTCTATATCCATTAGCGCAGATCTGGTTTTCCGGCACTCTTCAAAGTGTTAATTTGTTATCCTTTGTCTTCTCTATCAACAGAGTCCTTCCCCACAGTGGCAACAAAGGTATCTCTTTCGTTCCCCTCACCAGAGCTTGTCATAGAACAGTGTGGTACTCTCTTCCTTTGGTCGCGGTTGTCTCTATCAAGGGAGCTATGTTGGGGTGACTCGCCGACGATGACATGACATTGCTCTACTACATCGGTGGTCTATTCGTTAAGGTCTGCAAGGTCTTCATGCCTTCTATGGCAAGAGATGTGGGTCCAAGCCCTACCGTGATCTCCAAACCCATTGAAGTCGATGATGCGGTCACGGTGGTCTTTATCAACAAAAAGACGTTGAGACGTCTGAACGGCAATGACCCGGCGTCGCTTCGCCGCAATGGGTGTCTGATCGTCGTGGTCCATAAGGTCATCGTGCACTGGAGGGAATGCCAGACCCTTATCTTTGGTTCTCTCCGTCATTGGAGTCATCTCTGCTAGCCCAGAGTGGGGTGTATCTTCGATTCCCATCGCCGGAGTTCGTCACGAAGCAAACAGAGGTTTTCCCACAGACGGCGCCAATTGTGCGGGGGTGATTTCCGCACTATGAAGAAGAGTTGAACTTCGTAGATGAACAGCATGCTTTGGAAATTGAAGATCTGCACAGAATAACAAACGGTGAGGTTGCCCGACCGGGGTTTGGTCGGAAACCCCTCCGATGGTAAAGTCAGGGACTTAGGAAGAAGAAGAAGAAGAGAGAACACAAAGGGTGTGTATGTGTTAAGTGTGTGGATTTTCGGATCCCTTGAGAGTGAATAGTGCTCACCTTTTATAGGAGAAGGTTGTTTGTCGTTCAAGTCCTTCTCTCTCCGCCATCTATCCAATGCATCTTATTCGTGGTCGTCTTCTATTGGAGGAGGACGACCACTCCGCCTGACACTCGGGTACAGGACTGTTTTGTTTGTCTCATCAGCGGACATCTCTCATTGGAGGAGGACGACCACTCCGCCTGCCATTCAGATGCAAGTCTGTCATATATGCACCTTGTCCCTCTGCACCTCCATGTCTCCACGTTTTGTTCATACAGAAGGAGAGGAGCAGAGTTGTTTGTCTCTTGTGGGCCCAAGAAAGATCTTCAGTGAATTGGCTTTCTCTAAGTTGGTCTGCTCTAGAACGGTTGTCCAACTAGGAGGTCCAACATGTTACCCAACCCACTTCGGAGTGGTTCTGTCCATCCAGAAGGTCCACCATGTTGCTCAGCCCACTTTGGAGTGACGCTCGTACATTGGGACGAACTCCTATGATTGTCTTGCGTCGGAGCAAGTGTTGGCCATAGGGCTGAGGTCCGACCTATCTCCACCTTGGAGTGAGTATCGCATTGGGCCTAGCACCAAGACTTGATTAATTTTTACCTACTTAAGGAAGAGAAATGAGAAGGGGAAGAAAAACATAAGGGCCACACAACCCTAAGCTCAAACGGCCACAACCTTAATCTCAATAATATTAATCCAAAGCTGAATAATACAATGCCAAAACCTAGTATTTATAGGCCAAAAACCCAAATTGAAAATAGGAAACTAAATCCTAATTTATTTGGAAACTAAACTATAAAAGAAAGTAAATAGACATAAATGTTAAAACATAAGAATACAAAAATAAAAATAAAATCTCCTTGCCAAACTAAGGGCATGCATGTTCCACGTCAAAATGCCTACATTAAACGGTAACTACATTACGAGGTACAACCTCCAAGCCAACAAAACTCTAGCCCATAAGCTTCACTGCATTCAGCGCTTGGGTCAACCCACCCAAAGTATTTTTCTTCATAAGGAAATCCGAAATCTACTACCGGTTCAGTTTGGTATAGTAGTGGTAAAATCACATGCCAAGATACATTGAGCTCAAAAGAATTTATATAGCTAAGCTCAGACCAGTCAACCATCCTGAAGTAAAAGTTTGAAATAGCCCGCAAAATATGGACTACACTAACAGGTTGCATTCAACCCAATCCACCAGTTGGAACTTGGATCAACCTAATTTTCTTTCCAACTTGGGCTTAAGCTTTGGGTCATGTT
Source organism: Camellia granthamiana (assembly GCA_036172215.1). NCBI lineage: Eukaryota > Viridiplantae > Streptophyta > Magnoliopsida > Ericales > Theaceae > Camellia > Camellia granthamiana. The sequence continues at coordinate 4,225,220 of CM069908.1, read as the reverse complement.
AGTAGACCCATTTCATTCAAATTGTTGGGCCAGTAGGTTGTTTGGGATGTGACAAATGGTATCAGAGCCAAACTCAATTGAAAATGTGAGTGTGCCCTTGCAAGGGGGAATGGCCACCTTGCGAGGTGTGCTATCTTGTGAGTATTTTCGGAATCCTAGAATCCACATTGCTTCGGGAGTTTTAAGCAACACTACAAGAAATTATACATTTGGAGACTAAATTTTTAGTCGCCAAAATATTTTCCCAACTACATATTTTGGTCGCTAGATTTGTCGCAGGAAGATTGTCGGGGAAGGTATTGGTGACTAAAAAAAATTTAGTTGCCAAAAGTCCTACAAAATGGCGACTAACGTTTTAGTAGGCAAAAGTAAAAGGTATTCCCGACAAAATAGCTTTAGTCGCTGATGAGGCAAATTGGCGACTAATCTATTAGTCACCCAAATATACTAATTTAATTTAGGGTAAATTACATTGACACCCCCTGAGATTTATGTTTATTACAGTTCTCCCCCTCGCCTTTTAGAAATTACATACATCTCCCTGAGGTTTAAAGTTTCATTACAGATTGCTCCCCCAGCAATTTAACTTTTTTAAATACCAATTTTGCCTTCACTGGGTAAATTAGATTGACACCTCTCACATTTTAGAAATTTTAATCTCCTCCCTAAGGTTTAAAGCAGCATTACCAATTGCCACTTCAGTTAGTATTAGTTGAAAAAAAAATTATTTGAAAAAAAAATTGTTAATGAAATTTTTAAATTTCTGTTTAAAAACCAACGTAAACTCATTTTTTGAATTTATGTTTTTTCCTCAATTTCACAAAGCTAAGACAACTATTTATAAACCAAAAAAATAATCAAACAAGTTTTTATGATAGTTTTTAAAATTTTTGTAAATATAAATTGAAAACTGAAAACGAAATAGTTACTAAATAGGCCTCAGATGGTAAAAATGTCGTAAAATTAACAAATAATTAAATAAGTTACCAACGTAAGAAATGACTTATCAAAAGATTCTTAGGCTATGTATGGTTTGATTTTTAATTTTTCTTTTTAAATTAAAAATTAATTTGGTTAAGAAATAAAAAATAAAAAATAATTATCATTTTTATATAATTTTTATCTTTCAAGTGTAATAAACATAAAACCTCAAGGGGTGTCAGTGTAATTTTTATCTTACGTTGATTTTTAAACAGAAATTTAAAATTTTGATTAACAAATTTCTTTTTCAATTAACTTTTGTTACCCAAAAGACAACCTAAGAGGGGGGAGAATTAGATTTTTACAATTAAAAATAATAATACCCTAATAAAAACTATGACTAGCACAATAGATAATTATAGTTGATGAAATAAAAATAATTAAAACTGGTGTTCTAACAACTATGTCACTTAATGATTTTAGCACAATAAAAATATGAAATATAGCTATGACAATTTAAATAAAATAAAGAGATAAAGGAGAGAGAGGCAAACAAATTTATAGTGGTTCGGCTTCAAATTTATACTATAAGTTTCATTAGAGGTTTTGGTATATATATTGAAACTTATAACCGTTTATAGCCGTTGTATTCATTTGAATTCATAGCCGTTTATAGTCGTTGTATTCATTTGAATTTATATCCATTTATAGCCGTTGTATTCATTTGAATATCTTCCACTCCATCATTACTAATTTGAATATCTTCCACTTGAACCTTTTGGCCTGCTGTTATGCTGGGATATTTGAACCTTTTGGTCTGCTGTTGTACTGGGCTGTTTGATCCTTTTGATCTGCTGCTGTGCTGGGCTGTTTGAACCTTTGTTTTGGGCTGTTTGAACTCCTGATTTAATCAAATATTAAATACATTCTAATAACATTTAGGATAAAGGTTTAGGTGAGAAGTAATGGGACAAAATAAATTTTGATTCTATTTTTCTCTTTCAAATAAATTAAAACATAATTAAATAAATCATCAAAATAAATGTTGATTCTATTTTTCTCTTTCAAATAAATTATCAAAATAAATTTTGATTCTATTTTTCTTTTCCAAATAAATTAAAATATAATTAAATAAATTATCAAAATAAATAAGTCTAACAAATTTTTTTTTCAAATAATTTTTTTTCAAATAATTTTTTTTCAACTAATATTTACCGAGAGGGCAATTGGTAATGCTACTTTAAAGCTTAGGGAGGGGATTGTAATTTCTAAAATGTGAGAGGTGTCAATGCAATTTACCTAGTGAGGGCAAAATTGGTATTTAAAAAAAATTTAACTGCTGAAGGGAGCAATCTGTAATGAAACTTTAAACCTCAGGAAGGCAGACGTAATTTTCAAAATGTGAGGGGGAAACTGTAATAAATATAAACCTTAGGGGGTGTTAATGTAATTTACCTTTTAATTTAAATCACATCTTCAGCTACTAAATTTTTTGTCTCCAAAACTTCAAGTATCTACGGCGACCAATTTTTTAGTCGCCAATAGTGTTGTTTTAGCTACTAAATGTTTAGTCGCGGAAAGTCCGATTTCTTGTTTAGCTACTACATAGGTTAGTCGACGCAAGTCTAATTTTTTTTAGCTACCAAAAGTTTTGTCGCCTATGATATAATTATTATGTTTTTGGCGACTAAATTTTTTATCACCAAAAGTGTTTTTCTTTTTAGCTACTAAATAATTAGTCTCCTAAACTGTTTTCATTTCTTTTTAGCTACTAAATATTTAGTCGCCAAAAGATTTAATTCTTTTTTCGCTTCTAACTTTTTAATCACTAAAAATATCTAACTTCATTTTTCGCTATCAATTGTTTTGTCGCCAAAAACATCATTTTATGTTTTCATTTTAATAAATTTTTCCACAACCTGTATGTACCCACTGTAACCTGTAATAGGTATACAAACAAAATAATATGTATATATTATCACCTATTCCAAAACAATATGATCGGCAGTGGTGAGCAGCGGTGAGTGGTGGTGAGCGGTGGTGAGGTTTGGTATTGACTGCTCTCTATGTTGGTGTGTGAGACATAACAGAACCGAAATGTGTTTTTGTGTAAATGAGATACTGGGCGCGAATATTAATGACTTTCCCTCTAAAAAAATTTCGAAGCTTTAGCGACTAAATGATTATTTGTCGCAAATACTCATTAACAACGACTAAACGTGGGTCGCCAAACGTAACATTTTGGCAACTAATGTTTACTTTCAGCGGCAATGTTTAATATACAACGACTAAATTATTTTTTGTCGTTAAAAATTCATCTAAATGTGTCCATTTTTTTGCGACTAATTTGTTTTGTCGGCAAATGACATTATACGGTGACTAAATGAAGAATTAGTAGCGTAAAATGCCAACAAATACCGACTAAAACTATTTTTGGTCGCCAATAAGAATCATACGTCGACCAAAATAATATAGTAGCTAAAACATGCAATCAATGCCGACTAAATCAACTTTTAGTCGTCCAAAGTACTATTTTTGGCGACTAAAATTGTTTTGGTCGCTAATTTTAATTGCCAAATATGCAATTTGTTTTAGTGCAAAGCAAAATAGGGCGTAATGAGGATTTTGCATATTTGAATGGGGGAGATCATTATATCTTACATCGGTTGAATATGAAATCTTTGTATGCTATTTGTGGGCTATACATAGAAACCATTTTCCTAGGAAACAATAAAAGACTTTCTATAGATTCAACAACTTGTAATGCAAAAAATATTTAATAAAGGACGTATCTTTAATGCTTATTTTCATTTCTTTTAAAATTCTTTCTTAATTTGTGGGCTATTTACGAAAATTTCAAGATCTTTGATTAGTTTTCATGAATGTATAATTCAATTACAGTAATATTAGGTATCATGAAAAAAATTTCATAAAAATAATTATGAAAACTTTGTGACCCTTAGATTGCATTTAGAATAAAATACCACACACTAATCAAGATAATTCAAGAATTATAAATCTTTCATAATCATTTTTATAAAAAAATTTTATAACGTCTAACTTTTCTCATTTAGTTCTTTTACTTTCCGTTGTACGTTATCAGCTACGGTATTCTGTGGATTATTTCTCGCAGAAGTAATGTTAGGATCCATTGACCAGCTTAGGTTCTCTAGAGAGGCCCTATGGTAAGTAAAACCTAGACATGCCCAATAAGTGTATAATTTTAAATTATGAGTGTTATGTTTGAAAAAAATATATTAAAATTTTTTTTTTAGTATTTTTGTGTGTTACATTAGAATATATTATATTGGAGTGTTACATTTAGAAATAATATGCTAAAGATTTTTTTTTTGTTATATTGGAGTGTTACGTTTGGAAAAAGTACACCAAAGAGTTCTTTCTGAACATTACGTTGTTACATTTAGGAAAAGTACACCAATAAATTTTTTAATGTGCTACATTAAAGTGTTACATTAAAGTGTTAAGTTTTTGTTCGTAATGTGAAATTTGTTCTAGAATGAGAGAAAATCTAAAACTTCTATAGTACAAATTGTCCAAATATATAATTTTATAATTTGAAAAATCCACTTTTGTCTCTAAATTCAAATATGTAAGTGACTATCTTTTTATATAATTTCTATTTTAATAGGACCTTTAGATTCATTAAAAAAAAAAAAAAGATTAAACAGTTGAGAAGATTACATTTTAAAATTTATTAATACTTCACCCATAATATAAATAAAAAGCTAAAAATAATACAAATTTAATCCTATCACCATCCTTATCTTTGCCCCGTAATTAAAGAGCAATAATAATTTAATCGCTAAATTCAACAAACAACACGTGAAGATATTTCCTCATTCACTAGTAAGTACTAGGTTGGTCACGGGCAAGTTGGCCCCAACTTTTTTTTAATTAAAATTTGTTTTTTTGATTTGAAGATAGTGCTTTTGTTTTGTTTTGTTTTTTTTTTATAAGAAATATAGTGGAGTGATTATTTGGTGGAAGTTATAGAAGAATGATTATACAGCATTTATTGTTTTAGAAATGTATACTATATAGTATTATAGTATTGGTTGTCTTAAAGGCATATTATTTATTACATTCAATGGTTTTTAATTGATCGGATATGTTTGTGTGGGAGTCAGAAAAATATCGTAACTCTAGGGATAAAATACCCTAAACAAATATCATCTATCCCCAGGGCCGGCTCTGATCTAAGGCAGGTAAATCTTGTACCTTAGGTCTCAAATTTTGGCCCAAAAAAAAGGCCCCCAAATTTAATAAATTGTTATAGGCCCAACCTTTTTTTTTTTAATTTTTAAGATCAATTTAAAGAGTCCCAAAATGTTTTATTGGGCCCATGTAAAATTTAGCCCATATATATTTATAAATGTGTTTGGCCCATATTTATTAATATGAAAATATATAAATAAAAAAATAAAAACAAAAACAGAAGAAGTGTTTGGGCCCAACCCAAACCATACATACGCCATATACAACATCACTTTCACTTCAGTGCACTGTTTTGCTTTCAATCTCTCTCTCTCTCTCTCTCTCTCTCTCTCTCTCTTTAACGAAGTAATGAAATGAAGATCACGACAATATGTACCAAGTTCAAGGCAAGACAGACGCAGAGCACAGCATTGTTGTGAGCGACTCACTCTCTCTCTTTCGCTCACTCCTCCGGCGACTCACTCTCTCACACACTCTCTCTCTCATGGCAAATCCTCTCTCTCACTATCAGATTTTATTAAATAAATTTGTCCTAATTTTTTTTTTCTCTATTCTTTCTCTATCAATTAGTGGAATAATAAATTTGCCCTAATTTTTTTTACCTTCTTTATCCATTAGATTTTAGTAGAATAAATAATTTAGCCCTAATTTTTTTACCTAGGTATTTATCAGTTTTAATTGAATAAATTTTTTACCCTAATTTTGTTTCATTAATTTTTTTTTAATAATTTATTTGCTATCAGATCAGTGGATTGTGATTTGTGGATTGAAGTGTTTGTGATTTGTGGATTGATTTGAAGTGTTTGTGATTTGTGGATTGAAGTATTTGGGATTATAGCCATGTTTCCTAGGAAGTATTGTTCTGGAAATGAAAAGAGAAAGAAGAGGATGAAAGTAGAACAATTAATTCAAGTATATGAAAGTAAATTTTAGTTTATAATTTTAATGATTATATGTTCAAGTATACTTAAATAAAAAATTTGTGGATACTTATCATTTTATACACAATTTTTTTATTAAAAAAAAATATATTAGAGGGGCCCATTTTCATAGTTCGCCTTAGGCCCCATAAATCTCAGGGCCGTCCCTGTCTATCCCCTATAAAAGGAAGGACCCCAAACACAAGAGGTATGCCTCATCTCTCTCTGCTCTACACAGCACATAAACAATGTTCATTTTTATACATTTATTCTTTCAATCAAATGACTAATTTTACCATCGGAGTATCTCTGGCCGGCAACCCTGGTTGGGTGACGCCTATCATGCTCATCTTTGCAGATATACAAGGACAAAATTCATCTCTTCGTTAGATCTCTACAATCCATGTGAGAGGATATTTCATGGTCTCACAATTGGCACCGTCTGTGGGAAACGTCTGAGAATTCAATGAAGAGCAGAGTAAACACCATATATGTATGTATAGGTCTCTATCTTTATGCTCACAGATTCTGTGAAATAAATATTAAGCATGAGACGAAGGTAGTGAATCTAAAATAGAGTCTAAATTTTTTCTCTCTAAAAATGGGTTTCACACTTCTTTGTGAGAACATATTTTCGGCTTTACAAAAAAGGTTCCCGGCCAAACCGACTCTGGAATTTTATTTATTAAATTATTGTCTCACAAAAGTTGATTCTTGAAATATATATACATGTGCATATGCTAACAATTAACAGGAATTAAAGAATTGTATTGTGGTTCAATAAGCCGAATGGCCGACTCGCCCCAACTTCAATTCGATAACTTCAGTCGTGCAGGACCAATTCAAGGGTTGGTCAAATGGGTACATTAGAAGATCTATGGCAATTGAACAAGCTTTGTACACAATTTCCTCAGCCTCTCAGATCCTTCGTCGCAGGCACGGATTGATCGGCAAACAATCAATTGTCGAGTTCCAACCCCATTAATTTCGAGCTTGATTTCGCCATCTCTGACTTCAGCGTTGTCTTCAGCTTCAGTTTCGGCTCGGACTATTTGTCCAAAACATACCTCAAAATTCGGCTATCACAACTGCACCTATTCGGCAACCACCAATGAACCAACTTACATCCACAGGCCCAACGAACAAGTTGGCAACTTATTGGCTTATTCGACATATTATTAACAAGGAGTTTCGGCAACTTATTGGCTTATTCAGCAAGTTTTATTTTCATTCACTCTGCATGTTATCAACTCAGCTTCAACAACTTATTCAGTTTATTCGGCAACTTACTCGGCATATTAGCAACTACAAATCCGCATATTATCAATTCACAACTTATTCGGTATATTATCGCTGCAATCCGCAGATTATTCGACATATTATCAAGAGCAAATTAATATCAACTTTGCATTTTATCTAGCATGGACAACTTGTTTGGCACTATGATCTCGGCCTAAAACTAACACCTCGGCTTATCGAAATCCACATCTAACAATACCAGAGGATTCGCGTTGACTCAAGGAGTCCAAAGCCACTAACCAGAGGAGCAAAAAAGTAACCGATGCTTGCTGATAGTTGTGTAACAACCCATATTTTCAAAAAACTGCAATTTTCAACATCGTCGAAATCAAGTTTTAATTATACCAATGTGAAGTACTCATCGAGATGAGTCCAACACAACAAATCGCGTCGAAATCGGAGCTAAAACAAAGCTATACGGGCCGATCAAAGTTTGTCCAGAAAGTGAATTGTTTCGCTGGAGAAGACGACCCAGCAAGCTATGCAGAAATTATCCTGTGCTTTGTGGTTGCATTACACCCTGTTGATCTAAGCCCTCAGATCCATTTTGGGTAAAACTACGCCATTAGGAGTCCAATTCCAACAATCCAATAGTTGTTTCCAACTATTTTGAGCCTTCTGAACACATCCGTATGGTTTGATTTTGTACATTTCATACCAATAATTCGTTGATTCTTTATACAGTGCCACTCTCATAGCTCTCCATGCCGCATTCAACAATTTTGGCATCTTCCTACCTATATAACAGCTCGCATCATTCGGCAATTTGGGCTCAAGTCTATTCCAAATGCCTTCCGAATAACCACTTGCATGCGAAAGCACTGGGGCTACTTTGTTATTGGCTTACTTCTTGGCACTATTGGCCACCCGTCCACTTTGAATTCTATGCAATTTAATCGGCTTAATACTCATCTCCGAAATCACCGTACAACTTTTATACACGCTTGGCAGTTCTTCGCATATTTTTGCGCATCGTCATTATTATAGCTTTATAGCTTTCCACTTTTTTGTGCCTGATATATCTGTATTAAATCATTGACACGACTTATTAACCTTGCAGGGTCTGCAATTGATCGCCGCCCGACACCAACAAAAGCCTTCATATTTTGGAGCTCTCCATACTCGGCACATAGAAATATCTCACTTGGCACGGAAGGCCATCTTTTGAAGCAATTTTTGCACTTAGCAATACACTTGTGGCGCCCCAAATTTTCTTTTAGAACATCATAAAATTTAAATAACAAATAACTTGCTAAATAAAAATTTTAACAACTAATTAGAAAAATTTAGATTTTCACATAGTCAAAGCTTAACAACTAAATTATGAGTCCACATACAATATTACAACAACTTTCTAACATTCGTGGTTACTAATACCAAAGATAATAAAATTTTATTTCGATAGAGTCTAGACTTTAAGTTAGCCAAGGTTCAATATTAGCAGCAGCTCTAAATTCAGCCTTAGTCCTTTCTTCGACATAATCTGGCATGAAACACCAAGGTAACAAAATATGTGCCATGAGTTTTACAACACAGTAAGAAAACGTAACCAACCTACCATTCTTTTTAAGAGAAAATAATTAAATCAGGACAATTAAAATAATAGTAAAATTCAATAGCATGATAAATGTAACAACCATTATAATAATTTCGACAATTTTAATAGTTTGGATAACACTCAAAATCTCACCAAAGAGATTTTCTTACTAACCGCTAAGCCATGGCCACAGTTAATTTGGAAACCTCCCATTTGGTGAAATATTAAAGAACTACCAAAGATACCCACACCCGGAGTTATATACCCAAACTGCGGCATCCATGGTCTGCCCTAAGGAAACGGTCAGCCAGGGGTATGTAACCTCCCTGCGTGCCACCCGCACATCCACCCTTATTCCAAAACCAAATACCGATAAGGGTTCAAATAAGTCTCGTGCCATCTTAGGGTTTCGCGACACAATTTTACATAAAAATGATTAAAAATCAGGGCTCATCTTGAACAACCGGTATTAACCTTCAATTGTTAACTTTGTATAAGCTGTTAATCGTTTCAATTAGTTTTTATATTAATTACAAATAATTCCAATTTTATTCATCAATAATGTTGTACCAACTCATAAAAATTCTCAACATAAAATGTTACACATGTCACCAAAAATAAATCAATGTACAAAATTTAAATAAACAATTAATTTAAACCATGGTATGAAATATTAATGTAGATACCAAAAAGAAATAAATCATAATCACACATATGCATGGATTTTTAATCTACAAGATTAGACTAGCACAATATTAAATTTTAGTCCAAATAAACAATTGAAGAGATAATTTTTTATTCCTCCTGAATCTACCAAAATTTTCAGAATGTATATCTCGCAAATAAAATTATAAATAAATTACTTATACAACTCTAAAATTCACACAAATCTACAGAATATTCAATAAACATGTTATGGTCAATTTTCAGAAAGCATTTTCCAAAAATAAATTATAAATAATTCTTACAAATTTCAAGAAGTTTATGACACAGATTTATCACATTTTCTTAAATTAATTCCATACTTAAAATTTATAAATCAATTTCATAATCTAAAAATTTATTATGAAACTAGACTTCTCAAATTTCATTTTTTGTTTAGAAATTACCAGATTTGGTTTAATATAAAATTTTTAATGATTTTTCAAACACATAGTAAAATCTGCCTATAGCTCTAGATTTGGTTAAAAATCTGTATAAATTCGTACAAAACTCCATAATTGTTGCAAAAATGCGTGGATGAGGTAGACATAATTCCAAACAACTTTGTAGAAGAAATCATCTTATTTTAGTCCAAGTAAACCATTGAAGAGATAATTTTTGATTCCTCCTAAATCTGCCAAAATTTTCAGAATGTATATCTCGCAAAAAAATTATAAATAAATTACTTATAAAACTCTAAAATTCATACAAATCTACAGAATACTCAATAAACATGCTATGGTCATTTTTCAGAAAGCATTTTTCAAAAATAAATTATAAATAATTCTTAAAAATTCCAAGAAAGTTTATGACACAGATTTATCACATTTTCTTAAATTAATTCCATACTTAAATTTATAAATCAATTCCATAATATAAAAATTTATTATGAAACTAGACTTCTCAAATTTTATTTTTTGTTTAGAAATTACCAAATTTGGTTTAATATAAAATTTTTAATGATTTTTCAAACACATAGTAAAATCTGCCTATAGCTCCAGATTTCGTTAAAAATCTGTATGAATTCGTACAAAGCTCCATAATTGTTGCAAAAATTCATGGATGAAGTAGATATTATTCTAAACAACTTTGTAGAAGAAATAATCTTCAAATTTTGAGTATAAAATTGTCTAAAAATTTGTACAAATTTCCTGGCAGATTCAAGGGCCAAATAAAACCTTCAATCCTCTTTTTAATGGTATAAACTACACATGCAAGCCTATTTTCACAATAATATCATGACTTTAAGACTATCAATATCTTCAAATATTTGATATGCACATCACAAAATTTATATACATATAAAAAAAATGATCTATAAATTAGTCATTTTATCATATGAATATAATCTGAAAATTCTAACACTTAAAAAAAATGAGAAGGTTGAGAGGGTTTTCTTACTTAGTTGTAGGATTGAAATGGAATAGTGAAATGGTAGAAAAATATGCAACCTCCTTAACCTCCTCCTCTTATTAACTCACTCCACTTCGCAGATTTTCTTTTCTCAGGTTTTCTTTGCATGCTCTAATCAGAGAGTAGCATGCATATATATAAACATGTTGCTGAGGCTATCTCTCTCTCTCTCTCTCTCTCTCTCTCTCTCTCTCTCTCTCTCTTCTTTATCTTTCTCTTCATTCCATGTAGTCCAATCGTGCCTCTCAATTCCAATGATGCATAATGAGCTCTTTTTCCCTATATTAACATGCAAGCTAATAAGTAGCAAAGTTGCCACCCAAAAATCTAAAAAAAAATTGATTCTTTTTTTTATTATTTTTAATTTGTGTATTTATGTGGGTTTCTTAAAATTGATACACTAAGATTTTTAACTAAGGTATTTAGTAGAATAATTATCATGTTGAATCCTTATTGAAATAATTTATAAACAACAAATATTAAACATCCATAAAATTATTATTCTTAATAATGTCTTTGTTAGTGACTGAATTAGGTTAATTTAAAACTAACTTTTATACTAATATATAATTTAGATAAACTCTGGATAAAATTAATTAACTAATTTATTTATTTATTTTCTTTTAAGAATAATTAAATGTGGGTTTTCACAACACTACACCCTCGCCCGGGGGTAATAATACCGCGGTATACACCTTTACTCGGGGGTTACAATACCGTGGCCCATTGTTACAGAAATCGCTGAGGTAGTAACCTAACATCTATTTGAACAGTGTAGTTCGGCAAGGCAACAAAAACTCTCATTTCTTCTATCGCAGATAATGAAAGTTTCGAAGCAATCATACATTTACACATATATACATTCATACACGCATTCATACGTGCATTTGTTCATTTGTTTTGTTCATGTATATATGTATCCACAATGCTTTTTCTAGGGGATTTCATATTTATTCAAGCAACATCGCTTGGTAATGTGGTCCGGAGCCAGCAAACTCAGAACAAAAAAACTTCCACTTCTTGTGTCAAAAAAAGCGAAAGTTTTGGGGCTATTGTAGGAGCCAGAAAAATATCCTAGCTTTAGGGGTAAAATATCCTAAACAAATATCATCTATCCCCTATAAAAGGACAGGAGTCCAAACACAAGAGGTATGCCTCATCTTTCTCTGCTCCACACAGCACACAAACACTCTTCATTTTTATACATTCATTTTTTCAATCAAATGACTAATTTTACCATCGGAGTGTCTCTGGCCGACAACCCTGGTTGGGTGGTGCCAATCATGCTCATCTTTGCAGATATACAGGGACAAAATTCATCTTTTCGTTGGATCTCGACAATCCATGTGAGAGGATATTTCATGGTCTCACAGTTTGCATTGTTGAAAAGAACTTTGCGATTTTTTTAATATGAGAGTTAAACATAAACCAAACAAACAACAATAAACAACAAACCAAAATACAACTTATAACGTTAGCAAATCACCCAATACAAGATCATATAGTAATCAAAATTCTAATAACCAAGTAAAGCAAGCTTATGCTTGAGACTTCTATCACCAACAAAAGCCAACCCTGAAAAAGCTCTGCTAATTAGAAGCATTCGCATGCATTTCTCGTGCATTCATGTGTCCAAAGTGCCACAATTGGTTAAGAACATGAAGATTATATTAGTACATGTATCCTCTAATTTACCCTGTATCTACGTAAACAATTAGGAATGAGAATTACCCACATCAAAACAGTGAGAAATGCAGAGAGTAAGATGAGCATATGAATGAAGTTGAAGATAAGAAGAGTATATGGATGCTCTAATTTTTCCCGTGTCTACCCAAACAATTGAAAATGAGAATTACTCGTAGATCAAAATATCTAAAAATGCAAAAACCCATGGGAAAGGTAAGAAGCCAAACAACATATCTTATCTTGCTAAATGTTGGTAGTTAACTCCATTCCTAATGGAAATGGTATGGAAAATTCATATATCTCCAGTTTTTTCCTTGAGCTAATTACACTTCTTCAAGAGGCCAAGCAACAACTTTCGCTCATTTTGCTGTTGAAAGAAATTTATCAGGATTCAGCAAATTAAAATGGAAGCAACATTTTTTACCATGATCAATTTGAGTTCATATTTTATCATTAACTTAAACATGTCAAGACACGTATCATGTATCTATACCCCTGCTCTGTCATATTATATGTAAGTAATGCGACATATACTAAAGTGCCCATGCTCAGCGGGGAAAAACTAAATTAGTGATCAACCTATGTACACAGGGTCAAGTACAAGTGTACAACATTATGCATGTGACAAATGAAAAAATAGGTAGAACTTGAAACTTGAGTCAACATTTAATGAAGAAAATTCTGCAATTGCAATAATGGGCACCTTTTTCAATTCATCTTCAAGTTCATCTCTTTGCTTTTCAAGTGTTACAATTTGCACATCAGGATAAGCAGACAACATGGGCAGATGAAAAAATAAATTTGAAAACTTTAGAAAGGAAAACTCAACCTAACAATCATTTCATTATGCATTCTTTTTTTCCCCTTCTATGTGAAAGTTATTGGAGAATGGAGTTTGAATATGTACGTGAACTTGTTTTTGCAATTCTGGACAACCATTTCCACGAAACATGAACTTTTCACTTTTGAATTCCCAGTGGAGTTGGCAATTTTGCTTAGAGAAATGAAATTGTCTTCCATCTTGAAAAAGAAGACAAAACAATAAGAATGATACAATTAGTTAAGAATAATTAATTGCAAGAAAATAATGTGTTTGAACCTCACAAAATATATGAGAATTAATTATTAGTAGGTCTCTGCAAAAGTCAACTATTCTTAGGTACGAAGTGCAAAAATGATATGTTTAAAATTTTCACAAAAATAGTTGCAAAAGCACAGTTTAACAACATTGTGCATGTGCCAGCAATTCTTGATACACAACATTTCTTGTAGTGCATATATTTTCATCAGTTTCATTTGTTGATGTGATAAGAACTTTCACTGCTGTAGCTATTGTTGCACGTGAGAGAGCAACATAAAGTTGTCCATGCGAAAACACTGGTTCTCGTAAATAAATTCCAAATTTCTCTAGTGTTTGTCCTTGTGTTTTATTGATTGTCATTGCAACACACAATTGGATGGGATATTGAGTTCTAGGGAACTGCACAGGGAACTTTTGTTGATCAGAAGGTTGTAATGGAATTCGAGGTATGAAAACCATGTCTCCCTTGTGATCTCCTATGACAATTTCTGCGCAAATGACATGATCTTTGAAATCTCGACATATGAGATGTGCTCCATTGCAAATGCCTTGTGAAGGATTAATATTTCTTAAGACCATAATAGGATAGTTTTTTTCCGAATACAGCTCATGAGGTGGAAGACCATTTGGTTCAAGAGAATTTATGAAATCCTCGTATTGTCCTTGATCATTTGGATCAATTTTTTTGTCAATGCTTGTGAATTTTGTTATTTTGCCAAGAAATTTTTGAATCAAAATATTATTTATTTCATTGACAGAGTCATTCTTGGGAGTTAGCACAATAGAGTTCACTATTCAGATAGGATCAACTGGAGTATTTGTAAAGATTTGGGAACACTGCATCAATTAGATCATGAAGCGATTTTTCTTCATCAATTGGTTTTGTCTGAGGAATAATGATAGAAGATGGTAAATGAACTCTTCCTGAAGCATCTGTTGGTTCAATTCCATTTCCAATGTGTAAAAGGTAATCACTAAAAGAAGGATCAAGTCTTGTACGCATGTTAACAGTCAATTTGATTTTTTGTAAGGACTTCCATAGGTAAGATTTTACTAAGCTAGCATCAATGGAGTCATATTTGGTTCCCTTTGGAATCACAGGCAATATTTGGCGAAAATCGCCACCAAATACAACTTTACCTCCAAAAAGCAATTCTGATTCATTAACATCTTTCAACATATCATTCAATGATTTAATATTTTGACGGTTTGCCATAGATTCCTCATCCCAAATGATTAGTTTTGCGAGGTGTAATAACTTCACCAACCCACTTTGTTTGCCTATGTTGCAAGATTTGTACGTGTCCATGTGAAATAGGTATTTTGAACCTTGAGTGAGCCGTGCGACCACCAGGCAAAATAGTTACAACAACTCCGGAGGATGTGGTTGCTAAAGCTATGTAATGTTTGGATCTAACTGTAGCCAAAAGTGCTTTGTACAGAAATGTTTTACCTGTACCACCTGGACTATCTACAAAGAAGTATCCTGCATTTCTTGAGAAAACTCTATCAGTTATTATCTTGAAAGCGATATTTTGCTTAAGAGATAATAAGGAGATAGATTGATAATCACTTTCAGAGACAACAACGCTTATTTCTTCTTCAATCTCTCGACAAATTTCTTTATTATCCAAAGAAAGCATTTGGTTTGAACAGAGGTTAAAGTCAATTATATTTTTGCCCATTGATTGTAGAATCTAATTTATGCTTTGCAAAACCTTTTTTAATATCTCTTACTTTGGGAGATTTGTTGTTTTCACATAATCTTAGGCCATGGAATCTTGGAATTTGAGCCAAAGTTGTTCTGGATTGTTTGGGGGCACAATGAACAAGAATTGTTTCAAATAGACGCCTTAGTGAATAAGGCATTTGATGAGCTGTGGCCTTTTGTAAACATTGTTCAAGATTGTTGTCAGATTTCAAGAGGCCATTCAAAAGTGCAGATTCTAGAAATGTTTTGACTTGTTGTAGACACCGCATTTTTGACTGCCCTTAAGACTTGGGCGCTACTGATTGCTTACTTGGTGATGAAAGTTGTGCAGTGCAAAGGTTCAACTTCTTCGGCAAGGAGAGCGTCAAAACCTAATCTCACACCCCATTTTTGGACCAAAGGCTTTTGACCAAAATGACCTTAAAACCCTCTCTTTCAAAACATTTTTGAAACAAAGTTCCTACGATGTTCCAAGGCTCACATTTCGTTAAATGTTGCGCTTTTCGGTAAACTGAGCTAGGACAAAGTAGAAATGCATGAAAGAGAGGTGAACTCTTTGAAAAATATTTTAAAAAATCTTGTTTAGAGGTTTGGGGTTGAAGAAGAGGAGAGGGAAGAAACCAAGTTGGGGAAGAAGATGGGCATGAACCGTTAAAAAAGAGTCGAGCAGCCCTCGCTAAATCGGGCCTATCCATTTGTACACTTGGATTTCAGCTATGAGGCCTCCACCGTTGGAAAGTGGACTTCCAGAGCTTGATTTTTCACTCAAGAATCTCTTAAAGCCGTGTCCAGATGAGGGAGATATGGCTGGTTGAAGTTAGGCATCAATCCGGTTGGATCGAAACTGAGCAATCTTCACTGAAAGAGGGATATCTCTTAGAACACTTGGAATTTTGATGTGATTCTTCCACCATTGGAAATAAGACTTCCGGGGCTACAATTTAGGCTCAAGAATGACCTGAAAATGAGTCTAGATGAAGGAGTTATGCCTGGTTAAAGTCGGGGCTAGGAACCAATTTTTGCTGTCGGCCACTGGGGGGAGTGTGCCGGCCACAAATGGAGTTTGTAGGCCATAGGTCGGCCAAAAATGACCCTTGTTGGCCACCATTAGTAGCTGGTCGGCCAACAATGTTGCCGGTTGGCCACAAATGTCCAGAAAGCTCAGAATTTGCAGAAATTTCTCCTCCAACTGTCCTACACTACTCCAGATATTTCTATCTTGATATTTTCGACCAAGGCTTGTATTTTTGCTATATATGGAGGCCATATCTCTCATTTGTCAAGGTTAGCAAATTTTGGGAGCCTCTCTCTCTAAAAATTCTCTCTCTCTACAATTCTCTCTCTCTTGCCTTTTTATGCATGCAAGTAGAGAAACACCTCTCCTTTGCCTAGACATCCTTGATGAAAGTGGTTCATCTTTGGGTTGAGGTTGCTTGAAGCTCTCTTGGAGCTTCCTTTGAGCTCTAGAAGGTGGTTTAAGGTCAGATTGTTGCTTAAGTTGTGTCTTCCCATCAAGAGGTATAAGACTCACCTATTTAAGCTTGTTTTGCATGCTTGTTTTGCCACCTTTTCAAACTATTTTTGGCTTGGTTTTCAACTACAAAAACCTCTGTTTTTCAATCCTAAAAGTGGTGGTTTAAGGCCTTTTTGAGTTAGGGGGTTATCTCTCCTTTTTGTTCCTTAGCTTGTATAGCTCTTTGTGCCATCTTTCAAGGCTTTCAAATCAAACTTTTTGGACCTTTAAACCACTGAAATTCAAAGTTATTTCAGTGGTGGAAAGCATGTTTTGAGGACCAAAATAGGAGGGGGTGGCCTCCCCTCATTGTCTCTCTCTTCCATGCCTAGTTAGCATTACAAAGTAGCATGTTTTTGTGGCTTGTGTTAGCTTATTTTAAGCATGTTTTAGGCTCTATTTTGACATGTTTCAACTCTGTTTTTGGTTGGTTGGAGCACTTGTAGCTTGTTCTTTGCACTTGTAGTGCAATTATGCTTACTAGTCTAGAATGCCTAATGAGTTAGCCTGCTATTCTAGCTTGTGTTAGCTTGACTCCAGCATATTTTAGCTACTGTTTTGACATGTTTTAAATCTGTTTTAGGTCGGTTAAGTCCTTTGAGGCTTGGTTTGCATGGCTATAGTGTAATGGTCATCACTAGTCCATTGTTTTGAGGCTTTGAGCATGAAGTATTTGAGTTGTTTGCATGCATAGCATCATTTAACATATGATTTCAGTGTGTGTAGCTTTGTCACACTCTCACTTTTATCACTCTTTCATTGCTTTTGAGAGTTGTGTATTGGGCCTGTTTGTGAGCTAGCATGTGAGCATGTTTTTCTTGCCTTTTATGCTTTAATCTCAGTATGTTTTAGCCACTGTTTTGGCATGTTGTAGCTCTGTTTTGAGCTGGTTTGGTCCATTTGAGCTTGATATTGCATGCCTCTAGTGTAGTGCTCTTCACTAGCTTTAATGCTTTTGGCTTTTGAGCATGTCTTGCATGTGTTGCTTGCATGATTTAGTGTCCTTTTGCATGCCATTTCAGCACTAAAAAGTCTGCAACCTCCCTCATTTCTTCATTTTTTCTATTTGTTTTGAGGGTTGGTTAACCTTATGATTGTGTTTAAGCTTGAGATAGAGCTTGTGCTCAATGTCTTTAACTCTCTTTTAAGGGTTCCTCCTAGCCAAAGGTAATGAACTCTCTCATGTCTTAAATCATCCTTTGGTTGACCCCTCTCTCATTAGAGGACAATCACCTGGACAAATTGACTAAAGAATGGCTTGGCAATGGCTTAAAATGTGTAAATAAAATGAATCAAGTAAAACTTGAGCAAGATAAGCATTTGTCGTTGCATTGCATGTGTTTCGATCGGACGTTAATCCAAACACAAGAAATGTGGATGTTTCATACTCAAATTGATGAACGTGTCACGGTTCTTTGTCGTCGTCACCCTTTGATCATGCATGATAAGGTGGTGGCCATTTGAGTCTTATGTGCGCATTTATTAAGCTTGTACAAGCTTGGTTCTTTGGCCATCATGCATGAAAATGCTTGATTGGTGGTGGCTTGAGAGCCAAGTGCTATACTCCTTTTAGCTTGAGAAATGACAAGGAGGGTGGCAGTACACACATTCCTTGAAAAATACATTACTTTTGCCTTTATTGCTCTCTGTTGCAGCAAAAACAGAATTTTAAAAAAAGGGGGTGGCCAACCGGCCACTTGAAGTAGCCGACCGGCCAGTGTTTGTGGCCGACAACCACCTTTTGTGGCCGACTGCCATCAGTCCATTTTTGGTGCAAAAGTGTTCCTGTTTTGAAGCAGAAACAATTTGGAAGTTGGTTCGATATTCATAAAACAGAAAAGGTGCAAACAGAGGCAACCGGTGGCAAGGCGATGGATTTTCGGGAAAGAAGCAACCGAGCATGCATGTTGTTATAATTAATTAGTTTAATTTGGTTTTGTAAATATCTTAATTAGCTTAGCATAGCTAATTATTCAATTGTGTTGTAATAATTAATTAGCTAGAATAGTTAATTAGTTGGTTTGTAATAATTAGTTTAGCTTAGTTTAGCTTAACTTATTTATTCGAACCCTCTTTTGAGAGGGCACAATGTTGTAATAAGCATGCGTGCGTGGTGTGCATGTCTTCCAACCCCACGTCTTTCTCCTTTTTATTTAACCGCTTTCGATGGTTAGATTAGGGCATTTTTTGATTAGCATACCTTATGCTCGCATGCGAGCATCATTCATTTGTCTTGTATGCACTGAGGCTCGACGCATCATTCAAACTGCATTGCAATTCAATACTTATTTGAATACGTGTTTCAAAGCAAGTTATCAAATTGTTGTATTCATATGCCATCGTAGATAGCCGAGCTTATTTAGTTGCATTTTGCATGTGTTGTATTAGGCATTTTATATAGTTAGGGATCATGTATCTTTTCTAACTAGCTTTTGTATTGGCTTGGAGTACTCTGTAAGTTTTACGCTTTAGCATACTTGCATGAGTGTAAGTGTTGCCAGACTTCGCATGCTTGCCATGAGGCTATGTGCTTACTTGCTTAACTGCATGAATACCTGTGGATGAAGGCTTTGTTGCTTGAATTGGAACAATTTGATAAATGTATGTTTTAAGCCCACTTTGTGAAGTGGCAAAATCATGTTTTAAGCCCACTTGAGGGTGGCAAATCCGTGCTTAGCCCACTTGAGGGTGGCACTTTCAAACCATTTTCGAAAACAAACATGAGTTGTTTTGTTCCAATTCTTGCAACTTTAGTCTATACTTGTATGCCGTGGCGCATCACATAGTAAGTTAGCTAATAATCGGAATAAGAACACATGTGTTTATAAAACAACATATCATGCTTAGTAGAGGCCCGATCTGTGATCGGTGCGAACGGGGGGTGCTCATTTCAGGGCCTTCCCCTCTCGTACCCAAGTTCCCGAGTCGAGGCAACTTTAGTGATAACGGGACACGTGGCCTTTGGCACGAGTCAGGGTTTCCTAAATTTCCCAAAAATGAAATATTTAGGTGGTGACTCTGTACATCTAGCAAAGCAGTCCAGTTTTGGCAATATTTGATTTAAAATATGATTTTCCAAAATGACTTGCCGGATTGGACTTTTTGGTGTTTATCAGTCTCACATTGCACTTTGTTGAGATTAGATTTAAAACCGTGACAGGAGTCTGAACTGTAGGACCTATTTCGAGCCTCTCGAAAGGGGGCCGCGCGAAGAAAGTCGAGTCTAAGTTGTTTGCCATTCACTGTTCGTAGAAAGACAAATGCTGCTAGTTTTCGAATGTTATTCAAGAGTAGGTCTAAGATAGTACCTTTCACCTTGACCAGGGATGTGTTGTGATAATTCAGCCTATGACTTTTTGTTTTTTCCTTTTGTCCACATTCTATCACTCTGTGACAAACAAAACATTTCGAAAATTCTTTATACAAATCACTTTGCTTGATTCCTCTTTTCCAAAAACACTTTTCAAAAAATTCTACTTTCTTATTTTTCGTGTTTTTTTGTTTTTACTAAATTTTTTTAATATTTTAAGCAATTTTTTTTTAACTTTTTAGGTATATTTTAAAGCAACTCTTTGCAGTTACTTCCAGTAAACAATTGTAAGTTATATTTCAAGCTATTTTAAATTGTAAGTTATTGGTTATTTTAAGTTATTTATCTTGTTTCTTCTGTGCTTCCACCTCCTTTTGGTATCAAAGCCAAGTTTTAGTTGTTGATGTTGAGTTAATGTTATGTTATTCTGTTTAATCAATCTTTGTTCAATTCTTGTCATCTGGTATCCCATATTTCTTATCTCTTATTACTTATCTCTGTTTTCCACTTTGTTAGTAGCCATCCACCTTTCGTCCCACGTTTAGGGTAACTCCTTTGGTTAGGCAGTCATAGACATCGGGGTCTCCATGAAAAGGGTATGTGTGAAAACCTGGTACGTGAAAATTTGATAAGTAATAATAGAATTTAAGAAATTGAATTCCAGTAACAGAATTTAACAATGAATAGATTATTCAGAAGTAACTCTTCAGTTAGCTCTAGATTAACCTCTACAATCTTAAGCCCCTATTCCAAATACGGGAATTAGTAATTAATGAGGAAGAAATTAAATTACAAAATAATGAACAAATCAATTTAAGTTGGAAACATCCCAAAAAATACCAATTAAAGAAATCTATAAAACAACATTCTTATAGTTATCTTTTAAAGTCAATCTTCATGTTAAAAATAAATTTAGAAAAAACTTGCCAATTACTCTCTGCTGACACTATTAGACACCATTTAGTTACTGGTCACAATTTTATTCACTTAGGACTAATTCAAGTAGGAATTAAACCATTAACTTAACAAGGTAAAAACTCATCTGCTCTTCTATGTCTAAGATATGCTCGATTTATTGATTTCCAGGATAGTATAATAGGAATGATGGAATCAGGCCTTCACAAAGGACTTGTTCATTTTAACTACTTTCCTGATTTTACTCTTAGTTTACGAGATCCTCATATATTAAAAGCTTTAACTCTAAATAATTCAAATCTCTGGTTCAGCTGCTAATATGATTGAAAAAGTTCACAATCTTGCTTTAATCTATTGAGTACTTTTGTTCAAGCTTTAAACAAAAGTCCAAAAGATAAAACACTACTCATCCAAAGTAGTACAACTGATGCTAATATTTCAGTCCCTAATATGCTTAGTTGGAAAGATATTACTTTACCTAATGAATGGATTACTAATAATGAAAATTATAATTTAAATCCCCAAACACACCAAGATGAACTTAAAGAAATCCAACAATTTACTGATGGATCTGTTCATATCAAATTTAATAGAATACATAGTCAATCTTTTAGACATAGTACATCTAGTATCTCAACTACTAAAAATGATGAAGACGAAATATTTAACACACCATTGTTTAGGAAAAATCGTCATATTAATCTTGGTCAATCCTCTAATTCACAAAGCAAATTAAAAGGAATAGATAATACAAGTACTGCTCAGATCAGTAAGCCAGTTTATTCCACTCAAACACATCTTCAAGATGAAGATACTGTCTCACAAGAGTCACCTACTCAAACTGATTTTGAAGTAGTTCCTCCAGTTAACCCCCAACTATTAACTCTCAGTAAATCTTTTACCCCAGATTTGAATAAACTTCATGCTGAATACAAATCTAAGGCCAATAAATCAAAATCGCCATAATTATTATAAACAATATGATGATAAACAACAATCAAAGATTACAAAAAAATGGTATAAATTTATGACTAAAATCAATACTGAAATTAATTTCTTTGACTATTTAGAAGATTATTATCAAAAAATTAATGTTATTACAAAAACCAAATGGAAAACTTCCAATACTACTTCTGTCTCGGCTAGTCACCCTCCTTTAGAAAATATCCTTATTGAACATAAAGGCACTGTAGTTCCAGCCTCTCCCTTCAAACTTCCGGGTGATGAGTCATCTGAAGTTAAAAAGGTAATTGAACAAAATAATTATACAAATCAATGTTTAAAAACTATTGGTAAACAATTAGATAAAATTGAAACAACTTTTGATGATTATTCAGTTAGTCATACCTCTACTAGTAAACCTTTAGACAAACCTCTGATTAATCTTCCCAGCTCTAGGAAAACATTAAGTCTAACTACCGAAGATAATACTACTGTTGAATCTATTGAAAAAATATTCAATAAGCTAAACTACCTCCTCTTCAAACAAAGAAATCAAAGTTTTAACACAACAACCACTTAATGAAATTACTCACAGCGAATCTGACACATCCAATGGTGAGATTGATCAATTAGCTCAACAATTTCAAGATACTAACCTCAACCAAATTACCCATAAATCTAAAGTTCCTCCAACCACACTTACAAAAAATTGGTATAATAGACCTACACCTCTCGATTTACAATTTAAAGAAACTAATGTTAATAATCAATTTTCTGTTCTTGCTAAAAAATTATATGAATGGAATATAGAAGGTCTTAGTGAACATCAAATCATTGCTAAATTAAATCATTTATCTATGGTTGCAAATAGTTACCTTACTAATTACCCTGATTATACTTAATCTGAAATTGTTATCTTAATCACTAATGGCTTTACTGGAATGCTCAAATCTTGGTGGAATAAATATCTCATTTCTGATGAAAGAGAATCTATTCAATATGCTGTTCAAATGAACGATAATGGTTTTCCCATTTTTAATGACGAAATAGGTACCAGTATACCTGATGGTATTAATACATTAATTCATACAATAGTCAAACATTTCATTGGAACACCAACTAATATTTATTCTCGTATCCATGATCAACTTAGTAATTTAACCTGCCCTACTCTTAGTGATTTTAGATGGTATAAAGATGTATTTACCTCTAGAGTCATGCTTCGAGATGATTGCACAAAATCATTTTGGAAAGAAAAATTTATTAATGGATTACCTAGTCTTTTTGCTCATAAGATTCAGGATGTCCTTAGTCAACTTACTGGTGTTATTGAATATGATAATTTAAGTTATGGTGATATAATCAGCACTATTCAAAAAGAAGGATTATGAATGTGCATAGACTTAAAACTTAGTCAAAAAGCTACTAAAGATAAACACAAAGCTAAATATGAATTAGGTAATTTCTGTGAACAATATGGTTTACCTCCTGTTGCACATTCTTGAAGAAAATATAGTAAAAACAAATCTTCTTATAAATATTCAAATAAATATAAAACGAACTACTCACCTTTCAAATCAATTGATAAATTTTATACTAAACCCAAAAAGAAATATTATAAGAAATCTAATCCAAAGTCAAAATCTACTAAAGATATTACTTGCTATAATTGTGGTAAGAAATGTCATTATTCAAACAAATGTAAAGTTAAAGAAAAACTTAATCAATTACAAATTACTGAAGAAAATCAAAAACAAATATTTGATATACTTAAATTAGATAATTCCTCTAATCACTCTAATCAATCATCTGATGAACCTACTCCTAATGATACCTCTAATTATCATACTCCTAGTGAAGATTCTGATAATAATATAGAATTAGGATGTAATGATACTTGCTGTAAAAATAAACAAATTAATGTACTTAGTAAATCACAACAAGAAAAAACTACTCTTATAGAATTAATTAGTAAATTAGAAAATCCTAAACTTAAGCAACAATATACTGAAAAGTTAAAATCTTTACTTATAAATAAAGACACGAAACCTAAACAAGATAAACCTATAATTAGTCTTAATAAAACCTTAGAACGATTTAAAAAAGAAAAACATAAAGAAATAACTTTACAGGATTTACAAAATGAAATTAACCAAATTAAATTAACTATTAAAGAATTAAAAGACAAAGATAAATCTTTAGAAGAAGCGATTTCAATTTTACAAATTAATAAAGGTCTTAATAATTTCAAAAATAGTCAAAAATCATCTACCTCTGAATCCGAATCTGGTTCTGAAACAAATTCTGAAAAAGTCATTTTTGATAATAGATCTATTAATAGTAATAATGATAGTAATTGTTCTCAATCTGATAACTTGCATTAATATCCAAAAATGGCATTCAAAAGTCAAATTAGTTATTAATGATTTTGAAAATAGAAGTCATAGCATTAATTGATACTGGTGCTGATTTAAATTGTATTCAAGAAGGTTTAATGCCTACTAAATATTTTCATAAAACTACTGAACAATTAAGCTCTGCTAATGGTAGTCAAATGCATATTCAATATAAATTACCCTAAAGTCCATATCTGTCAAAATAATGTTTGTTTTAAAAACATCATTTGTTTTAGTTAAAAACTTAACAGATAAAGTTATTTTAGGTACATCATTTATATTTTTGTTATATCCATTTACCACAACTAATCATGGCATAACAACCCAAGCATTTGGTCAAAACAGTCACATTTAAATTCTTATCTCCACCAGAAGTTAGAGAATTAAATCAATTAAAAGAAATATTCTATATCTCAATCTATTAATCATTTAACCAAACATCTTAAATTTCTTAAAGAATAAGTCAAATATAAAAGAATTGAAACCCAATTAACTAATCTTACTTTACAATCCAAAATTACACAATTCCAACAAAAATTAGAATCTACTGTTTGTTCAACTTTACCTAGTGCTTTTTGGCATAGGAAAAAGCATGTAGTCACATTACCTTATATTAAAAAATTTAATGAAAAACAAATACCAACTAAATCTCGACCTATCCAAATGAATAATGAATTAGTTGAAATGTGTACAAAAGAAATCCAAGACTTACTCAATAATAAAATCATTAGTCATTGTAAATCTCCTTGGTCATGTCCTGCTTTCTATGTTAATAAAAATGCTGACTTAGAACGAGGTGTTCCTCGCCTAGTCATTAATTACAAACCATTAAATAAAGTTTTAGAATGGATCTGTTATCCCATCCCTAATAAAAAAGATTTAATCAAAAGACTTAGTCAAGCCATCATTTTTAGTAAATTTGATTTAAAAGTGGATTTTGGCAAATTTAAATTCATCTTAAAGATAGGTATAAAACTGCTTTTACTACCCCCCTTTGGTCATTACGAATGGAATGTAATGCCTTTTGGATTAAAAATTGCTCATAGTGAATTCCAGAATATTATGAATGAAATATTCAACCCTTTTAGTCATTTTTCCATAGTTTACATTGATGACGTCCTTATCTTTTCAAAGTCCATAGAAGAACATTGGAAACATCTTCATGCCTTCTTCCAAGTTATTAAACATAATGGTCTACTCATTTCTGCTCCTAAGATTAAACTATTCCAAACCAAAATCAGATTTTTAGGATATGATATTTATCAGAGTACTATTCTTCCGATTAGTCGCCCCATAGAATTTGCTTCTAAATTTCCTGATGAAATTCTTGATAAAACTCAGTTATAAAGATTTTTAGGTTCATTAAATCACATTGCCGAGTTTTACAAAGACCTTAGGAAAACTTGTCAACCACTTTTTGATCGGTTGAAAGATCATCCTCTTCCTTGGTCTTCTACTCATACTTCTATTGTTCAACAAGTCAAACAATATGTCAAGACTTTGCCTTGTCTTGGCATTCCTACTGCAAATTCATTCAAGATTATTCAAACTGATGCTTCTGATATTGGTTATGGTGGTATTCTCCTTCAGAAGATCACCCCTAAGTCATCTGAACAAATTGTTCGATTTCATTCTGGTGTTTGGAATAAAACACAGAAAAAGTATAGTACTATTAAAAAAGAAATTTTATCTCTTGTTTTATGTATTAGTAAATTTCAAGATGATATTTTAAATCAAAAATTTTTACTACTGTAGACACCCCATTTTTGACCGCTCTTAAGACCTGGACGCGACTGATGGTTTACATAGTGGAGAAAGGTGTGCAGGGCAAAGGTTCAATTTCTTCGGCAAGAGGAGAGTCAAATCCCAACCTTACACCCCATTTTGGACCAAAGCTATTTTGAATGGTTTTTAAACCTTAAAACCCTCTCTTTCAAAACATTTTTGAAATAAAGTTTCTACAATGTTCCGAGGCTCACATTTCGTTAAATGTTGCGCTTTTCGGTAAACCGAGTCAGGACAGAGTAGAAATGAATGAAAGAGAGATGAAATCTTTGAAAAATCTTTCAAAACACCATACTTAGGGGTTTGGAGTTGAAGAAAAGAAGAGAAGAGGGAAGAAACCCAGTTAGGGGAGAAAATGGACATGAATTGTTAAGAGAGAGTCGAACAGCCCTCGTTGAATCGGGCCTATTCATTTGCATACTTAGAATCCATCTATAAGGCCACCACTGTTGGAAAGAAGACTTCCGGGGCTTCATTTTGCACTCAAGAATCTCCTAAAGCCAATTCCGGATGGGGCAGATATGGTTGGTTGAAGTAGGGCATCACTCCGGTTGGACCGAATCTGCGTAGTTTCACCAAAACAGGCATAACTTTTTGCATAGGAGGAATTTTAATGCAAGGTTTGTGCCATTGGAAAGCTAACTTCCGGGGCTTCAATTTGGACATCTGGAGGACCACCTTTGGACTTCCCAATCACTGGCCGACCACCTTTCTTTCTGGCAGACCCATTTTTTGTCCTGAAAAACTAGAAAAAGTAGCAGGCCGACCATGAAAGGTGGTCGGCCGACCACTTATGCCCAGAAAGCCCAAAATTGATAGATATTCTCCTTTTAGCTGTCTTCCACAACCTCCAGCTATCCTTAAATGAGATATTTTCGAGCCAACTCTGAGGTTTGCCATATATGAGTTATATCTCTCATTTTTCAAACACAATCTTCCTAAGCAAGTTTTGGGAGCTTCTCACTCTAAAAAAACCCCTCTCTCTCTAGAAATTCCAGAGCCAAATCTCAGCCTCTCTCTCCTTCTCTTGCCTTGGTGTGCATAACAAGAGCTATACTTGGAGATATACCTCTCC
The DNA here is from genome assembly GCA_036172215.1 of Camellia granthamiana. Classification (NCBI taxonomy): domain Eukaryota; kingdom Viridiplantae; phylum Streptophyta; class Magnoliopsida; order Ericales; family Theaceae; genus Camellia; species Camellia granthamiana. The sequence continues at coordinate 4,197,778 of CM069908.1, read as the reverse complement.
TTTGCCTAAGCACCCTTGATCAAACTCAACTACCATTGGGCTGAGGTTCTTTGAGGATCATTTTGAGCTCCAAAATCTGGTTTTAGCTCAGAGTTTGGAATCCTTTTGCTGCTGGAGTTCTTGGCTACAAGGGTAACATACTCTTTCCCTCTTTTGGTCTTCATTTTGCTCCTTATTTTTGCCATACTTGAAAGCATTTCTGGGCCTCGACCTAAACTGTAAAGTGTTTTATTTTGAGCTCCTCTTCAACTTTGTTTAAGGGCACTTTTATGCTTTCAGAAAAGTGCTCTAAAAAATGTATGCTTTCAGACAAGGGCTGAAAAATGTATGCTTTGAAGCACTTTTCCCCTTGTCTTGTTTGGTGGTCTTGTTGGCCTTCCAAAGGGACCCCTTTTTGCATGCTTTGAAGTCATGTTTCAGCCCTCATTCTGAGGGTTTTGAGGTCTGCCTTAGCTCTGTCCAAGGCCCTTTTGGCCATATTTTATGTCCCTCTTGCATGTGTGAAACAACCCTCCTCAAGGCCTTTCAAGAGGACCTTTCATTGTATGCTTTTTTGATCAATTTCAGGCCCTTTTTGGTGAGTTTTAGGGCTGTCATATTTGATTTCCAGAGTTGGTTTTGCTATGCTAAGTGTCCATCATATATGTGTTGAGTAACCCCTTGCATGCCATTTCAAAGGAGCTCATCATTTTTGCGCATGTTGGCTGCATTTCAGTGGTTATTTGGGCATATTTTGTCATGTTTTATTCACTGTTTTTGGCTGGTTTGATGAGTTCTTATACGCTTCATATACATGCCATGTAAACCATGCTTGCTAGCCAAATTTGCATGCTATTTTAGTCCATCATGTTAACATTTTTTGGTCATGCTTTAAACTAGAAATGTGCATGTTTTGGGACTGCCTTGGCTCTATCTTTGTGCTTCATGGTCAAATAATGCTTGCTTTGCATAGTTATAATTCAATACATGTGCCTAGTTTCGGGTTTCGGGGCTTATTTCATACATCGGTTGCCATATTTCCATGTTTCAGGATCATTTAGCATCATGTTTCAGTGCTGGAAATTACATGCTTGTATGCCATCTTGCATCCCTTGCCATGCTTTGGTAGAGTGGCATTTGACGCCTTAGGTTCGGTCCCCGGTATGCGTGCATGTGTGCACGCATTTCGGTTGTCTCATTTTCATCTAATGGCCACTGATGTGAGTGTGGCTGAGGTCCACTCATATTGGTGTAAGTCCATCGTGCATTGTATATGCCATTTCATAGCATTGCGTATGCTAGGTTGCATGTTAGAGCATCATGTATGCCATGTCACATCGAGCATTGTGTATGCCATTTCACAGCATTGCGTATGCTAGGTTGTATGTTAGTCGCATTGTACATGTCATGCATATTGCATTATGTTTGGGATAGGAGTTAGCCCAAACACGGGAAACGAGGGACGTTTCGTACTCCAAGGACGGAACGTGTCTCAATTCCCAGTCGCTGACACTCCGGATTATCCATGGTGGAGTCTAGGCCTTGTTGTGTTTTCATGTGCATTCATTTCACATCGAGTCGTGCAATTCGATTCCTCGGCCATCATGCATCGAGATGCGTGATTGGTGGCACGAGGATCGAGGCAAGCATACATATGTGAAAATACTTTGCCATGCCCCTTTCTTGCTCTCTCTTGCAGCAAATCAAGAATCAACAGCTTTCTAAAGCCTTACATAGCATTCCGAGAACAATTGCAAGCAGAGGCAAACCGGGGCATCGCAATGGATTTCCGCGCAAGGCAACTTAAGCATGCATCATTCATCATTCGGAACAGAGCTGAGGCGGTCCATAGATTTGCGTGCTAATTTACCTGCTTTCCTAGATTAATTTGTTAATTAATTAGGATTTTGTATTCATTCGGACTGTACTATTTATTCGGACCCTCTGCGCGAGGGCAATGTTGTAATAAGGGTGCGTGAGTGTGATGTATGCCTTCCAACCCCACGTCTTTCTCCTTTTTATTTACCAGCTTATGATGGTTAGATTAGGGTATGTTTCAATTAGCATACTTATGCTTGCATGTTTGCATCATTCATCTGTATTGCATGCACCGGGCTCGGCGCATCATACTAACTACATTGTATTTCAATTCCGAGTTGAATAAATGTTATCCGTTGCATTTCATATGCCATGTTTAGAATAGCCGAGCCTATTGTAGTTGCATTTTTGCATGTGTTGCATTAGGCATTTCTGTATAGTTAGGATCCATGCATGTTTTCTAATTAACTTCTTTCTTTGGCTTGGAGTACTCGGTAAGTATTTATGCTTTAGCATCCTTGCATGCGTGTGAGTGACTGCCATGATAGCATGCTTACCATGAGGCTATGTGCTTATGTGATATACCTGCCTGAATGCCTGTGGGTGAAGGTTGGATTATCTGAATTGGAACAATTAATTGATTGCGAGTTTTAAGCCCACTAGATAGTGGCAAAACCATGTTTTCTAAGCCCACTTGAGGGTGGCAAATTCACGTCTTAGCCTGCTTGCGAGTAGCACCATCAAACTGCTTTCAAAAATAAACATGAAATGTTTTATTCCAATTCAGGCGATCCAATCTATACTTGTATGCTGTGCGCATCACATAGTAAATCTAGGCTAATAACCGGAATAAGAACGCATAATGTTTTCAAAACTAGATATCATGGTTAGTAGAGGTCGATCTTTGATCGGGCGAGCGGGGGTGCTCACGAAGTGACCTTCCCCAATCATACCCAAGTTCCCGAGCCAAGGCAACTTTGGTGATGACGGACACATGGCCTTAGGCACGAGTCAGGGTTTCCTAAATTCCCCAAAAATAAAATATTTAGGTGGCGACTCTGTATCTGGCAAAGCAGTCCATGTTTGGCACTTCTTTCAAAAAATCTGTTTTCAAAAACGATTTGTCGGATTTGGACTCTTTGGTGATTTATCAATCTCACATTGCACATTGTGAGATCAGATTAAGAACCGACACAAATTGAGTCCGAACTGTAGCATGAGGCCCACGGACGCATCTACAACTACGTATTGATTGTAAAAGTGCTAAATATATTTTGGAAAAAGATGTTCAAAATATTGCTAGTAAACAAATTTTTGCCCGTTGGCAATCTATTTTACGTATTTTTTATTTTGATATTGAATATATCCTTGGCTGTCAAAATTCTATTCCCGATTTTCTCACCGAAGAATTTTTACAGGGGGGATAGAGGATGGCAACTCCTTTTATTCCCTACCATAAGTCAAAAGTCACTTTTTATTGGAACCTTATTCACCAAACTGCTTACCGTATCGCTTGTCTCAAATTAGCCAAAAAGACTACTCAACGTGCTTACTCTATTCAATTTCATCAAGTCAAAAGTCGCCGCCATTTACTTGCTCATTATTACAACTGTTTAGACTATCATCAAAGCAAATTAGATATCCTCAGTGGATGCTAATTCCTGTTTATTTTATATTTTTATTCCTATAGATGTCTCAACCTCGCCCTTCTTCTAAAGCCTTGATTTCATCTAGTCAACCTTTAGTTGTTCCTCCTATTGAAATGGTCAACCATTACCAAGTTCTCGGTAACATTCCTAAACCTAGTTACACTTATGCTTTAGCTACTAACCCATTTGCTTCTTCTTCTCAGTCGCTTACACCTTACCCGCTAAATCCAGTCAAAACTTCCCGATCCAATTATATTCAATTCCAGTCAGTTAATTTGTTCTTCAAAGAACCTGTTCATAAGAACATCCGTGATGTTCTTGATTTAACCCAAAAATACTTTCGTCCAGGATGGCATGTTGTTCCTCTCCATCCTAATAAGTCAATTGCATTTTACAAAGATATTCTTTTCCATCACAAGTCAATTATTATTAAACCAATTTATGATCGAGTCTACCCTAGTAAAATTGTTTATCATTCACTTTATATTCACAACATTGTCTCTCTCGATGAATGGGGAACTCCTTTCCTTCTTCGCGATTTACCTGGTCATTCAATCCAATATAGTTATTATGACTATATGGATGCATGGTTTAAAGTTCTTTTGTATCAAAATGAATCATACAGTCACTCCTGGTTCTTCCAGTTTGATCATCAATTTAAGTCAACAATCCCTACATGGTTCCTCAGATGGTGGTCTCTTCATGGTGCCATACCTGAGATCATTCCACCAGTCTTAATGGAACAAGTCACCTATTTCTCTTCTGTTTACAACCGTAGTCAACATCAACAGCAATTCTCATGGTTGCTCATTTTTATGTCCAAATACAAAGTCCCCTGGATATTTAAATGGCAATATGGTATTGACAATAACATAGTCATCCAGCAACATTTTGTTAAATGGTGGGATAACTTCAAAGTCCCACGAATCATTGAACAAGTCCAGCTTGAATTCCCAGTCATTGTTCATGCTCTAACTCTGGCAATGGTCAAAGCTCAGCAGAACCCAACTGCTTCAGTCACTCAGCAATCTCAAGGAAGCCCACTTCCTCCAATCAATCTTGGAAGTCCTAATGATCCACCATCTAGTTCTTCCAAGCCTAAGTCATCTAAGTCCAAGGCAGCCAAGCCAAAGCCCACATCGGCTACATCTAAGTCAGCACAGTCAAAGCCGAAGGTTCAACCCAAGTCATCCAGTGATGAATTGATCCAAATGGCCCGGTTCCTAATGGCCTAAGCCCAGTCACAAATGAAAAATGAACCCTCTGATGATGAACCCCCTGAGACGTCCAGCTCATCCAGCTTATCCAACTCCTCAGAAGGGTCAACTAATTATGATCCCTATGGGTCCCAATTCCATGATGCCTAAGACCCATATGCATAATCAGTCAACAGTCAGCATAGGATTCTATATATATACAAAATGGCTTCACTCACTACTCTGCTTTTGAGAAAAACTGCTATTTTGTATCTATATTGATTCCCCTCAGTCACATGCCTCCACCGAAAGTAATGAATAGTAAAAGACAAATTTACTGTTCACTATTCATCAATCAAGACAATTCAACAACAGTCAAAAGCAGTAATCAGCTTTAGTCAATCACCGAAAGTAGTAGACAGTACCCATGTGCCTCATCATGCTCCTTTCTAGTCACAAGCTTCACAGTTATGATATTACTTATAAATTTAGCTTTCTAGTCACTAGAAAATCAGAGTTAGAACCAAGAAGAAACAATTTCTCTCCTACACCTTTCTCTGATATTAAACCAACATTGTAATTTGAAGTGATGTATTTTGAAGCAACTCTTTGCAGTTATTTCCAATAAACAATTGTAAGTTATATTTGAAGCTATTTTAAATTGTAAGTTATCGGTCATTTTAAGTTAAAAATATACCTAAAAAGTAAAAAAAAAAAGTGAAAAAAACCTTTTAAAAATTCACTAAATACCAAAAATATAAAAAAAAAATACGAGAATTCAGTACATTTTTTGTATTTTTATGTATTTTTTAATTTTTTAAAATATTTTTTCACAAATTTTTTACTTTTTAGATACATTTAAGTAAGGTGCATCTAAAAAAGGAAAAAAAAAGGAAAATTTACCCATAAATCCTATATTTTGAAAAGTTAAACCATTTAGTCCTAAAAGTTTTCTTATGCACCATTTAGTCCCATTTATTTTGATAATATTGTTTATTTAATATTCATTATTTTACAAGTTACAATAATACCCCTTTTGTGAAAGGTTGGTTCCCTAAAAATCTGCAATATCATAAAAACATCACCAACAACGTCAACTACATCACCAACGGCGGTGGTACTTTTGAACCGATCGATCATCATCATCATCAAGATCAGAGACGAAGGTCCAGATCTTCGGAAGAACGGCCGTCTGCGGCGGCTTGGGGCCACAGGAAGACTCGACGGTGCTACTCAAGCTGCTTGAGGTAGGCCTATGGGGGATAATCTGGTGGTGCGGAGGGTACAATCTTTGATCGATCAACGGATTGTTGAATTCCTGATACGGAATCATCGGAGCGAGAGATAGTGAGGCGATAGGGAAATTGGTGGGTTGGCCTTGGCTCCACGGAGGCTCCGAGCAACGGCGTCGTAAGCACGTGCTGCGTCCTCGGCGGAATCAAAGGTCCCGAGCCAAACCCTAGCCTTCTTCCATGGGTCTCTGATCTCTGCAGCGAACCTTCCCCAGGGTCTATTTCTCACATCGCGAAACCTAATCTCCTTCGCTGGGCTTCTCGATCCAGAATGGGTCCCCCACATCGGCAGATATGAGCCGATCTACATCGACGGTGACTTCAACGGAGGTTAAACTGAGATCTGGCTGTGGTGGTGGATCTGCTTGGATTTTTTCTTATCTACACATTGATTTGATGATGATTTCCTAGTTTGATGATCTCTGCTTGGGTTTTTTCTTTGTAAAAAACACAAACTCATTACTGGATTCAGAGAGAGATGGCTAATGTTGGTGATGGCTAATGTTGTAAAAAACACAAAACCATTACTGGATTCAGAGAGAGATGGCACTGGATGTTGATGATTAATGTTGGTGGTGGTTGATGTTCGATGAAGTTTATTTAAAGTTTGATATTGTTGATGTGTTTTTTGATGATGTTTTTATGATGTTTGATGTTGATGTTTGATGTTGATGTTTTTATGATGTTTTTGATGAAATTTGTTTTAGTGATGTTGGTGATGTAATTGACTATGTTTGATGATGTTTTTATGATATTGATGATTTTTGATGATGTTTTTTTGTGATGTTAGTGATGTAGTTGATGGTGATGAACACCAATACAAAAAAAGGCCATTAATATCAGCGTAACGATGTGTTTGGAGGGAAAACAAACATCTACAGAGTTTTGGGCATTTTAGTCAATATTATGTTGGGGTTTTCCTTATTTATCCTTACTAAAAAGTGCAAAACATAGTGTAACATTGGTTATTTTGTCATTAACATTAGCTTGGGACTAATTGGATCATAAGATAAAACATAGGACCAAATGGAGCATAAGATAAAGATTTAGGATTTATTGGTGCATCCCCCAAAAAAAAATGTTTAAAATTTTAAAAATATTCACTAAAAACAAAAAAAAAAAAAACACGAAAACCAAAAACTCAATTTTCAAAAAACTTAATCTAAAAAACTCAAACTAAACACACTGAATAATTTCCAACTTCAGCTTTCTCATTTGTCCTATTCATTAAAAAAAAAATCAGTTAAGATTGTCCTTGAGAATGTATCATTTTTCAACACAGAATTGAGATCTGCAGTTTTTTTGAACACCACAAATTGTTGATTCTCAAGGTGGATTTGAAGCTGGATTACTGAGGGGTGGATATCATTCAAAGAAATGCATAGATTCTCCACAATGCTTCTGGGGGAGAAATCCACCTTGCTGATTGAAATTGATTGATTTCATCTATATCAAATGATTGATTTTCTCGAACAACATGGAATCCCACTCTGTCATGGCCTTTGTAGATGTATTTATACAAGTATTTAACAGCCTTTATTGTCGAACAAATCTCAACATTGATGTGACAATCATACTGAACAAGTAGATATGGATTGTAAGGGATGACCCAACAATTGTCAAGTATTTGTCCTCGAGCTCTGACAGTTTGGCCATCATCTGGGCGCCTATATATAGGATAAGAATCTTCTGAAGTTCTCGTTGTAGGCTTGAAATTTTTGGGATAATAATTTTTGCAATTTCCCTTTTTCATGCAAACATTGTTTAGATTCAAATGACCACAGGGTCCAGGCAACATATGTTTCACAACCATACAATATAGATGTGCATTTTCTTTTTCATTTGGGATTTCAGCGCATATAATAGAATCATAGCTTTCTGGAGAGAGGAACTTTTGTCCGTGTTGTAAAATCAACAATAAGTGCACGTGCGAAAGACCTCTCTTTTGGAATTCAATGGCATACACAAACGCTGCAACTGTTCCAAAAAGTTGTCGTTTGACTGTGTCATCTTTTAACTGTTTCATTTTTGCTCTAAATACACGAGAAGTCAAATCAGGTCTATTTTGAGCCTCTTCATTTGGTCCCAACTTTGCTTTGATTTCTGGCCATGATGGGTTACATGTCATTGTTAGGAAAACATCTGGTTTTCCAAATCGCTGGACTAATGCCATTGCATCAACATAACGACGACGAAGATCTCTTGGCCCACCTACGAATGATGGTGGAAGGATAATTCGGTGACCTATTTGGGAAGCTCTTTCCTCACCTACATTGACACTATCTATGATTCCTTAGTAGAGGTCTGCTCTAATGCTGTCTTGGTTGTTCCGGAAAAATTGAAGCCTTGATGTTTCTATTTTGACATACATGTCGACACAATATTGTTAGAACAGACGACCAGCACAAAGAAGAATTGATCTTTTGTCAGGCCTTATTTGCAACTTATAGCAATAATACTCTTGACAAGATACTATTGTCCTTTTGTTTGAATTTTTGTGAAGCACTGAAAACAAATATGTTTCATGTTAATGGTAATTAAGTTGTACTTGATTTGAGTTAAATTAAACATGACAATAATTACCTTTATTTTCCTATAATAGCAAATCTGATGCAGAGGCCATTGCATTCAAATTTAGCAATACTTGTCCATGACACATAGTATCTCCCTTGTGTTTATCAACTCTTTGTATTCTATGATGCCATCCAGGCTCACCAAATGGAAACAACAATGGGTATTGTAATGGATCGTAGCAACCAAAGTAATAGCAACCATTTTCGCTATGGCCTGAAATTGGCTGAACAATAATATCCCTTTCCTTAAATTCTGTTCCAGGTTCATTTGCAATCCAAATTGTTGCAACTTGAGATGTCGATGAGGCATTGTACACTCTTTGATCTAGACCAGGATCACATCTAATTATGATTTGTAAGGAATCCAGCTCAGCTATGTTTGTGAGGCTTCTAAGGAAGGCAGATATATGGATTTAAACGAGAAATTTGAATAAGCTTATCAATGATGGAAGCTCTCAATTTTTCTGAATGTTGCATTCTATGTTGGATTTCTTGATCAGTGTCATAGAAATATAATTGCAAAGGAGAAAGTCTATCACCAAGAGATTGAATTTCATTAATGAAGTGATAGACTTGACCTTGTAGCCTAAAAGTGTAAATTCTTTTATTCCTTTGACAAAGTTCCTTGTCATACTTCACTCCGAAAGACGTAAAAGCAAAACAACTATTGTATGTTCCAATATAAGTTCAGAATTGTTTCACTTCATCAAAATCTGATGTATATAATGTTTGGAGCTCAAGGAGCGTTGTTGTAGAAGACAAGGAAATTTCCCCACTCATACAACAGAAGCAATTAGTCTCAAGATAGAACCTTTTTGCACGACAGAAGTGACATTGTTTCTGGGTTGGTAGGATAGCAGCTTCAGTGGGAGCAATAAATTGTTCAGATGTAAAACTCTTATTTGGTCTTCCACTGTAATCACCTATGCATCAATAAGCTAACAAATTTTAATTTGTCTAAAGTTAAAGTCCAAAAAGAAAGATTATTTTGTAATTATTTCTATGTCAATGAAGATTTCATTGACATAGAACCTAGTGAAATGATGTATGTCAATGAAGATTTCACTAGTGATGAAGTTGAACCTAGTGAAATGATGTAAACTTATTTTGTAATTATTTCTATATTTTTTCAATATAGATTATCAGTAAAATAGCTCATTTTGAAGAAAAAAAATTGCAAAGAAATAGTCCTGACCAATTTTGTAAATGCTGAAGCGACTAATAGATGTTTTCCCTTTGACATCATGTTCAACATCTATGGATGTTGAATGATTAGATCCTAGAATAAAGAGAAAGAAGAAACATACTAAATAAAAGTTATGTTGGTTTAGGGCCATAAATACCTATGGATGGTTCTAGCTGGTTCAAAGCTCCTTCAATGCATCTTCCAATGACAATTCCCATGTTTTCTATGAGATTTTCGAAGGGTAGTTATTTTTTAAGGGTAGTTATAGTAAAGATACACTACAAGAAAATACACAATTGGCGACCACTTTTGCCGACTAAAAATATTTTGGTTGCCAAAAGTTGTGGAATTTGCGACCAAAAATTATGTTAGTCGGTAAAAGTACAATATTTAGCTACTAAATTTTTTTAGTCGGGGTATATTAATTTTTGGCGACTAAAAAAAAAATTAGTCGCTAAAAATCTCACAATTGGCGACTAAAAAAAATTTAGTCGCTAAATTTGCCACAATTGGCGACTAAAAAAATATTTTTGTTGCTGTATATATAGTTTTGGCAACTAAAATAATTTAGTCGCTAAAAGAAAAAGAAAAATTTATTTTTTATCTTTCGCGACCAAAAGTTTGGTCGGCAAAACTTTAATTTCAGCGACTAAAAATTATTTTGGTCGCGGTATATATAGTTTTGGCAACTAAAATATTTTAGTCGCTGAAAGAAAAATAAAAAATTATTTTTTATCTTTCGCGACCAAAAGTTTGGTCGGCAAAACCTTAATTTCAGCGACTAAAAATTATTTTGGTCGCGGTATATATAGTTTTGGCAACTAAAATATTTTCGTCGCTGAAAGAAAAATAAAAAATTATTTTTTATCTTTCGCGACCAAAAGTTTGGTCGGCAAAACCTTAATTTCAGCGACTAAAAATTATTTTGGTCGCGATATATATAGTTTTGGCAATTAAAATATTTTCGTCGCTGAAAGAAAAATAAAAAATTATTTTTTATCTTTCGCGACCAAAAGTTTGGTCGGCAAAACTTTAATTCTGCGACTAAAAATTATTTTGGTCGCGGTATATATAGTTTTGGCAACTAAAATATTTTCGTTGCTGAAAGAAAAATAAAAAATTATTTTTTATCTTTCGCGACCAAAAGTTTGGTCGGCAAAACCTTAATTTCAGCGACTAAAAATTATTTTGGTCGCGGTATATATAGTTTTGGCAACTAAAATATTTTCGTCGCTAAAAGAAAAATAAAAAATTATTTTTTATCTTTCGCGACCAAAAGTTTGGTCGGCAAAACTTTAATTCTGCGACTAAAAATTATTTTGGTCGCGGTATATATAGTTTTGGCAACTAAAATATTTTCGTCGCTGAAAGAAAAATAAAAAATTATTTTTTATCTTTCGCGACCAAAAGTTTGGTCGGCAAAACTTTAATTTCAGCGACTAAAAATTATTTTGGTCGCGGTATATATAGTTTTGGCAACTAAAATATTTTAGTCGCTGAAAGAAAAATAAAAATTTACTTTCACTCATCACTCTCTCTCTCTTTCTATCTATCTGTCTCTCTTTTTCTCTCTGTGTCTCTATCTTTGTCTCTTTTCTCTTTCTCTTTCTCTCTCTCTCACTCATCACTCTTCTTTGTCTGTCTGTCTCCCTCTGTGTCTCTATTTTTGTCTCTGTCTCTCTTCTCTTTCTCTCTCTCACTCATCACTCTTCTATGTCTCTCTCTCTGTGTCTCTCGCTCATATCTCTTTTCTCTATCTCTCTCATCTCTCGTCTTTCTCTGTCTCTCGTCTCTTTATCTCTCTCGCTCATCTCTCCCTGTATCTCTCTCGTTTATCTCTTTTCGCTCTTTTGCTCTCTCTCTCTTTGTCTGTCTCTTTTCACCCATTTTTTCATCTTCCTCTCTCTATTCTCTCTCTCTCTCTCTTACTCATCACTCTTCTCTTTCTGTCTGTCTGTCTGTCTCTCTCTCTCTCTGTCTCTCACTCATCTATCTCTTCTCTCATCTATTTTCTCTCTCTGTCTCTTTCGTTCATCTCTCTTGTCTCTATCTCTCTTGCTCATCACTCCTCTCTCGCTCTCTCTCATATCTCTTTTCTCTCTGTCTCTATTGCTCATCTCTCTCTTATTTCTATCTCTCTCTTTGTCTCTCTCGTTCATCTCTCTTCTCTCTATGTCTCTCTCGCTCATCTCTCTTCTCTCTATCTCTCTCTCTGTCTATCTCGTTCATCTCCTCTTTCTCTGTCTCTTTTTCTGACTCTCACTCTCTATCTCTTTCTCTCTCTCTCTCTCTCTCTCTCTCTCATTCTCTCTCTTCTTTTTCTCTCTCTCACTCATCACTCTTCTTTATCTGTCTGTCTTTGTCTCTGTCTTTGTCTCTTTTTCTCTTTGTCTCTCGCTCATCTCTCTTCTCTCTATCTCTCTCATCTTTTTTCTTTCTTTATCTCTCTCATTCATCTCTCTTCTCTCTATCTCTCTCTTTATCTTTCCTACTCATCTTTCTTCTCTTTCTATCTCTCTCTTTTTCTATGTCTTTCTCTCGATCATCTCTTTTCGTTCTCTTTCTCTCTCTCTTTGTCTATCTCTCACTCATCTCTTGTTTCTCTCTGTCTATGTCTCTATCTCTTCTCTCTTTGTGTCTCTGTCTCTATCTGTCTATCTCTCTGTCTCTCTTTCACTCATCACTCTTCTCTCTCTCTTTCTCTCTCTATGTCTCTTTCTCTATCTCTTGTTCATTTCTTTTTGTTGTCTCTCTCTCTCCCTATGTGTGTCTATCTCTCGCTTATTTTCTTTCTCTCTGTCTCTTTCTGTCTCTCACTCATCTCTCTTTTCTCTCAATCGTTCATTTCTCTCAATTACACTCATCTCTTTCTCTGAGCGCATTGTTGTTAAAAGAGGAAAAAGTCAAAAAATGAAATGGGTCTCTCTTTCTCTCCGTCTCTGTCTCTCTATCTCTCGCTCATTCTCTTCTCTTTCTCTATAAAAAAACAATTTATATCTCTTTCACAATTCATTAACTATAAAAAAAAATTATTATTTTAACAATTTCTCGCTCATTTTTCTTCTCTCTCTATCTTTCTCTTTTTCTATGTCTTTCTCTCGATCATCTCTTTTCGCTCTCTTTCTCTCTCTTTGTCTATCTCTTACTCATCTTTTGTTTTTCTCTGTCTCTGTCTCTATCTCTTTGTCTCCCTGTCTCTCTCTCTTTCTCTCTCTGTCTCTCTCTCACTCATCATTCTTCTCTCTCTCTTTCTCTCTCTATTATTTATTATTATAATTTACTTTTTATTTATTATCATTTTGGAGGGATTTTTAAATTAATTTGGTGAGGAACTCTAGAGGGATTTCAAACACACTAAAATTAGTTAGGGCTTAAACACGTCTCTCTCTCTCTCTCTCTCACTTTGTTACTCTGTCTCTTTTTTTCTCTCTCGCATCTGCTCTCTTTCGATTCTCACATGCCTCTGTCTCTCTTATTCCATCACTCTTCTCTCTCTCTTTCTCTCTCTCACATTTTCCTTGTAATCTCTCTCATGAATTTGCTTTCAGCCATTGAAAGCTTCACCTAAACTTTTAATCTCTCTTTCATCTATTTCAATCTATGTGTTGTTTGTATTGATCAAAACTACCTTACTTGTCAATTTTATAAAATTTTACGAAGGATATGACTAGCTTGTTTGGTTTGGATTTTCAGTATTCACTTTTCAAAAAATTGAAATTTTTTATTTTCCGTATTTTTTTTAATTCCATTAAATGTTATATTCTAATTTTTTAAAAAAATTTCGATATACCAAACATAAATACACTTTAAAAGTATAATATTTGTGAAAAAATATTTAAAAAATTCACTGCGTACTAAAAATAATTTTTGTCGAGAAATCATTACATTTTTTGTATTTTTGTGTATTTATTAATTTTTTAAAATATTTTTTGACAAATATTTTACTTTTTTGATACATCTAAGTAAGATAAATCTAAACAAATCTAAAAAAATGCTTAAAATTTTAAAAATACACTCTAAAAGTAAAAATAAAAAACTCAATTTTAAAAAAATTAAAACCAAAAATTCAAAAAAATATTTTCCAAAAAAAAAAATCAACCAAACAGCACCTAATATTTTATCTCCCTCCCAAATTCGCCAATGTTCAAATTTCCCTCTAAACTATCTCATTTCGGCGCCTCTGTTACCTTATCCCCAAATCTCTCTAAAGGTTCACAGCGACGCAATCGTGAGCGATCCACAGCGAGTCCTAGGCCGAGATCACACCATCGTGAGCGATCCACAGCGACGCAATGGCTTCCAAATCCTACAACAAGATCACTGATATCTACGACGACCTCATCCTTCAGGTACATACACTACCCCTCCTTCTATTCCATGATTGATCTCTCTTCTCATATGCTCTAACACCAACAAAAACCCAACATGCTTCCCCAATTCTTGATACTGTTTCTGCTTTCAATTTCGACCCATCTCTTTGTTTCGGCCTCCGAACCATCGTCTATCTACGATGTCCTTCGATCCAATGGCCTACCCATGGGTTTGCTCCCAAACGGTGTCAAAGACTTCAGCTTGGACGAAGCAGGGAGGTTCGTGGTCTATTTGGATCAAGAATGCAATGCCAAGTTCGAGAATGAATTGCACTACGATCGCAACGTTTCGGGCACTCTCTCATACGGTCAGATCGCTGGACTCTCTGGAATTTCGGCTCAAGATTTGTTTCTTTGGTTCCCTGTGAAGGAAATTCGGGTCGATGTGCCGAGCTCTGGGTTGATTTACTTCGATGTTGGGGTTGTGTATAAGCAATTCTCTTTGTCTTTGTTCGAATCGCCAAGGGATTGTATGGCTCTGCTTCACCCGGATCTTCAGGGTGGAAGTTTCATTGCCCAAACTGTGCCTAAGGTGCTCTGCTTTTTCCTTTCTTTCATTTCCCAATTCACTGTTTGCAGATTGTAGGTTGTGTTGAATATCTTCAGTGTCTCGATTATTGATGTTGATGAGGTAATTGACTAGGAACTGGGTTTTTTTTTCTTGATTGAATTATGGGGTTGTGATTTGCATGGTTCTAAAGGATTCATAGTTTACTAGAAATTTGTTCAAATGTGTGTTTGTTTGAGTTTGTCTATCCATCTATATATATATATATATGTATATGTATATGTATTTATGTTATAATTTGAAAATGTGGGTTTGAGGTTTCATAATGAGGAATTCTCAATGGTGAGGTAATTCCTGAAAAAAATGATATTTTTAAAATTCTTTCTGGTTTAAAATTCTTAGTTTGAGATTTAACAATGTGATATTTGGAGGATGAAGTCATTCATTAGTACATTTTCTGTCTTGTTAACTTTTGCTCAAATTTTGGGTGCACGAGCACAAGAATTTATGGCCTATTCAGTTTTGTAGTTCTTGTTCAATTGAGTTTGTAACTTTGATTTTGTTTATTTTACTCCTACTGAAACCTGTGGCTTTGTAAGTAATGAGACTAATCTGGTTTGCTGCTTGCTTACAGGGTCTATATGCCAAGCTTTGATATCTACTCGATCGGGTGATTTCGTGAGTGCTGTTTTGTAGGTTGGGAAGGCGAGGATGATTAAATTTGTGCAATAGCTCAATCACTACATGGGTTTTCCCTTCGATATATGTACATGTCTTTGGAGAGTCTGGTAGCAGGTCCTATGCTTCTATATATATGTCATGTAGATATGTTTTTATCTATTTATATCTATCTATTGCAGATTGAATATATATATATATTTTTTTGTTGGAGAGCTTGATTCAGTAGCGATTTGTGATTTGTTTCTTTTAGATTGAATATATATATTTGAAGTGTTTTAAAAAACTTGTGTTTGGTGTTATTGTTGTATCTAAACTATGTATTGTTGGGCTGCTTGTGTAGGTTTATTTTTAAGATTGGAAGTTTTTAAAAAATATGATATCATTACATTTTTTAAACCATGATATCATTACATTTGAAAATGGTCTTTTTAAAAATGGTTTTGAAAATGGTTGTTTTATGCTCACAACTGGTATAATAATGTACAGGTATGCACTATCATGGTGGACAATATAGAGAAGATACTGGAAAGGGGTGACCGGATTGAGCTTCTTGTTGACAAAACAGCAACAATGCAAGACAGTGCTTTTCATTTTAAGAAACAGTCTAGGCGCCTCAGCCGTGCTCTTTGGATGAAAAATGCCAAGCTCTTGTAAGTACTGGTCCCTTGCTATTAAGTTAGACCCTTTTTTCCCCCTAAACAGTGTTACATGGCCAAATTAGACATTTGGGTTCTTTAATCTTTTTATAATGTTTGATGAAGAAAAACACCACCTTTGATAGTAAAGAAAATTTTCTAGCTTCTTGCATGGATTTGAGATAGAAATCATTCCATTTAATTTCAAGTAAATTCCTACGTAATGACAACATATTATGCCATAATATTACACACTATTGACCATACAATGTATTTAAATGTTCAAGATGTGTCCACATACTCATACCAAAGTTTTGGATATGTGCATATATATTCTTTTATCCTAAGGTTTTTGGGAGGTTCAACACTTAGACACACACCTTGGTCTGATACTCATACCAGAATTAAACAAAATATGTAATGAAGTGGATAATCATCTTAAGCCCAACGAAAATAAAAAGGGAAAACAAAGAGGTCAATCATTGTGAAAGTAGAGAAGGCACTATGATGGGCATGGGAGAAGGCACCCTGCTTTGACATGTCCTTGGGGGGTCAGTGCTATGATTCTAATTAAGATAAAGGAGACTGCGAGGCATTCCTTGGGAAGAAATTCAATTAAGGATGCTGTTGTCATAGTTGTTGGTGAGTAGAACTCTTCTAAATTACTACTATTATTCTCCACTCTTCCAAGGATGCTGTGGTACTCCCTTTTACTTTTTTTTGCAACCTGTAGCCTACTTTTAATGATGCCCAAAGGCAAGTTATTATCTTACTTCGATGATGATTTCAAGATGGTGTAGCTCTAGTAGATTTTTGGTCCCATATGTTAAAAATTTTAGTTTGGTTTTTTTGTTTTTTTTTAAAATTTAAAATTCACATGGTTAAGTTGTTGTACTTTGGGAAGGATTGTTGTTTGGTAAAGGTAAAACGTTTTAGGTTTTTAGCTTGTTTGTTTTTTCACCTTCAAAATAGGCTGAAAAGCTAAACTTAACTTTTATGAAGCTGTGTTTTTAAATGCTACTTTTAAGCTTAAAAAAACTATGTTGCCCAGTGTGAGGCAAAAATATTCAAGTTTGAATTACAAAAAATTAGCTTTTAAAAAGGCCCCAAAAGCTAGACTTTATAGCCTAAAAAGCTAAGGAAGCAGCCCTTTAAGCCGGTAACAAAATGTCATTCAACTTTCACGAGTTGATCTCTATCTACTCAATCTTGGAATCAAGTTCAAGTTCGACCAATTTTTACACAAGAATCAAGCTCAAAAGGGCTCCTAATGGGCTTATATGAATTTTTTCACATGCAACAAAGCTTGATCTACAGCCCTAGCCCCAACCAAGCCAAGAATTGACCGGCTCTCCCTAAGTGAAAATGTTGTCTCTATTGATTGAATTTCTGATGATTCAACAATAGCTGAAGTATTATATAGATATAAAGGTATGTGCTTGGTTGATGTGGAATATCATTAGTAGCATGTGAAGATAAACATGTAGTGTTCTTGACATTGGGCCTTGGAACTGTTTTGCAATGAGTGCAAGACAGGTGTTTACTCACCTACCTTCTATAGCAATACCCCCTCTCCTCATTCTTTGGGGCTTATCGTGCACTTCGTCTTGGGCTCTCAAACTAAGCTTATGTGGATTAAATACTGTAAAATAGTGCAGCAGACTGGGTTGTTTGAGGTTGACCACCAATATTATATTTGGACTTTGGCATGCATTTCAGGTATGGATGTGAATCAAGATGTCCCATACTTTGAGGCAATGTTTGGTAAAGACATTCAAATTTTCTCTTATTTATATTCTAAGGTAGAACAAAGTTTCTACATAGGCAGGAAGTCTAACACAGTAGTTCATTGATATGGTTGTAACATAGAAATAGAGAAGAAATACTTCAGCATGCTTGGCAATTATTGTCACTCAAACATCAAACCTGAGTAAGTGTGGGCTATTGTTCTGTATGGTTGAAAATCCTTCCTTGCCACAGGATTAGTTATTGATTGAGTTGCTTCTAGGACAATAATGCATTTGGTAATGAAAGTTGCTTGTATCTCTGTCAAGGGAAAACCAGCCCAAAAAAAAATGTAATTCGTCCACAGAGAGAGATTACATCTTTGCATGGGGGATCAAGCAAGTTTGATCCTGTGAGACATTTAATTCTCAAGCTTTGCCTTCTGATGAGAAGTGCAAGAATCAATTTTGATTTTCTAGCGCTGGATGAGAAATATAATTCTCTCAACTATATTTTGTTATGACAAGATCAACCTTCATCTCCTATCAATTTGTTACTCCTAATTTTAGTTTTAAGTTATGTTACTAAAATGTTTTTGCCAAGATAGTTTGGGACATAAGTGAGTAGCTCTATTTCCTGAAGATAATGAGATGGAGTTGAGGCTATTGGAAGGAGTAAACCAGGTTGACTTTTTGACTAACCTATTCACGAGTGGGTTATTATCTTCAGGTGGGCACATTTTTTTTGGGTTAAATTGCTCTCTAAAGTATTCCCAGTTTTTTTGTGTTAAGGAATTATGATCTGCTGTTCTGTGGCTAGTTAGTCTTGTTTGAACTATCTTTTAGTCTATTTGGCTTGCTGACTTGTCAATTTCAATGAACATAAAAATAAATGATTAATATATAGGAGGTAAACATGTCAATTAGAATGAACATGTCAATTTCAATGAACATAACTTTACAAAATCAATACAAAAGTAAATGATTAATATATAGTGAAAAGAAAACTAGATTTTAATATTGATCATGTGGCTTGGAAGAGACATTATTGTTAGGATTTCTTATAAAAAAACCCAAAAGGAAGAAAATTAGACATTCATGTTTGAGAAAATTATGATCAAGAATGTATTCCAGCCTGTTTTAACATGAACAACATATCAAGAGCAAACAATATACCGAGCATATATTATGTGTACCTATGTGCATATATACATCTATGATTAAATGCATAGTGTATGCAAAGCTACTTAACTAATGCATTTTCTTCTTTCTTCCTCTTCCTCTTCTTCTTCTTTTTCTTTTTTTTTATTTATTTATTTTTTATAATCTTTTCCTGTCATCAAAAAATCCTAGTGCATATTTAGTATGTTCATTTTGTAGGCAAGTGAAACTGAAAGAGAACATTTATAGAAATGTGTTAAAAGAGAAGTATTTGAGAACAAGAAATGTGTTAAACTGAAGAGAAATTTTTATAATGTTGCAGTCTGCTTCAGTAGCAGATCAAATGCAATCCCTTATCTGCCTTAAATTGTGAACAAAATCATTAACTGAGTAGTGGAATCCTTAAATTGAGGCTTTAAGCCTTAATGTTAACCTGATCTTATTAAGCTCACACAAGTCATAGCACTTTGGCTGAACTCCATTAAATGCACATTCATTCCTAAGCTTCCAAACTGACCAAAGTACAACTAGGGGAACAACCCTCCACATTTTCTAATTCTTTTTGAATTTACCTCCAGTCCACCATTGAAACAAACCCTCAACTGTGCCAGGTATTGCCCACAGAACACCCCACCACCGCATCATTTCAGACCACGCATTCCAAGAGAATGGGCAGTGCAGAAGCAAATGAACAGCAGATTCAGGATCATTTTTGCAGAAAACACAAAGAGTAGATGCAATGCTGTTTAAGATATCAATTTTTTTGAAGAAAATCAGTTGCTTTGACCCTGTCTTCCATGCCAACCAACCAACCAACCAAAATATTATACCTTAGGGGGGAATAACATTATGCCACACAAAGCTGCAAACTCTGATCTGTACCTTAAACCCTCCTGTAGCTGCTCCATTTCGACTGGGACAATCCATATATACCCCTGCCTCAGGGAGAGGGCAGAAATTAAAGAAAAGACTCATTCTTGTAAATTCATCCTTCTTCCGATCATATATAAGGTTCTTCTGAGAAGTGAGTCCCATTCCTCTAGATTTGGTTTCCTTTCATAAATATTTTTTGTAAGAATATCTTTTTTCTATACTTGGTTGTGACCTTAATACTAATGTATTAGTAATTATATTTAGGGATGTAACAAAAACCAATGGAACTGAACCGACCAATAGAAACCGACTGAAATTTTAGTTTTCGGTTGGTTTGTCATAATATACAGTCTGCTTCAGTTTTGAAAATTTTTATAATGTTGCAAACTGAATCGACCAAACATTATATTCAAATACTTCTACTATATTTTAATTTTGTGAGCATAGAGAACAAATGTTTGCTATAATGTTGCAGTCTGCTTCAGTTTAACACATTTCTTTTTTTGTAATGTTGCAGTCTGCTTCAGTTTTGAAACAAAGAGAACATCTATAACAAAGAGAACATTTTTATAATGTTGCAGTCTGCTTCAGTTTTGAAAGAGAA
The DNA here is from genome assembly GCA_036172215.1 of Camellia granthamiana. Lineage (NCBI taxonomy): Eukaryota > Viridiplantae > Streptophyta > Magnoliopsida > Ericales > Theaceae > Camellia > Camellia granthamiana. Next base: position 4,177,529 of record CM069908.1, on the reverse strand, counting down.
CATTTGTTTGCTATATTCAAAAAATAAAATAAAATTGATTGTTGCCATTGCTTGATCCGTAGGAATGTGTTTTGTTGTGGATGTGGGTTTTGCAGTCCTTGGGAGGACTTGTTTAGAGATTGGTTTTTTTCTTGCCCAGGAGTTGATAAATTTTGCACCTAAGGTTTATGAAGTGAAGTTCTTTTTTTTTCATTAGATTTTGCACCTAAGGTTTATGAAGTGATTTTCATTTATTTAATGTGTTCTTTCTTTTATGAAGTGATGTTCTTTTTCATTAAATTTTGCACCTCGTTGTAATTAAATATCACTGTAACTTCATAATTTTCAGCGTTCACATTACATAATTGCAAGTTTCTTATTTGGTTTGCATTGATTATAGGATAAATTTGAAATAGGGGATAATTATGAGGACAATGCACTATCCCAGCAAGTTGTGGAAAAGAAGTGTAACGTGTTACATAAAGATTGGAAGTGCAGAATGAAGAAGAAATGGGAGAAGCTTGTGGATGCGGGAACTAATCCCTATGCTCATCCATAAGAATGCGCAAGTTTTATTTACAATTTGATAATGATAGTAATATAATTTGCTAATATGACCTTTGCTTTTAATGGACAATTTTCATTATTTGTCTAATTCTACTTGACATTATTTCTCTTTTTTTTTTGGTACAGATGGATGACCTCGTGCACAAAGCTAAATTGTACAGGACAAATAGGCGATTTTTGCTTTTTTTTGAAGGATTATATATTTTTGTATAGATGTATATGGAAAATATTAGGGTAGACTAGTAGTTATATTTTTGGATACACTACTAGTTATATTTTTGGATGGGTGTGTATAGAAAATATTTGGTAGACTAGTAGTTATATTTTTGGGTTGATGTACATGGATAAAAATTTAAAACATAATAACAAGTACGTGTTATGTTTTAAATTTTTATGCTAGATGAAATATGTAGTTTGGAATTATTTGTGGATGTAAACTTATAATAGTTGTTGACTTTAATTAAACAGGTTCAGAAATGGTTGTTATATGTATTTTGTTGAATGTTGATGATTCAATTTATTTGTTGGTTTGAATGATTTTTGCAAATTACAGATTGTATTGAATAAATTGTTTGGATTATTATAAATTACAGGTTTATTTTGTTGGATGTTAGTCGCAGAATGTGACAATTGGCGACCAAACTAATTTTGGTCGCATAATGGCACAATTGGCGACCAAAATTTTTAGTCGCGGAATGTCACAATTGGCGACCAAACTAATTTTGGTCGCAGAATGTCACAATTAGCGACCAAAATTTTTGGTCGCGGAATGTCATAATTGGCGACCAAACTAATTTTGGTCGCAGAATGTCACAATTGGCGACCAAAATTTTTGGTCGCGAAATGTGCCAATTGACGACCAAACTAAATTTGGTCGCAGAATGTCACAATTGGCGACCAATAATTTTTGGTCGCGAAATGTCACCATTGGCGACCAAACTAATTTTGGTCGCAGAATGTCACAATTGGCGACCAATAATTTTTGGTCGCGAAATGTCACCATTGGCGACCAAACTAATTTTGGTCGTGGAATGTGACAATTGGCGACTAAGAAATTTGGTCGGCAAAAGGTGACTTTTCGCGACCAAAGTGTTTTAGCGACAAAATGGATTAGTCGCAGTAAATAAATTTTTAGCGACCAAAAATTTAGTCGGCAAATGCAACTTTTCCCGACCAACGAAAATTTTGGTCGCGAATTACTTTCCGCGACCCTCAATTGGCGACCAAACTAGCGACAAAAAAAATTGGTCGCGGATAACTTTTGCCGACCAAAAATAGACTTTTAGCGACCAATTTTTTTGTTGCTAAATGTGTTAATTCTTGTAGTGATATAAGGAGGCTATTCTACGTTATGTATATAAACTAATACCAAGATGATTCATTTCATCATCGGCCGTAGATAACTTTTTGTTTGCATATGCTGCGCGCTTTGCCCTATTTCTTCTAATTCTCCGTTGTTCATCTAACAAGAAAAAAAGGATTAATATATTTTGAAAATTTAGTTAGAGTATGAAATATCTTGCGTATTACCATTAGAATTTGGTAAAGGCGTGATTATGACAGTCAATTTTTTTTTTTTGGGCAAAAACTATAAGAATAAGTTAAAATTAGGAAAAACGATACCTATGAACATTGTATCCTTTTGATAGCTATTTCATTCTGACAATATACTTGATCTTTGTTGTTTTCACCCACTTATGTAAATGTTGAGTTGAATGTACTGCTCTTTGTAATATTTTGTAGAAATATTATTTTCATAAATGAATAGCTTCGAGTCAATAATAATGGTATTTTATATTTTATATTTTGAATGAATTATTTTATACCTTTTTTTTTTTTTTTTTTGCTGCTTCATGCATTGTAGATTGCTTCTTTGCATGCTATGCCATGCGCCTCTTCCTATTCCTTTCACATTTCAAATGCTCTTCTGTAAACATTAGGACAAATGTTTTTGAATACAGATAGATATTATTAGTCCTAGATAATTTTAATGAAAATCTCAACATATGGAGTTCATTGACCTATAAATTTGGTTAGTTCACTTATTGAAAGAGCCTTTGGCAGTGTCAAGTTCAACCGACACTTTCCTTTTTCTCATTGCAGATCAGTCCTTTCACACACAAATCTAACAGTTTAGACTAACTTTGTATGAAACTATACAATAAAAAGAAACAGAGTAAATTGAGAAACAAATACATATGAATTAGAAACTTTTAATCTATATAAAAATTATAAAAATAGAGACCAAGTTTATTAAAATGTACTATATATTTACATGTGATCATTTTAAAAATAGAAAAGTATAGAACAGGTTTGTTAAATTAAAAATCAAAGTAAAAAGTAGCATATATTTACATGTGACACTTTAAAAATATAAAACAATAAAATAAAGTTATAAAATAGATAATAATATAAAAAACTAAGACATAATAAGAATGAAATTTTAATTAATAATAAATATTATTTAAGGTAAAAATTGAACATTTAAATATATATCCACAACAAATTAAAGTGAAAATAGATATGATAACAAAATGTATTATATAGATATATAGAGATAACAAACATATTCCATCCATGGTAGGTAAGAGCATCTCCACTCTTTGAAAAAATTGTTTAAAAAAAATTCTCGAATATTTTCAGCAAATATCCATCAAATTTGAAATATTCATCAAATCGAGGAAGAGTTAAATTTATTTATTTTTAATCAAATTTGGTTGGTAAAAAGTGAAATTTGGGATATATCCCATCGTAGGTAAGAGCATCTCCACTCTATGAAAAAGTTTTTTAAAAAAAATTCTCAAATATATTTATTTATTTATTTTTACCAAATTTGGTGAGAAGTGAAATTTGGGATGAGAAGGTATTTTTTACAAAGATTTGGATAAAAATTTGATGAAAAGAAAATAAAGAAAAGAAAAGAAAAAAAATAGACAATTTTTTGGTTGAAAATGGACAAACAATTTAGCAGGGAGAATATTACAAATACATTAAAATCAACCCGTGAAAATGGAATAAAATAAAAACATAAACAATAGTCCATTTAAAAATGTTTTCATTATGTTTAAAAACAAAAAAAACACTATTATTGTCCTTAAATTGTTCATAAAACTTTGATGTATTAAACTGAAGATGGAGAATGCACCAAAAATTAGTGACTACCAAAAAAAATTAAAAAATTAAAAAAAAACAAAACAAAAACAAAAACAAAAAACCCATAAAACAGAGGATAATTCACGAACTAACTTCTGGTTCAGTATTCCCAAAAGCTAGAAATCAACAAGGATTTGCTAGTTAATATGCAACGATACGTTTTATTGAAAACCCAGAACTGTTATTTCTCAAATTGAATACAGCGAGAGAGAGAAGCTAGTACAGGACAAAGATTTAGATGATCCGCACAACATATCAAAATTATACACAAATAACCTACATGCAACTGTGTACATGATAGATAGATAGATAGATCAAATGAAATGGAATGGAATCAAAAGAGAGAAACCTGGGGAAAATGGAGAGTGAACAAAAAAAAACAAAATGAAAAATGCCAAGGAAAAACAAAAGGTTAAAAAAAAAAAAAAAAAAAGGTTAATTTTGTAACTTCTGGAAGGCCGAAAATTTCGTCCCCCAACATTCAGTCTTTATATATAGGAAGGATAATTTTCTTCTCCTCTAAGAAATCTAGTTGAAAGAAATTTTCCCACCACCCAATCAAGAACACCCGTTCGTAGAAAACCCGACCCGGGAACCCGGCAAATCGTACACGACCCGGAATCCCTGTTGCTGGATGTTCCCAATTATGGATAACCTGCTCATACCCGCAAATGCAAAGCAAAAGGTTCTCTTACTATCCACCGGAATCAGATAATTCGCCGCTGGCAAAAGCACGTCAGCACCGACGAAGTGAAGCACCACCGTCGGAACCCTAAGCTCCGACTTCCCCGATAGATCGAAGCAGGTATCTAAGAGCGAGAAGCCGGGTGCCCATTTCAAATCGGACGCTAAGGATAGAAAAGCGTTTCGGAACGCTGTGTAAGCGGGTTGGGTCAAGCGGGTCACGGAGGTGCCGGAGTCAATGATGACGCCGCCGTTGCCAGCGGCGTCGAGCTTGAATTGAGCCTCGGTGATGCCCTTGACCCGAGATTCGCCGACGCTGATTCCGATGAGACCGACGTAGTAGAAAGTGTCGATTCTAGGGTTTGTGAGTAAGGGAGTGAAGACGGTGGTTCGAGAAACCGCCGATTCGCCGAACATGATTGAAGACGGTTGAGACGAAGCGGACTGGTCTACCAAGCAGTAGGAGAATTTCCGGCCGAATCGCCGATCGGTCTGACTTGGAAACGATAACTTTCCCCTGCCTAAACCCAATAAACCGGCCGCGCCGATGAACAAACCCTCATTGTCGTGACCGCAACCGAGAGCAACGTTCTTCACTATTGTCCCTCGAAACGTGAGCGTTTCGGTAGATAATTTGCCGACGGTGAATGATCCGTCGCCGTACTCAACATTGTAGAGGCACGTTTTGCGATTGCAGCCCGAATCGAGTTGGAGACAGAGCGGAGACCCACATTTGACGCCGACGAAAGTCGCCGATTTCTTCGGATTGAATAAAGGGTCCGACTGAGGGTAGCATTTCTTGCAAGGAAGGCATTGGATCCAGACGACGTCGCTTCCAGTGTCCAAAACCATGTATGAATATTTGGGTGGAGTGCCGATGCCTAGGCGAGTGAAGTACTCGCCGCTGCCTTGGGCGAAGCCGGAGACGACAGAGCTGCTGAAGTTGGCGGCTCGGCGGAGGATGGCGGAGGACCTGGAGGCGTCGCGTTGGAGGCGGAGGTGGAAGAGGGATTCGGGAATAGAGTTGGAGGAGAGGGAGTCGCGGTGGTGGAGCTAGAGAGAGAGAGAAGCTTGGGAGTTGGGTGGTTGTGGGATTTGAGAGTCTTGTTGGTTGGTCGATGAGGAGAGGGTGTGTGGATTGCGGAGAGAGGTTACAAGTAAGGTCTGGTATTCGAGAGCGGTGGAGATAGAGAGGTAGAGGAACGAAAACATAATGAGTATGGTGGCTCTTGATGCCATTTTAGAGAGAGAGAGAGAGAGAGAGAGGGAGGGAGATTGGGAGAGAAACATAGGGGTCGATGGCCAAGTTTGGCTAAACAAAATAAGTGCACTTATTTCATCTTTTTATCTTTTTTGGGTCACATCAATCAACATCTCCTCTCTATTTTTTCTACACATAATACAATAAAAGTCAAAAAGTGCACTTATTTAGTCTTCCCAAACTTGACCGAGCGAGAGAGTGTGTGGGGAAGACGCGGTTCTGGTTTGGAGTAATTTGTGCTAGTCCCATTCCGTACATTTTGTTAGACCGAGTCTAGTAGTGTAATAACATGGGGTTTAAAAATTAAAAAATGTTATGCGGTCTAAATAATTTATTAAATTTTTTTAATGGCTACGTGTGGCTCTGCTTTAATGATTAATATGCATAAATTATTCTAAAAACGATGATATTTTATTTGTTCCGAAAAATAGACCGTGGAGTTTTAAAATCAAATTTGTTAGGGCTTAGGTGTGATGTCTGACATGTGTTAAAATAATACATATTTTTTAACGTATTATTTTATTTGAGTCATAATTATTTTATTTAAATTATATCACTTCTCTATTATATCATTTTAAATTCAACTCTTATTTTGTATTTTTTTGTGCAAATTAAAAAATATATTTATTTAGATCATTCCAAATACTGCCCTATATTGATATTTTAGTTATAATTTAAGAGTTAATTATCATATCTTATGTGTACTTGATTATAATTTATTTTTTTTATAATTATAACTTTATAATATTAAGTTATGTCATTTATAATAATCAAAATTATAAATGACATAATTTACGTATGATAAATACATATTAATAAGTTAAAATTTAAAAATTACTATAAACAAATTAATACACTTTAAATGCATCTTATCAAATGTCCTGGGCATTTGTTAACATTATCCAAACTTAAAAATAAAATTTAAAGTTTCGTCTCAAGAAATCATTAGGTATTTGTTATAATCGTTAACCGATCCAATTATCAAAAAAATAAAGGGTAAATTACATTGGCACTCTCTGGAGTTTGGTCTAATTACATCCCACCTCCTAACATTCTAAAAATTACATTTACACCTCTGTTAATAGTCTCATTTTACAAACCCCCTACTTATATAAAAGACAATAACTCATAATGGAAAAACAGAAAAAATTATATTTTAAAAAAAAAGTAGAGCAAAGGAAAAGAAAAAAAAAATAGAGGAAGTATAGCAAAGAAAGAAAAGAAAAAAAAAGAAAAAATAAAAAAAGAATAGAAAAAGTGCATGAATTTAATATTTTCATTTCATCTAAATAATTATAATAACAAGGGAGTTAGTGTAATTTTCTAAATGTCAGAGAGTAATATGTATTAAACCCAAATTTTAGATGTATAAGTATAATTTACCCAAAAATAAAAGTTTCTATGAATAAGAAATTATCATTTCCAAAACATATATATGCAAATAGTTCTTGTTGGTTGTTGCATTTCAAAGGCAAATTTAAATGGAAAATATTATGGATTTTAAATGAATTATTAAATTTTCTACCAAACTTCTCAAATGAATATGGGACCCAGACATATGTAAGTTGTGTAGATTCCACACCCATAAAAAAAAAAAAAAAAAAAAAAAAAGTAGAGTGCATGGATTTAATATCTTCATTTCATCTAAATAATTATAATGACAAGAGAGTTAGTGTAATTTTCTAAATGTCAGAAAGTAATATATATTAAACCCAAATTTTAGATGTGTAAGTGTAATTTACCCAAAAATAAAAGTTTCTATGAATAAGCAATTATCATTTCCAAAACATATATGCAAATAGTTCTTGTTAGTAGTTGCATTTCAAAAGCAAATTTAAATGGAAAATGTTATGGATTTAAAATAAATTATCAAAATGTTTATCAAATTTCTCAAATAAATATGGGATCCACACATATGTAATTTGTGTAAATTTACACCCATGTTAAAGATTCGAAAAAAAATTTAATAATTTATTTAAAATTCCTAGCCTAACTCATTTAAATTCTTTTGTTTTGTTAAGTACCTTAATTGCTCCACTAGTAGGATTGTACCACACCAACAAGAAAATGGTACGTGGTACAAAAAAACAAGATATACACAAACTTCATAAATAAAAAAACATTTCGCGTAAGGGGAGCTCTTTCAAATTTCAATTAAGGGCCAAACGTTAAAAAAAATAAAAAAAAATCAATTTACCTAACCTTCCCCGTTAACAAAAATGCTAACTTTTTAACATTCGCTAACCGCATCAATTTTTTAACAATAATTTTGTTTTTAAAAAAAAAGTAAAACAACAAAAAAAATACTAAAATTTAAATGATTTGAAATTCTTTTAAAATTTGAATTTGACTGTCATGGTTGAACTCATGAAGTCCACTATGGATTTCATTTTAATTATTCGAATCGTGCGTTTTGTAATATTCTCGATATATTTTATTCATGAAAAAAATTAAATCAATTCAATAATTATAATATATTTACAAAATAAATAATTTGAATCATCAAAATGATACCCGTAGAGAGCTCCATAAGCCTAAACATGACTGGTGAAATTCATGTCGAATTTAAGAGAAATCCAATTAATTCAATGCGAATGCCAAATTCAACTAAGGAGTGGTTTCAGACTTAAAAATTAATATAAAACAAAAAAAAGTCAAAAATTCAACCTCTATACAAATCAAACAATTAATTTTTTATTCATAACTATCTATTTAATTAAAAAAAAATTATTTCAAACACTTCATTTTTTGCATCTTATAACAAAAATATCACTAAAAAAAGTCAAATTTTCAAATAGGACCTAAATAATTTTAAAAAAATGGTGGAAACTATCAAAATTATCATATGAAGTAAAAATTTGTCAACAAAGTCAAATAAGATGACTTTGGTCAACAAAGTCAACTGTTAGATAACTAGGGTATTTTTTTTCTTTTTCTTTTTTTAAAGAACAAATAGCACATTTTTTGTGTAGTCTTGATTTTTGTGTACCAATTTTTTTTAATGGTACGTTACATACTATTTGTCCCGTACAAGTCTTATTATAGCAGTGTTGAAACAACCCATATTTTCTTTCTTCCAAGTTAAAAAAGTGTAACAATTATACCATCAAGTTAATACAATTTATAATGAGTCGCATTATTTTAAAGTATTAAAAGCAACATCACCAAAAAATTAGAAATTTTCCAATGTCATTCATTAAAACATAAAATAAAAGTAGGACCATTTAGAATGATAAGAAAGGACCCCGCTAGGTAGCTCAAATGTTGTGGCTCGAGAGTGGCTTGAGAGTGGGTTTGCAGATCAGAAGAAAGAAGAAGAGGAGGAGGAGGAGGAGGGACTGGAGGGGGCCCAACAAATGAGGCTGGGGGCGGAGGCGAGGCAGAGCCGACGAGCAGCGACGGCCGGTGACGAGCAGCGACGATCCTCGGCAGCGGCGAGGCGACGGCGGCGGTGCTCCTCCTCTCTCTTCTCTCTCTTTTTCTCTTCCCCTCTTCTTCTCTCTTTCTCTCCCTCTCCCTCTTCTGCGTTTCAACTCAAAAATGGAAGAAAAATAAAAATAAAAATAAAAAAATTCCCAAAACGACGTCATTTTGGGTATTCAAGCCACTATTCGAGCCATCTATTTCGAGCTACGAAGTATTTTCCGATAGGAAAAAAATAATGTACAAATTTACATTCTAAATTGAATGATGTGCAAAATAGATGATTGACTAATTATTAGATAAAATATGTGAGAGAGAAAGAGAGAATTGTTTTACATATTTTAATTAATTGCCATATTATTAAATTTAAAAAATAAATTTAACTTTAAAGTTTGAATAACAAAATAACCTATTATATAGCGAAACCTAAATATAAACAACATAAAAAGTTTTTTTTTTTTTATTTTCTTTATTCCTACGAAGTGCTTGTGCATATTAATGCCTCGGTCGAATTAGTTTTTAAATTAAAATAAAGTTAAAAAATAATACATAACAAAAAAAAAAAAAACAATTTTTTATATATTTTTTTCACATTATTAAAAAAATTAAAAATCACAACCAAAAAACAAAAAAAAAAAGAGACAAATGAAAAACTATATCAAGGGCCCCACTATCTCCTCAAAATACGCGGTGCGTGTGGGCCATGCAATTTCATTCCCCCTCGAATTTATCGGATCACTCTCACTGCATTCAGCAATTCTTGGGTCAAGATACGTTGAGCTCAAAAGAATTTATATAGCTAAGCTCAGACCAGTCAACCATCCTGAAGTAAAAAGTTTGTAATAGCCCGCAAAATATGGACTACTAACAGGTTGCATTCAACCCAATCCACCAGTTGGAACTTGGATCAACCCAATTTTCTTTCCAACTTGGGCTTAAGCTTTCGGTCATGTTAGTAGACCCATTTCATTCAAATTGTTGGGCCAGTAGGCTGTTTGGGATGTAACAAATGATATCAGAGCCAAACTCAATCGAAAATGTGAGTTTGCCCTTGCAAGGGGGAATGGCCACCTTGTGAGGTGTGCTAGCTTGCGAGTTTTTTTGAAATCCTGGAATCCACATTGCTTTGGGAGTTTTAAGAAGTAATGTTAGGATCCATTGACAAGCTTAGGTTCTCTAGAGAGGCCCTATGGTAAATAAAACCTAGACATGCCCTAGGTTACAACAGTTCTAAATGATTTGTCTTTCTTATCTATGAAGAGGATTTGAACCCATTGCTAAAAAGGACCACAATCTAGCACCTCGCTTAAGCAAAACATCTAAATCCAAGCACATCATCATCATAAATTCTATAATTTAAAAACTCCATCTTAAGCATGAGTAACATCAGTTTTAGGACGTTTTTAAGCTCAGTTTTGGATCACCCTAGTCTTTTTCATTTCATTATTATGAATCAACTCCAATTGCACGGCAAACACAGTGAAAACTAATATGGAATACTTTCATTTCAGTATGGCATGAAATGCAAACTAAAGCACTAACTCAAAGCCATTCGGTTGGAATGAGAACCCATATTATTCCAGAAAACCATCATTTCTCCCTGGACCACTCACCGCTTTTCCCACCAGTTTTGCATTCAAGCCTTACATCTGTAATCTGAATATCCTTTGAAGCAGCCTTGCACATATCATATATTGTCAGACCAGCAACAGTCACTGCTGTCATAGCTTCCATTTCCACACCAGTTTTCCCTGTTGAAGCCGCTTCCCCTTCTATATCAACACTAAAATCAATCGGATTCAATTTCAGATCAACACGAACATGAGTCAAGATGATGTTGTGGCATAGTGGGATGAGATTGCTTGTATGCTTTGCTCCACTTATTCCGGCAATTCTTGCCACACTAAGGACATCTCCCTTGGCCATCTGATTGGCTGAGACCAAATCAAACACCTTCCTTCCCAGAATAACTTTGCAACTGGCAACAGCAACTCTCTTGCTAATTTCTTTGGGAGAGACATCCACCATTTCAGCTTCACCTTTGCCGCCAATATGGGTTAAGCCTGTTTCATTTTCTGCAATTTTAGGGGATACAGACAGAGAATCTTGAGCCATGCGCTCATTATTACTAGAACCGGCAAGAGTAGCTGGAGGAGGTTCACCAAATACAGATTCCATTTCCTGCAACCAAGAAGAGCTTATGGCTTCACAATCTGAAAATCAGGCCAAGAAGACCTTATGTGTCATTAAATGCATACATAGCTTCAAATCAAACACACCACCAATTTGTTACTAATGGAAACTTAATAAATCAGTTTGGCATAATAAATCAATGAACGCACCACGAATTTAATCAAAATTCTTCCAGCACCTCTTTGTTCTATTACTAATGGAAACTTTATAAATCAGTTTGGCATAATAAATCAATGAATGTACCACTAATTTAATCAAAATTCTTCCAGCACCTCTTTGTTCTATTACTAATGGAAACTTTATAAATCAGTTTGGCATAATAAATCAATGAATGTACCACTAATTTAATCAAAATTCTTCCAACACCTCTTTGTTCTATGATGCTGTGCAACGGGACAAGTAACAATGCAACAGAATCTGAGCGGACCCAACTTAATCTAAAATCAATTGTATCCACAAAACCCAGATCAAATTGAATTATAAGCTGCACAGATAACAGTGTATGATACCTTATTGAGCTCTGCAATGGCACTCGAAACATCATGGCTGCTGTTACTGCTAAAAAACCTTCTTGATAGAGGCAACGTCAAAGCAACTCGACGAAGAAGCATGGTGGGGCCGAGGTCAGATTGGGTTAGGAAAACACTCCAGACTACATAGAATCACATTCAATCAAATGGGCGAAGCACGCAAGTCCACACGAAAACCAATTCTCAATGAGGCATATTTACAAACACCTACAGTTCATTCAATTGGTCGAAAATCAAAGCACTAGCTACTGAAGAAAGAATTGGGAAATGGGTGTTTTAATGCAGACCCAACTTCACGATTTAGATTCAAACGTATCTATAAAACCCAGATCAAACTGGATTATAGTATATGATACCTTATTGAGCTCTCTGTAATGGCACTTGTGTCGACTCGGAGAAGAGGTCAGATTGAGTTGGGAAAACAGTTCACACCTACATAGAATCGCATGAAATCAAATGGACGAAGCATACAAAGTCCGCATGAAAAGAAATTCTCAGTGAGGCATATTTACAAACAGGTATTGTTCATTCCATTGGTCGAAAATCCAACGCAGTTGGGTAATGAGGAAAGAAATGGAAATGAGAGTTTTGAGGTTTAACGAAGTTGCGAACCTTGATAAAGGGAATGCTCAGTGATCTCTTGATTGATTTTCAAGATTCGGATCGATTTCTGTCAACGAAGACAATTACGATCCTCTCTGTGTTTTGTTTCACAGTGAACCTGAGTAGCCCGTTTTGAATTCAAAAATGCTATCAAAATTTGATTTGAAGTTCAAATTCGTATAACAACAATGATACGTACCACTAATTTAGTATGTCTAACCCACCACTAATAAGGTGAAAAATGAAGAAAAAAAAAAAACAAAACAAAACAAGGCACAACAAATGATGTGGCAGTGGGTGGGACCCACTCCCACATCATTAGTGATAGCACTAATTAGTCTCTCAAGCATTATTGATTCGCATAATTTCTAATTCATTATTTGTTTTTTTTATCAGTAATTAGGTAATTATATAAATAAAAATAATAATTAATGTGTTTAGTTTCAATTTTAATTCAATTTTTTAAAAATTGAATTTTTTTATTTTTGTAATTTTTTGGTTTTTAGTAAATATTTTTAAAATTTTAATTATTTTTTTTTACTTTTATAGATGCACCTTAGTTAGATGCATCTAAATAGTAAAATATTTATAAAAAATATTTTTAAAAATTAATAAATACACAAAAAATATGAAAAATATATTGAATTTTCGTATTTTTTGGTATTAGTAAATTTTTTAAAGATTTTTTTTCACAAATATTATGCTTTTTAATTGTATTTATGTTAGGTGTGTCTACAAATTAAAAAAATTACTTAAAATATTAAAAAATTTCATTGAAAACATTTAAAATACAAAAAATAAAAAAATAGAATTTTCTGAAAATTATTTTTTAAAAACTAAAACAAGTTGAATATTATCATTTTTTTTTTATGTTGAGACGTATATTTTACTTTGTTTATTTTTTTATACAAAAATGCTTGGGACCCCCATGACTCCCAAAAGGATGTAAATCAATTATCTGTTTTTGTTTTTGTTTTTCTTTTTTTCCTGGACCAATCACAAATGAGTGGGGGTTGTGTCAAAACTGTTGGAGTTAATGCATTTTATTTAAATTTAAAGTGAGGTTAGTGTAAATTACTTACAAAAAAAATTATTTAGTTATAACTTTTTTATAATATCAAAAAAAGAAAAAAAATAAATCTTACTTTTTATTTCACTTATTTTGCTTTCTTAATTATTCAAACATGATAGTAAAAAAAATATACATATTTATTTTCTTTTCTCGTCTTAAATATCATAATTATTTCTAACCATCAGGTAACAATCAAATATAATTTCGAGGAGATAATATAATAATGGCGTTTTTTTTTAACATAAAGGATATCAAATATTTTCATAATATCTACTGTCCCTCAACATCAATCTAGAGAAAATTTCTCTGGACTTCCTAGAGAAATTCTCTCCAGAAAAAGTTCTAGAATTTCTCTAAACTTCGCACTCTCCAGAAAAAAAATTTCCAGAGAAATTCTAGACTTCCTAAAGAATTTCTCTCCAAAGAAATTCTGAAAATTTCTTCCTGAGAATTTCTTCCCAGAAAAAAGCCCTCAACATTAACAAGAGAAAGAACCTCAAACTAGGTACTAATTTTTTTTATTTTTTATTTTAAAAAAAATTCAAAAAACAAGTTCTAATATATGAACCAAACATTTTTGTTCACAAATTTCTCTGTATTTGTTCACAATTTTAAACCATAGAAAATTGTTTTAACCAAACCAGAGAAATTTTAGCACAATGATTTTAAACTAGAGAAAATTATTTTAATCAAACCACAAAAAATTTAACACAATGATGTTTGGCAATGGATTTTTGGCTAAAAAAACACAAAAGATAAAATTGGCTATATAAGTCAATAAGACAAAAATGTTACATCAAAACCATAATCATTACACTTTTTCTCTCACAAAAGTCAAAAAAGCTAAAAATAAAAACCAAACGAGACTAAAAAAGCCAGGCTAAAATAGCCAGGTTATTTTAGCTCTTCCCAAACGAAGACTGATTTTAAACCAGAGAAAATTGTTTTAACTAAACTAGAGAAATTTTAACAAAATCAGATAAATTTTAGCACAAATTTCTCTGTGTTTATTCACAATTTTAAATCAGAGAAAATTATTTTAACCAAACCAGAGAATTTTTTCCAAATTTGCATCTTTCGAATTTTACAAGTATTTTTAGGCATTTTTTACTGTAATAATCTCCATATTGCATAAAGGTTCATCTGCTAACAAGTCAAATAAATCAAAATCCAAAGCCGAAATGAAACAAACTCTCATCGAAATTGACAAAAACAACAACAATAATATGAAATTGGAGTTGCTTTGCTCTACGATACTTACTGTGTGGACCATGACTTCGAGTCATGTTGCGGATTTCAAAGGACTGAAGCTACCATCTCCAACGAGAGCCACTATTCTCACAGGAGGATAATTCAGGTCCATCGCCGAACAACTGTCTTTGCTCTCCTCCAGAACCGCCGACAAGGAACAAGTTCTCCGCTGAGAAAAATGAATAGAAAAAGTATGTATATATATGCTTGTAGAGAGAGAGAGAGGGGGGGTATGGAAGTTGGTGTGGAGAAATGTGAAGCTAAATCAAGATTGGATGGATAAGATATATGAGGTTGGGTGAGAGACCTTAGACATCACAAAATAATATTGTAGATCTCTCCCATTACTAAAAATGGGAGAAGGACTTTAGACTAATTTTCTCTATAATATATAGATGAAACATGTTTTTTGTTTTTACATTTTTATTATAAAATAAAAACATAAAAAAGAAATATTTGATAAGTTGTCAAGGGGATCACAAAAGATTAATTTGGAAAGTTGGTTATAAGTCAATTTTTTATCCTATTTTGAATCATATCATTTATCTACTTTTTTTTAATATATTTTTTTTAAAAAAAGTTAAAAATTTTAAAAAACTAACTTTTAATCAATTTTCTAGAAGTGGAAGTAGTGGCCAAAGGTAAATGGGATGGCCAAAGGTAGAGGTGGCCTGGATACAAAGAGGGAGAGGGAGAAGGAGAGGGAAAGAGAGGCACTAATGCAAAAATTATCTAAAAATTAAATGAAAATTCTTATTTTTTAATTTCTCAAATTTTGAAAAACCGTCTCTATTTTTTTTATTTTTTTATAATGAAAACAGCTCCCAAACATATGTTTGTTTATAATTTTTAATATTTTAAAATAAAAAAATGAAGATAAATTATACTATAGACACCCCATTTTTGACCGACCTTAAGACTCAGACGTCACCGATTGAGCGTTCAGTGATGATGCATATTGTGCTCGTTCTGGGGTTTCAGAGTCTCGGCTGCGAGCCTTGCCTCCAGACTTCGGGGCTCTCTTGTGCTTTGCCTCGGTTTGCGAACCAGATCCTGTTTTCTCCATTCTCTCTTCCCGAAGGGAGGGAGTGGTCTCGTAGACCATCTCTCAATGGCCGTAGGCTACGTTTTGTGATGGTAGGCCATTTTTCCCGTTTGGAGGTCAATTTTCGATTTTCGGAGCCGTCGGCCGTGCGCCGCGGTTCGGGACCGTCTAACTACCTCCCTTTGCTCCGATTTTTGGCACACACCTTGTTTCCTCTCCTTAGAGGGACACTGTGGCCCGGGAGACCACCTTCGTGGTTATACGCCACTTTCGGTGCCTAACAGCCTGTTTTTGGGGCCCCGGACCACGCGTTTTGGCCCCCGAACCCTCGTTTTGCATCGGTTAAGGTTCATTTTTGGTATGAACCCTATTTTCATTGCTAGGAAGGTGGTAGGATGGTGGGAGACCAGCAATTCTTTCAAAAATTATTTTCTCTCTCCTTCAGCCGGTTTTTCTGACAGAAAGCTGGTTTTTCCACTTTTGAGCCACAATTTCTGGTTTTTCATACCACCATTGTGTTGTGCTCATCTGGGAGGCCACCAATATGGTAGGCCGACCAGCTTTTTCTTCTTGAGCCTTTTGAACCTTGCTAGAAAGCTGATTTTCCTCTCTCCTGGGTCACTTTTTCTGGTTTTTCACCCTGCAGCTGTATTCTACTCATCTGGGAGGCCACCTTTCTAGTATGGCCGACCAGAAATTCACCTTGACCCTTTTGACCCCTGGTCGGCCGACCAGGGGTAGTGGCCGGCCTACCACATCAACTGGTCGGCCTATCTTCTGCTTTTTGGCCTTTTCAAGTGCTTCACAGTTGTGCCAACTGTGAAGCATTTGACCCACTGTCCGAGATTTTGAGCCTTTTTGTTGCCCTTTTTAATTGGTTTTGACCCTCTTGCTTAGCTTCTTAGGGAAGCTTGACCCTTTTGGTTTAGCTTCCTCAAGAAACTTGACCCTTTTGATCAAGCTTCTTTGAGAAGCTTTGCACCCCTCTTGAGGCTTCTCCAAGAAGCCTTATCTCTCTCCCTCTATAAAACCAACCCTCCATCTCCATTTGTAAGGGTTAGAAAAAACCAGCTGAGGCATATACATACAACTCTCCATATCTCTCTCATCCAAGCTCAAAACACCCTTATTCTTGGTCATTTACACTACACCTCATAGCCTACCACCTCCACCATCCATTCCAGCACTTTGGGACTGATTTGCAGAGGTTGGAGGTTCACCAACTTGGTCCAGAAGTTGCTGCATTGCTGTGCTACAAGGGTAAGTCTCCATTTCCCCTTTTCTTGCATTATTTTGCTCCATAGCTTAGCCCTATTTGCAAGCATTTTTGGGTTTTGTTACAAACTGTAAAGTGTCTTATTTTAAGCTCCTCTTGAAGTTTGATTAAGGATACTTTTCTGTTTGAGGTCTCCTACATCCTTGTATGCTTCATCTCTCTTTTAGGGCTTATTTTGCATGATATCTTAGCCTTACTTGCAAGCATTTTCGAGATTTTCCATGAGCTAAAAAAAGTCTTATTTTGGATCCCTCTTGAAGTTTGATTAAGGGCATTTTTCTGTTTGGGGTCATCTTCCTCTTGGCATGCTTCATTTCTTCATGATTAGGGCTATGCATTAGAGCATTCGCATTGGCCTTAGTTTGGCCTCTTAGCCACTGAAATCCAGTGGATTTTCAGTGGCTTAAATGTGTCTTTGAGCTTCAAAATCATAGAGAGATGACCCTCTCACCCCTCATTCTCTTTACTAGCTTTGTTGGCCTTCAAAAGGGCCCCTCACTTTGTCACGACCCAAACCCGGCCCTATGGGTTTAGCACCGTAACTGGCCAGTAATCCGAGATTACCGAAGGCCTGCTGAACAGTCATACAGTAAAACAGAGTACAGGGCCTGGCGGAAGCCAATACAGTAAATAACTAGTGTCCATTGAGCTGTGACAATCTATATGCCAAAAACATTTTTCATGCATTCAAACGGTTCAAAATAGTATAGGCGATACAATCATATACAACATTCAGTGCGGGGACTTAATCCCTCGATAACAGTACGGTCAAACAGTAAACAGTTTATACAATAATACAAAACAGTCAAGAGACAGGTGGGGAACACAAAACACCCCGAGCCATAGCATGGCGTCTCGGAACCTCGCAGTGAGGCACGTAGGCTGGCTTGACAAAACTAGGGACTAACCCACGCTCCTAGCTCCGGTCTGGCTGCTGAGAACCTACATATATATATAAACAGTGAGCTAAAGTCCAGTGAGTAACATAATGCGTAAAGAGGTTATGAATGAATGTCCTTACAGTAATGAAAACATTTCATTAATCAGTATTTCAGTCTTACAGTATTTCAGTCAATCAGTCATATGTGGTACACCCATTAGCCTATAAACAGTAGGTCCAAAAGGACCGGGTCTTACAGACCCAACAGTAATGATGGCCAGTCATTCAGTAAACAGTATGGTTCCACAAGGGAACCGACAGAGCTCTGTAACAATAACAGTAAGCAATAAGTGCTAAGGATGCCACAGTACAGTTCACAATACAGGACATACATTCATTCAATAACAATATCAGTTCAGTAAACAGTTCTGTTCAGTATTCAAAAGATAATCATTTTGAACATATCTTTACATAATCTGTTACTCACAGAGATTGGGCTAATAGCAGCTAGAGCGCGTCCCCGAAGCCAACCCTAAACAGTTAACAAATAGAGAACACACACTAAGTTCACAATCGGGAAGGATAATAATTAAATCCCTAAATTTCCTCGGTGTGGTTCTATGTCTAAATCCTCATTGAGATGCCTTAAACTAGGCCTAAGAATGCCTAGGATGGGATGAGGATGCAAGGATGCGCATGGAACACAATTGCAGAATTTTCAGTGAAACAGAGTCCCGCTCGAGCGCAGGTTTCCCCGCTCGAACGGACAAGCAAACAAAGGTCCCCGCTCGAGCGCAACATCCCCGCTCGAGCGGACCAAAAAGTACTGGATAGGTGGAATCTCCGCTCGACGCCCGCTCGAGCGTGTCACCCAGTCCTCCGCTCGAGCGCCCAATACTCCGCTCGAGCGGACTGATGCACAGTGCAAGATGCTGGGAGCTCGATTTCTCTGCTCGAGCGCTACTTCGTCCGCTCGAGCGGACAACAGAAATCTGGAAATCCCAGATTTGAGTCCCAAGCTCAAAACCAAGTTCAAAAGCAACATTTTCGATCCTCTTGGGCTATTTTCTGGAAAAACTCTTTTAAACACTTAGAATAACATGTTTCAAAACTCAATTTAAGAAATCAAAGCCCAAGGGTGTTTAATTCAAACCCAAATTCAAACTATTTTTCAAGAACAATATGTAAACATGCAATGCATGAGTTTTAAACCAAATTCAAGCTTCAATCCTTGCTCTAAAGAGCTCAATAGTTGGAAAACATTTTGAAAACATGGACCATAATATAAACATGGACATGCATGTACAATTTCAACATGAATTCAACTCAAGATGCACCAAGATGGCCATGCATGCATGAATGGAACTCCAATGCAACAATTATGAACAAAATCAAGACTCAACTTCTCTATAACCATGATACATGCAAGATGGAGCTTAAAGATAACAAGAAGACAATGAATTCCTTACCTAGAGTGTCAACTACAAGTCTTGCAAGCTCAATTTGTCAATTTATGCTACAAATCTTCAAGTTCTTCTAGCAATTTCATCAATGTGAGTCCAATTCTCTCTTATCTCTCACTCTCTCTAGTTTGGTCGGTTGTGAGGCAACAAAATGGCTGAGGGAAAGCTTGATCAACATGTAATAAGGCCTAATATAATATTCTAAGTGGCCCACTAAGAGTGGTGATATGGTAATTAAGTCGGACTTTGCAATTCATCAATATCTAATCTAATTTAATCATTCCTAATCAATTTTCAGATAAATATACCATTAAATCACAAATATTCTACTGATCATGAAACACTAAACGATTCCTAATTCGGCCGCCGATAAGGCCTTCAATTAGCAGTTTAAACATATGAATTCAACAGATAATCAATCAATCAAACAGATGCAATACGCAATTCAATAGATAAACTTATTCAATTTCAGTTTCGTTTTCAATCAGTCCATTCAGTACTTCAGTTAATTCAATTATCGGTCATTATCAGTTCAGTTTAGCAGTAATCAGTAGCTAATTCAGTAGTTTATCGGTAATCAGTACGAGGGTTGTTACACACTTGCATGTTGTGAAGTCACTTTTTAGGCCCAATTTGGTGAGTTTCAAGGTCTTCCTTAGCTCTGTCCGGAGCCTCTTTGACCATATTTTATGTCCCTCATGCATGTGTGGAACAATCCTCCTCAAGGCCCTTTCAAGAGGACTTTTCATTGCATGCTTCCTTGACCCATTTCAGGGCCTTTTTAGTGAGTTTTAGGGCTATTATAATTGATTTCCAGAGTTGGTTTTGCCATGTTAAGTGTTCTTGTTGTATGTGTTGAGTAACCCCTTGCATGGCCCTCCAAAGGAGCTCATCATTTTTGCATGCATTATGTGCATTTCAGTAGTTATTTGGGGTTTATTTGACATGCCATGTTACTGTTTTGGGCTGGTTTTGTGACCTCTCTTGTGCTTCATATACATGCCATGTAAACCATGCTTACTAGCCTAGGTTGCATGTTGTTTTAGCCCTCCATGTGAGCACTTTTGGGCCGTGCTTGGAACTGATATTATGCTTATTTTGGACTGCCTTGGCTCTGTTTTCATGTCTCATGATCAAATAATGCTTGCTTTTCATACTTGTGGTTTAATGCATTTGCTTAGTTTTAAGTTTCGGGGCCTATTTCATGCATTGGGTGCCATATTTCCATGATTCGGGACCATTGCGCATCATATTTCAGTGCTAGAAATCACATGTTTGTATGACATCTTTCATCCCTTGCCATGCTTTGGTAGAGTGGCATTTGATGCCTTAGGTTTGGTCCTTGGTATTTGTGCATGTGTGCACGTATTTCGGTTGTCTCATTTTCATCTAATGGCCACTGATGTGAGTGTGGTTGAGGTCCACTCATGTTGGTGTAAGTCCATCGTGCATTGTGTATGCCATTTCATAGCATTGCGTATGCTAAGTTGTATGTTAGAGCACTGTGTATGCCACGCTACATCGAACATTGTGTATGCCATTTCATAGCATTGCGTATGCTAGGTTATATGTTAGTCGCATTGTGTATGCAATCTCATTTGCATTGTGTTTGGGATAGGAGTTAGCCCAAGCACGGAAAACGAGGGATGTTTCGTACTCCGAGTGACGGAACGTGTCTCAATTCCCGATCGCCGACACTCCAGATTACCCATGATGGAGTTTAGGTCTTGTTGTGTTTTCATGTGCATTCATTTCACATGGAGTCATGCAATTCGACTCCTCGGCCATCATGCATCGAGATGCGTGATTGGTGGCACGAGGATCGAGGACTACACTCCCTGAAGAGTAGTCATGCATACATATGTGAAAATACTTTGCCATACCCCTTTGTTGCTCTCTGTTGCAGCAAATAAGAAATCGATAGCCTTCTGGAGCTTTACACAATATTCCGAGAACAATTGCAAACAGAGGCAAACCAGCGCATCGCAAGGAATTTCCCGACGAAGGCAACCCAAGCATGCATCATTCATCATTCGGAACAAAGCCGAGGTGGTCCATAGCTTGCGTGCTAATTTACCCGCTTTCCTAGGCAATTTGTTAATTAATTAGGATTTTGTACTTATTCGGACTGTAATTATTCATTCGGACTGTAACTATTCATTTGGACTGTATTATTTATTCGGACCCTCCGAGCGAGGGCACAACTGTAATAAGTGTGCGTGCGTGTGATGTATGTCTTCCAACCCCACGTCTTTCTCCTTTTTTATTTACCAGCTTATGATGGTTAGATTAGGGCATGTTTCAATTAGCATACTTATGATAGCATGTTTGCATCATTCATCTGTCTTACATGCACCGGGCTCGACGCATCATACTAACTGCATTGTCTTTCAATTTCAAGTTGAATACGTGTTAGCTGTAGCATCATCATATGCCATCTTAGGATAGCCAAGCCCATCTTAGTTGCATTTTGTATGTGTTGCATTAGCCATCTTAACATGAACTAGGATCATGCATCGATTACTAATTAGTTTCTGTTTTGGCTCGGAGTACTCGGTAAGTGTTATGCTTTAGCATCCTTGCATGCGTGTGAGTGACTACCATGATAGCATGCTTACCATGAGGCTATGTGCTTATGTGATATACCTGCCTGAATGCCTGTAGGTGAAGGTTGGATAATCCGAATTGGAATAATGTATTGATTGCGAGTTTTAAGCCCACTAGATAGTGGCAAATAACCATATTTTCTAAGCCCACCCGAGGGTGGCGAAATCCGCATTTTAAGCCTACTTGCGAGTAGCAAACCACTTTAAAAAACAAACATGAAATGTTTTGTTCCAATTCAGGCGATCCAGTCTATACTTGTATGCTGTGTGCATCACGTAGTAAATCTAGGCTAATAACCAGAATAAAAATGCATAATGTTTTCAAAACTCGATATCATGGTTAGTAGAGGCCGAACTTTGATCGGGCGAGCGAGGGTGCTCACTAAGTGACCTTCCCCAATCGTACCCAGGTTCCCGAGCCGAGGCAACTTTGGTGATGACAGACACGTGGCCTTAGGCAACGAGTCAGGGTTTCCTAAATTTCCCAAAATAAAATATTTAGGTGGCGACTCTGTATCTGGCAAAGCAGTCCATGTTTGGTACTTCTTCTAAAATCTGTTTTCAAAAACGATTTGCCAGATTTGGACTCTTTGATGATTCATCGGTCTTGCATAGCACTCTACGAGATTAGATACAGGACCGTGACATTGAGTCCTGAACTGTAGTGAGCCCAAATGAACAAAACGGGATTCCCTCCCGAGACGTTCGGGGACGTCTACAGTTTCTGGCGACTCTGCTGGGGACTTAGAGAACTTGACTCGAACTCATGATATCTTGTTTTGATTACACTTATGTGTTTCTTTGCATTGCATGTGTATTGGTGCGCCTAGGACATCGTGTTTGCCGTATGCTATTCCTGAACGGTTTGCCAGAGGCTTGCTTCGAGAAGCGTGCCATAAAGCTGACCGGTTGCGGGCTCTGCCACGATGGGAACACAAACCCCGGTTTTACCAGGGCACCCTTTTTGACCATTCGACCTAGTGCATATTCGGAATCCACAGTGACCATTCCAAGTTAGGACAGGTTGCTTACCCGATTATAGGTTGTTTGAAAGCGCTGTGTGCGTAGTGAAACCCTAGCTCCTGACAAAATAGGACAGGGAAACCCTACCCCAACATAGGGGTGTTTTGGCTCTCACTTGCTTGTTATGTGCTTTTAGAGTGCGTCTCTACAGGAATGCATGTATCAGTTTGCAAGTTTGGGCATCAGGCCTGCGGGCACCAGTTCAGTATTTTGGGATTCAGTTTACCCAAGGGTATCAGTTCACAGGCAAAATTCTGTAGGGAGGGCACAGTCATTCAGCTTTGCTCATATGGGTTATTGTGAAATCAGGCTGAGATGCTTTCTGTTTTCTCTTTTGCTAGGGGGCAGTCTTGGAACCATAGCTCCAGAAGGCTCTGAGATCCCCCAGATTCATTGGACTAGTGCTGATAGACTTTGCTAGGTCAGAAATTCAGTTCAAGGGCAAATCAGTGTTCTTTCGCCAGAGGCAGGGTAAAAAGGCCAGTCAGGCATAGATCATCAGTTCAACAGTCTTCGGATCAGAAGTCATTATCCATCTCATCTGTGTGCAGTTGGGTTGAGATATCTGCTTTTGCTCCAGAGATAGACATACTGGTAGTTCAGATAGATCAGAACATGGCAGAGATGGAGGAGATGGTGCGCCAACTCCAAGAAAGTATGAAAATCATGCAGCATGACGCTGTCCGCCAAGCGAAATTTTCCAAACAGCAGGCCGAGGTCATGGCCTAGCAAGCAGAGCTAATTGCCCGGCTACAGCAGCAAACCGGAACATTAGCTTCACACCAAGCTTCTCCCCCACCAAGAGTTCCAATACCCGGGGAGACGGCGTATGTCCAAAATGTCCAGGAGGATACAGACATCCCAACAGGGCCGGTTCCGCCCCCGATTCTACCTCAACTGTCCAAGGCACCCACTCCTATCAATCAACCGGATTCTTCCGTCGAATTCGAGGTGGACCCCACAGCATTAAAAGTGAGCAAGCTTGAAAAGCTGTTCAAGAAATCTCAGGGTGTGAAGTCCATCCCGGACATCGAGGATGGGTATACCAACGCAGCCGCGATGCAGTCGGACAGATTTAAGATGCCACAAATCGACTGTTTTGATGGGTCCGGGGATCCCATGGTGCACCTGCGGCTGTTTTCAGACATGCTAAGGCCGATGGGCCTCACCAGATTACAGAAGCTTTCTTTATTCAGCCGGACCTTGTCAGGGGTAGCGGCCATCTGGTACGCAAAATTGGAAGATGATGTCAAGAGGAATTGGGATGAGATGGCCGAGGCCTTCGTTGCATAATACTCGTATAACACACAAATCAAGATTACGACCCGTGATCTTGAGACAACGAGGCAGGAGCCTAAGGAGAGCTTCTCAGAATTCGTGGTCCGCTGGAGGGCCAAAGCCTCAATGATGACCATTAGGCCAACGGATAAGGATCAAATACGAATGGTTGTACGCAACCTCCAGCCCAAACTAATACAGAAAATGATCGTGCTCCCCTTCCCTACCTTTTCAGATTTTCATGAGATGGGAGTACAGATCGAGGATACCATGAAGCAGGGCCTTATTGACCAGGAGAAGGAGCAGCCTAGGCGGGCATTTTCTCGCAGTTCGAATGCGACCACCAGTGGTGATGCAGTTGCAAGATCTTCTGAAGTGGGCATGGTCACCACCACCACATCAAAAAAAGCTACCCCATTCACCGGTGCGTCCGGAAGTAGCTCACTGAAAACCAAATATCCACCTCGAGTCAAGAGGGCTTTTACCCCACTTTATATGCCTTTGTCAAAGGCTCTAGAGGTCTTAATCCGGAAAGGATATCTGAAACCGTTAGAACAACGGCCTCTACCCGATCCTCTCCCGCCAAAGCATGACCAGGCTAAGTACTGTGCCTACCATCAACAAACTGGTCATGACACTGACAGTTGCTTTCGCCTGCACCATGATATACAGGATCTGTTTGACAACAGGGTCATCGCCGCGCCAGTCTTGTAAAGTCTATCGGCACTTGATCAGTGAACTTATGGGGGATAATGTGACTATGTGATCGGGAGATGAACCACCTGCGGATGGCGCTCGATTTACTCCAGATGTGGCGTATGGTACGCACTATTTTGAGCATTTGCGAATGCTGGTTTTTGTACTTTTTGACTTGGGTATTGAGTCAGTCTTGTTGTGTTGTATTGAGTCAGTCTTTTTGTGCAGAGTCCGTCTTTTCTTACTGAGTCAGTTGGGTCTGTCTTGTTGTGCCGAGTCAGTCCTGTTTTGTTGGAGTCGGGTGATTTCGGGGGTGTTACCTCGGACATCACTTGCTTGTTTTGTGTTTGTCTTTTTGCTTTCTTTTGAGTCTGTTTCTGCCGGGGAGCCAGTTACACCAGAAGATCTTATTGAAACAGATGTGGTTTTCATGCTTTTGTGCTTGTTTCTGCTTTGAGCCTGTTGTGCCAGCAAACTTGAATGAAACGGCAGTGTATTTCACCTGCTCTTTTGTGCCTTGAATTCATTACATCGACCTAAGTTTTTCAAAAACTCTTTTTGAACACTGCGGTGAAAACAAAGAGGAAGGAATTCCTCAGGATTTTCAAAAATTTGATCAATTGAGAGAAAGAGAGGCATGCTAAGCCCTTAATGATTGAGATCATGCTTGTTAATGTGAGTACTAGGAAGGATCCTGGCTTGATCCAGATTGGTTCTACACTGTCTTCAGCGCGAGCGATTTGTCGCTTTCTTAAAAAATTTCAAAAAATATTTTGCGCGGTCCTGCGAAGACCTGTGTGGAATCGCTCTTGAGATTGTGCAGCCTAGTATCGCTCTCAGCCTCGAGACTCGACCCCTTGCTTTCGAACCTTGAACTTAGATTTAGAATGTTTAACGGTCAACCACCATGTAAGGCCTGTGTGGCCGGATCAGAAGCAGCCCTCGAACTAGGGGCAGGGAAGTCAGATCAAGAAGATCAGATGTCATCAAAAGAAGCTTGCAAAGCTAGATCAGAAGCACCCCTCGAACTAGGGGCAAAAGATGCCAGATTGTGCTCGAAGAGCCGAAGATGGATCATTCCACAAATCAATGAAGATCGGCATGAATGCCAAACCCCAGAAGGGAGGAAAGAAGAAGACATTGCTGAAGGACAACCGAGTTCCTATCCACAACACTAGGGGCAAATTCAGCCCCCCCATTGGATGGACTCCTGCATCGTCAGCGAACAACAGCCATTCTCCTGGATTCAGATGACTTCAGGATCTCAAAACCATTTGACATGGACAAAGCTACACTTTTACCCTTGAAAGGCTCGCTGGGCCGAAAACCCGGAAGGGCGACCTAGGCAAAAGTTAGAGCAAGAAAAAGAAGAAAAAGAACAAAAAAAGGAAAAATGCAAAGAATGAAAAAAAAGAAAAAGAAGAAAAAAATGAAAAAAGAAAGAAGAGAAGTAATGAAAAGAATTGAAAAGAAAAGAAGAACATAGCTCGCAAGGTTGAAAACCTGAAAGGGCGGCCTTGGCAAAAGTTAGAGCGCAAAAGGAGAGGTTAATAGCTGAGTGTACCTTACCCCGAACTACGTAAGGCTTGATTCCCATCTTTGGGATACGTAGGCAACTTCATTCTGAAGTCCAGCCGTAAAACACTTCAAATTCGACTGTGTCCATGTGATGGTTCTGGTCATCTTTGTCTTCTCTGTATCCGAGAATTTGGTTGTAATTGTCACTGTGAGGACTGGTTGCCATGTGTTGCGGCGCTATTCAGACTAGGGGCAACTTTCCGTTGCCATGCAGTGCTGCGGTGCTATTCAGACATAGGGGCAACTTTCCGTTGCCATGCAGTGCCGTTTAGACGAGGCGCAATTTTCCTTCGGATCTGAGGTTGCGCATCTCAAGAGTAAGTTCCGTGTTGGTCGAGCAGTGGCCATTTGCAAAAACAGTTTTTGAGAATTTTTACTGAAGTTGACTAATTTTCTCGAAAATTTGCTCCATTATTTTCCAAAAACTGGACCATTTCTTGGACCCAAAAAAGGAAAATTTTCAGTGCTCATAGCCTGACTTGCATGATTTTGAAATCAGAAAATCGAACAGGCATGTTAATCTAACTCTCATGTTGGTCAAAATTGTTTTAGTAGAAAACCAAAACAAAAAATTGGTCAAAATGATGAACTAGGGGCGCAATTGAGTCAGGCTTCCTGTCTTTCCCTCGTCGTCAATGCATTTGCCAGAAACGACGCCATACTTGCCGGAAAGGGCACCCTATTCCCCAAGAAGGACACTGCGGAAGCTAACAACAAAGGGCTGAAAGCTCTCAACATTCTCCAAGCAGCGAGGTATCAAGCTAAGTGCGAAGCACGAACTGGAATGGGGTAAGACATTCCACTCCCTCATCTGGACAGATGTAATCATGTCCAAACTCCCCAGTAGAGCATCGTCAACCAATGTCAATTGCAGATCTGCTGCACATCCAGCCGCATCACAGCCCCTCTGTGGGGGAAGTTCACTGTTGTGAGCAGAAGAAGAGAATCTAGTAGAATGCTAGGGGCAAGAGCCCGCAACTTCCTATTTATCCATCAACCACCCAGGGGAGGGATGAAAAATGAGAAATTAAAGAATAGAGAGATGTGCGCTGAGAGGAAAAGCGAGAAAAGGGTTTTAAGAGAAAAACCGAGCTTGAGGGCCGAGTGATGTGAGAATCACAAATAAGAAAGGGTGGAGAATAATACCAGAGAAACTGGCTTCTTGTGCACTAAGAGGTCTCTTGCCATTGGAACATGCCTGTGTGTCGTGTCAGTCATTTTGTTTGTCTCGATTCTTGTTTTGAGTCGTTTCGGGTGTTTGTAGATGTGTTTAGGTTGTCTTACCTTGTCTTTCTCTTTGTTGTTAAGTCGTGGTGTGCTGTGTTCAGTCGTAGGCTCAATACCCAGTCGAGAACTTATCCTCACTCTCAATTTCAAAAAATTGTTTGGTGCTCAAAGTGCCGTGTCGTTCTCCACATTTGTGCAAAACAAGATTTTATTCTTTCAAAAACCGCAGGGTTCAACTCGGGTCATGTGGGAACAGTAAAACCAGGACCTATCTGAAGCTATATAGGTTCCAGACTTCGAAGCAAAAGAAAAAGGGAAAATGTCAGGCATCTGAGTTTGTTTCAACTTCTACAAGTTCCGTCATCGCATCCTGTATGTTCAGAATGAGCTGTGTGTTCAAAATTAAAAGAATACTGTGTTATGAGCCGGGTGTTCAGATCGAGCAGTGTTGTGTGTGAGTTGCGTGTTCAAATTCAAATGTTTGAGCTGCGTGTTCAAATTCAAATGTATGAGCTGCGTGTTCAAATTCAAATTCAAATGTCTGAGCTGCGTGTTCAGATTCAAATATGTGAGCTACGTGTTCAAATTCAAATGTGTGATCTGCGTGTTCAAATTCAAATGTCTGAGCTGCGTGTTCAGATTCAAATCTGCGAGCTACGTGTTCAAATTCAAATGTATGAGCTGCGTGTTCAAATTCAAATGTCTGAGCTGCGTGTTCAGATTCAAATCTGCGAGCTGCGTGTTCAAATTCAAATGTATGAGCTGCGTGTTCAAATTCAAATGTCTGAGCTGCGTGTTCAGATTCAAATGTGTGAGCTGCGTGTTCAAATTCAAATGTGTGAGCTGCGTGTTCAAATTCAAATGTGTGAGCTGCGTGTTCAAATTCAAATGTTTGAGCTGCGTGTTCAGATTCAAATCTGCGAGCTGCGTGTTCAAATTCAAATGTATGAGCTGTGTGTTCAAATTCAAATGTCTGAGCTGCGTGTTCAGATTCAAATCAGTGAGCTGCGTGCTCAAATTCAAATGTGTGAGCTGCGTGTTCAAATTCAAATGTCTGAGCTGCGTGTTCAGATTCAAATCTGTGAGCTGCGTGTTCAAATTCAAATGTGTAAGCTGCGTGTTCAAATTCAAATGTCTGAGTTGCGTGTTCAGATTCAAATCTGTGAGCTGCGTGTTCAAATTCAAATGTGTGAGCTGCGTGTTCAAATTCAAATGTCTGAGCTGCGTGTTCAGATTCAAATCTGTGAGCTGCGTGTTCAAATTCAAATGTCTGAGCTGCGTGTTCAAATTCAAATGTCTGAGCTGCGTGTTCAGATTCAAATCTGTGAGCTGTGTGTTCAAATTCCAATGTGTGAGCTGCGTGTTCAAATTCAAATGTCTGAGCTGCGTGTTCAGATTCAAATCTGTGAGCTGCGTGTTCAAATTCAAATGTGTGAGCTGCGTGTTCAAATTCAAATGTCTGAGCTGCGTGTTCAGATTCAAATCTGTGAGCTGCGTGTTCAGAATTTAGAATGAGCTACGTGCAAATGAAAATTTATGAGCTGCGTGTTCAAAATGAAGTGAATGAGCTGTGTGTTCAAAATTGAAAAGTTTGAGCTGCGTGTTCAGATTTAAGAATGAGCTGCGTGCAAATGAAATGAATGAGCTGTGTGTTCAGAAGTGAAGTGTATGAACTGTGTGTTTAGTGTGTGCTGCGTGTTCACAACCAAAAATGGGCTGCGTGTTCAGAAGTTCAAAAGTTTAGGCTGCGTGTTCAACTTTCAACAAATGTGTGCTACGTGTTCACATTCAAAAATGGGTTGCGTGTTCAGAAGTTCAAAAGTTTGGGCTGTGTGTTCAACTTTCAACAAGTGTGTGCTGCGTGTTACAATAAAAAATGGGCTACGTGTTCAGAAATTCAAAAGTTTAGGCTGCGTGTTCGACTTTCAACAAATGTGTGCTGTGTGTTCATATTCGAAAATGGGCTGCGTGTTCAGAAGTTCAAAAGTTTGGGCTGCGTGTCCAACTTTCAACAAGTGTGTGCTGCGTGTTCACAATAAAAAATGGGCTGCATTTTCAGAAATTCAAAAGTTGGGGCTGCGTGTTCGACTTTCAATAAATGTGTGCTGTGTGTTCACATTCGAAAATGGGCTGCGTGTTCAGAAATTCAAAAGTTTGGGCTGTGTGTTCAACTTTGAACAAGTGTGTGCTGCGTGTTCACAATAAAAAATGGGCTGCGTGTTCAGAAATTCAAAAGTTTAAGCTGTGTGTTCAACTTTCAAAAACTGTGGGCTGCGTGTTCACGACAAAAGTTTAAGCTGTGTGTTCAGATTTCAAAAATGTGGGCTGCGTGTTCACGACAAAAGTTTGAGCTGTGTGTTCAAATTTCGAAAATGTGGGCTGCGTGTTCACGACAAAAGTTTGAGCTGTGTGTTCAGATTTCAAAAATGTGGGCTGCGTGTTCACTCCAAAAGTTTGAGTTGTGTGTTCAGAAATTCAAATGCTTGAGCTGTGTGTTCAAAATGCAAACCAAATGCTGTGTTATGGACTGAGTGTTCAGATTGAGCAGTGTTATGAGCTGTGTGCCCGAAATGAGCTGTGTGTTCACAATAAGCCGTGTGCTCGAAATGAGCTGTGCTCGAAAAATGAGCTGCGTGCTTGAAGAATGAGCTGGGTGCCCGAAAAGTGAGCTGCGTGCCCGAAGAATGAGCTGTGCGCCCAAAAATGAGCCGTGTGCCCAAAAACGAGCTGTGTGCCCGAAATGAGCTGTGTGCCCAAATGAGCTGTGTGCCCAGATAAACAGAGTGTTGTGTTTCGAGCTGCGTGCTGAATGAACAAAACATTGTGTTGTGAGCCGCGTGTCAAACAAACAAGGTGTTGTGAAGTGAGCTGTGTGCCAAATGAATGGAATGCTATGTCGTAAGCTGTGTGCCAAGTCTTGCATGGTGCATGCATTTTACCGCGCTATTTTGCGCATTGCACTATTTTGTGCACCCTACTTGCTTTGTGCATGCATTTTATCACGCTATTCTCTGCATTGCACTGTCTTGTACACATTGTATTTTTGTATCATTCGCACTGTCTTGTGCACTCCCCGGTCTAGGAGACCTTAAATCCTCTAAAGGTGCAATTCCTTTGGTGTTTGTCGTGCCCGAACGACTTCCGGCGATCTGGTATAGCCACCTGCCTGTGTTTGCAGTGAGTTCCTAGGAGACCAACTGAGACGGTAGAAAATAGAGTTCGAATGGCTCATGCCTAGAACGCAAAGGTTCGGGATTTCTGAGACTAAAGTCTGGTTTAAATACCCAGGGGTATATCCTCGGCTTGAAATCTGTATGGCAGCCCCATAGATTGAGATAGCATGTGTATGCGCCTCAATTCTGGATACTGAACCAACTTAGTCTGTCACCCTGTTGGAGAATAGGGAAAGCTGCGACCATAGTCAGGGAGAAAAGTAGTACCTGCGGTTCAACTGAAAAGAAGGGTAAGGTCCCCAGCAGCATGAGGTAGGTCATTGCCAATTGTCCCTGTAAGGTACCTTCGCTTCCTAACTACTACATCATCTAGTATGTCTATTGCATTGCATATAGAATATGTTGCATGCCTGTACTGCATATCCATTATATTGCCTGCATCCCTTCCATGTTAAACTTAGTCTGGCATGTGCCCATACTTTTCACGTTAAAGCATGGTTATGTGATTATGTGTACGCGCCTATTCCACCAAGGGAATTGTGGTTTGAGGGTGACGGCACCATTTCTGTGTTAGACATGGTTTGTTTGTGTCCATGCCTTGTCTAGGCAAGATACGGTTTGGCCACGCGCCTTATCTATTGCATTCATTGCATTGTAGTGTGGTGTGTTGCATCCAGTATTTAGGATCATGATCTTTTCTTAGCAGATCATTCATCACTTATATAATGCCACCCAATTATTTGTATTTTGTGTTCCGTCTACACACACATAGTTCTGCATGTGTACACGCCTATTCCACTGATGGGATTGTGGTTTGAGGGTGTCGGCACCTTTTCTATGGTAGACGGAGTTTTATTGTGGTATCTCCATCATTTTCGTGGTATTTGTGAGGTTTTGTACTGCTTGTGGTTTGATCATCTCAAATACATTGCATATCATTTGCATTGTTTCAATACATTATATATTATTACATTGTTTTGTAATATTGCATATCATTTTGCATCTTTTATCCGCATTGTTATACGACACACTTAGGTTGCATTGTCATGCATCCACACTCCACTTGCGTGGTCATGCACTTTTCACTTGCATTGCTATGCATGTGTCTAACAGTATTGTACCTGTTAAGTTTCTTTCTTTTACAGGCACGATATTATATGTACGGTTCATTTGAGGCTGGCGCGACCAGACAAGCCGTGCAGGTATTGTATCTTCTCCGTGTGAGACGTGGCGAGAATTGAATAATTCTCCGCATTCGTAAACTGCATGAAATGTAGTTGTTGCTTCGCATTCTTGCTTAAAACTGTTGCATCTATTTGTGAATACTTGCTTCATTACAGCTTGCTGCTTTGCATAATCATGAGTTACGTCCGGTTTTGTGCATATCATTTTGCATCTTGCCCCCTGCCTGCGGGCACATCTTTGTTTATCTCGTCTGTTTGTCTAAGTCTTCGGCCTTGTCAAAAATGGGTCGTCTCTGGGCTTTGACATTCACTCCCGTCACTTATGACCTTCGAGTTCTGTCAAAGAGGGGCAACTGTAGACACCCCATTTTTGACCGACCTTAAGACTCAGACGTCACCGATTGAGCGCTCGGTGATAATGCATATTGTGCTCGTTCTGGGGTTTCAGAGTCTCGGCTGCGAGCCTTGCCTCCGGACTTCGGGGCTCTCTTGTGCTTTGCCTCGGCTTGCGAACCAAGTCCTGTTTTCTCCATTCTCTCTTCCCGAAGGGAGGGAGAGGTCTTGTAGACCATCTCTCAGTGGCCGTAGGCTACGTTTTGTGATCGTAGGCCATTTTTCTCGTTTGAAGGTCAATTTTCGGTTTTCGGAGCCGTCGGCCGTGTGCCTTGGTTCGGGACCGCCTAACTACCTCCGTTTGCTCCGGTTTTTGGCACACACCTTGTTTCCTCTCCTTAGAGGGACACTGTGGCCCGGGAGACCACCTTCGTGGTCATACGCCATTTCCGGTGCCTAACAGCCTGTTTTCGGGGCCCCGGACCGCGAGTTTTGGCCCCCGAACCCTCGTTTTGCATCGGTTAAGGTTCATTTTTGGTATGGACCCTATTTTCATTGCTAGGAAGGTGGTAGGATGGTGGGAGACCAGCAATTCTTTCAAAAATTATTTTCTCTCTCCTCCAGCCGATTTTTCTGACAGAAAGCTGGTTTTTCCCACTTTTGAGCCACAATTTCTGGTTTTTCATACCACCATTGTGTTGTGCTCATCTGGGAGGCCACCAATATGGTAGGCCGACCAGCTTTTTCTTCTTGACCCTTTTGAACCTTGCTAGAAAGCTAGTTTTCCTCTCTCTTGGGTCACTTTTTCTGGTTTTTCACCCTGTAGCTGTATTCTACTCATCTGGGAGGCCATCTTTCTGGTATGGCCGACTAGAAATTCACCTTGACCCTTTTGACACCTATTCGGCCGACCAGGGGTAGTGGCCGACCGACCACATCAACTGGTCGGCCTATCTTCTGCTTTTTGGCCTTCCCAAGTGCTTCACAGCTGTGCCAGCTGTGAAGCATTTGACCCACTGTCCGAGATTTTGAGCCTTTTTATTGCCCTTTTTAATTGGTTTTGACCCTCTTGCTTAGCTTCTTAGGGAAGCTTGACTCTTTTGTCAAGCTTCTTGAGGAAGCTTGACCTTTTTGGTTTAGCTTCCTCGAGAAGCTTGACCCTTTTGATCAAGCTTCTTTGAGAAGCTTTGCACCCCTCTTGAGGCTTCTCCAAGAAGCCTTATCTCTCTCCCTCTATAAAACCAACCCTCTATCTCCATTTGTAAGGGTTAGAAAAAACCAGCTGAGGCATATACATACAACTCTCCATATCTCTCTCATCCAAGCTCAAAACACCCTTGTTCTTGGTCATTTACACTACACCTCATAGCCTACCACCTCCATCATCCATTCCAGCACTTTGGGACTGATTTGCAGAGGTTGGAGGTTCACCAACTTGGTCAGAAGTTGCTGCATTGCTGTGCTACAAGGGTAAGTCTCCATTTCCCCTTTTCTTGCATTATTTTGCTCCATAGCTTAGCCCTATTTGCAAGCATTTTTGGGTTTTGTTATAAACTGTAAAGTGTCTTATTTTGAGCTGCTCTTGAAGTTTGATTAAGGATACTTTTCTGTTTGAGGTCCCCCTACATCCTTGTATGCTTCATCTCTCTTTTAGGGCTTATTTTGCATGATATCTTAGCCTTACTTGCAAGCATTTTCGAGATTTTCCATAAACTAAAAAAAGTCTTATTTTGGGTCCCTCTTGAAGTTTGATTAAGGGCATTTTTCTGTTTGGGGCCATCTTCCTCTTGGCATGCTTCATTTTTTCATGATTAGGGCTATGCATTAGAGCATTAGCATTGGCCTTGGTTTGGCATATTAGCCACTGAAATCCAATGGATTTTCAGTGGCTTAGATGTGTCTTTGAGCTTCAAAATCATAGAGGGGTGTCCCTCTCACCCCTCATTCTCTTTACTAGATTTGTTGGCCTTCCAAAGGGCCCCTCACTTGCATGTTGTGAAGTCACTTTTTAGGCCCAATTTGGTGAGTTTCAAGGTCTGCCTTAGCTCTGTCCAGAGCCTCTTTGACCATATTTTATGTCCCTCATGCATGTGTGGAACAATCCTCCTCAAGGCCCTTTCAAGAGGACTTTTCATTGCATGCTTCCTTGACCCATTTCAGGGCCTTTTTGGTGAGTTTTAGGGCTATCATAATTGATTTCCAGAGTTGGTTTTGCCATGTTAAGTGTTCTTGTTGTATGTGTTGAGTAACCCCTTGCATGGCCCTCCAAAGGAGCTCATCATTTTTGCATGCATTAGGTGCATTTCAGTGGTTATTTGGGGTTTATTTGACATGCCATGTTACAGTTTTGGGCTGGTTTTGTGACCTCTCTTGTGCTTCATATACATGCCATGTAAACCATGCTTACTAGCCTAGGTTGCATGTTGTTTTAGCCCTCCATGTGAGCACTTTTGGGCCATGCTTGGAACTGATATTATGCTTATTTTGGACTGCCTTGGCTCTGTTTTCATGCCTCATGATCAAATAATGCTTGCTTTGCATACTTGTGGTTCAATGCATTTGCCTAGTTTTAAGTTTCGGGGCCTATTTTATGCATTGGGTGCCATATTTCCATGATTCGGGACCATTGCGCATCATATTTCAGTGCTAGAAATCGCATGTTTGTATGCCATTTTTCATCCCTTGCCATGCTTTGGTAGAGTGGCATTTGATGCCTTAGGTTCGGTCCTTGGCATTCGTGCATGTGTGCACGCATTTCGGTTGTCTCATTTTCATCTAATGGCCACTGATGTGAGTGTGGCTGAGGTCCACTCATGTTGGTGTAAGTCCATCGTGCATTGTGTATGCCATTTCATAGCATTACGTATGCTAGGTTGTATGTTAGAGCACTGTGTATGCCACGCTACATCGAACATTATGTATGCCATTTCATAGCATTGCGTATGCTAGGTTGTATGTTAGTCGCATTGTGTATGCCATCTCATTTGCATTGTGTTTGGGATAGGAGTTAGCCCATGCACGGGAAACAAGGGACGTTTCGTACTCCGAGTGACGGAACGTGTCTTAATTCCCGGTCACCGACACTCCGGATTACCCATGATGGAGTTTAGGTCTTGTTATGTTTTCATGTGCATTCATTTCACATGGAGTCGTGCAATTCGACTCCTCGGCCATCATGCATCGAGATGCGTGATTGGTGGCACGAGGATTGAGGACTACACTCCCTGAAGAGTAGTCATGCATACATATGTGAAAATACTTTGCCATGCCCCTTTGTTGCTCTCTATTGCAGCAAATCAGAAATCGACAGCCTTCTGGAGCTTTACACAATATTCCGAGAACAATTGCAAATAGAGGCAAATTGGGGCATCGCAAGGAATTTTCCGACGAAGGCAATCCAAGCATGCATCATTCATCATTCGGAACACAGCCGAGGCGGTCCATAGCTTGCGTGCTAATTTACCCGCTTTCCTAGTCAATTTGTTAATTAATTAGGATTTATACTTATTCGGACTGTAATTATTCATTTGGACTGTAACTATTCATTTGGACTGTATTATTTATTCGGACCCTTCGAGCGAGGGCACAACTGTAATAAGTGTGCGTGCGTGTGATGTATGTCTTCCAACCCCACGTCTTTCTCCCTTTTTATTTACCAGTTTATGATGGTTAGATTAGGGCATGTTTCAATTAGCATACTTATGATAGCATGTTTGCATCATTCATCTGTCTTGCATACACCGGGCTCGGCGCATCATACTAACTGCATTGTCTTTCAATTTCAAGTTGAATACGTGTTAGCTGTAGCATCATCATATGCCATCTTAGGATAGCCAAGCCCATCTTAGTTGCATTTTGTATGTGTTGCATTAGCCATCTTAACATGAACTAGGATCATGCATCGATTACTAATTAGTTTCTGTTTTGGCTCGGAGTACTCGGTAAGTGTTATGCTTTAGCATCCTTGCATGTGTGTGAGTGACTGCCATGATAGCATGCTTACCATGAGGCTATGTGCTTATGTGATATACCTGCCTAAATGCCTGTAGGTGAAGGTTGGGTAATCCGAATTGGAATAATGTATTGATTGCGAGTTTTAAGCCCACTAGATAGTGGCAAATAACCATCTTTTCTAAGCCCACCCGAGGGTGGCGAAATCCGCATTTTAAGCCTACTTGCGAGTAGCAAACCACTTTAAAAAACAAACATGAAATGTTTTGTTCCAATTCAGGCGATCCAGTCTATACTTGTATGCTGTGTGTATCACGTAGTAAATCTAGGCTAATAACCGGAATAAGAATGCATAATGTTTTCAAAACTCGATATCATGGTTAGTAGAGGCCGATCTTTGATCGGGCAAGCGGAGGTGCTCATGAAGTGACCTTCCCCAATCGTACCCAAGTTCCCGAGCCGAGACAACTTTGGTGATGACAGACACGTGGCCTTAGGCAACGAGTCAGGGTTTCCTAAATTTCCCAAAATAAAATATTTAGGTGGCGACTCTGTATCTGGCAAAGCAGTCCATATTTGGCACTTCTTCCAAAATCTGTTTTCAAAAACGATTTGCCGGATTTGGACTCTTTGATGATTCATCGGTCTTGCATAGCACTCTACGAGATTAGATGCAGGACCGTGACATTGAGTCCTGAACTGTAGTGAGCCCAAATGAATAAAACGGGATTCCCTCCCGAGACGTTCGGGGACGTCTACATATACGTGTTAAGGTTTGAAGATTTAAGAGTGATGGGAACATAGTTTCTTTTTCTAAGAAGATTTCAGGCGGGCTCGTGCTTCTCTCTCTAGGGAGATTTCCGATAGTGCTCCAGTGATACTTTAGCAACTCCTTTTACACTTCCAAAGTGTAAATCTACACTCAGAGAATATAAATCTATAATTTTAGAGTGCAAATCTAAACTTTTTATGGCTGAAATAAAAGTTTAGGAGTTTTTTCCTCTAATCTCGACATAGATTTTTTAATTCTCTACCCTTTCAATGGTTTCCTCCTCTCTTAAGACTTCTCTTATACCATTGTGGGTGTACCTCATTCTCAAATCTAACTTTCAACGGTATCCGAAGTACGGTAGGGGCAAAGTTGGATAGCGATGATGGGGACGGCGAACTTTCAAGCAGATCTTACTTAGTTTGATGCAAATCTTATTTTTTAGATCACATGTTTGAGAAGATCAATAATTTTCCCTCGATCGTAGTTGGTCTTTTTGATGAATTTGTTGTTTTTTTGCTATTTTTTTTCCTTTTGTTGTATAGTTTGTATTGTCCTTTGAGATCTTATTCTATATATTGTTGATTTTAATATAAATGTTTTCCATGTTCTCAAAAAAAAAAAAAAAAGGGTTTGAAGTTTGATGTATGAAAAAAATAATAGGCACTATTTTTACATTGAAATATATATTTTACCATTGTTTATTCTTGTTTCCATAAACCACTTGTATTAGTTCAAGTCACTTCAACTATACTA
Organism: Camellia granthamiana; assembly: GCA_036172215.1. NCBI lineage: Eukaryota > Viridiplantae > Streptophyta > Magnoliopsida > Ericales > Theaceae > Camellia > Camellia granthamiana. The sequence continues at coordinate 4,139,575 of CM069908.1, read as the reverse complement.
AAGAGAAGTTAATATAATTATGTCAAAATTATGAGATTTACTATATTTTTCTAAATCTCATAGGTGGTCATTATAATTTACCCAAACAAATACTATTTAAAAATAAAAATAAAATAAATCAAGTGATGAACCATTTCCCCCCTTCTTTTTTCTTTTTTTCACTTTCCATTTTCAGAATTTAATACAAGCCTAGGCATTACAGAAATTGACCTTAATTTTCACACATACTACTTACTGAGGATTTATTTGGTGCTGATGACTACATTTTTTGTATTGACATCACTAAATTCAAAAAACTTAAATAATTAGACTATATTTGGACCATAAATTTTGGTAAAAATTTGAAGAAAAAAAAAAAGGCTTCTATTTTATTTATATTTCCCTCACATTTCCTTTTCCTTTTCAAATCCCTACTCACATATGTGATCCAAACACAACCTAAGGGCATAGCTATAACTCTATAAACCACTTCCAGCTCCAACAAGTGCTTGTACTTCTTGAAAGAGTGAAAATAGTTGGGACCTGTTACATGCACACAAAACCAGTTATTTCATATTATTTGCAAAGAATTTATTTTTATTAATATTATTAATTTAAAATTTAAAAAATCAGACATACCTGAGGCCATGAGATGTATTTTTTCTTGACAGTCGATTTAAATCCTCTCATGTTGAACAAAACCTATAAGAAAATATATAACCTCTAATTTTTCTGCCTTTCACTAAACAAGACACTGCTTTCTTTATTGAACCGATACAAGTTCATACCTAAAAAGCTTAGGAATTACCTACAAAAACAAAAGCAAAACCAAAAACAAGAATTAGTAAATTCTAAGGTTGTATCGCAACACATTTTTATTGACTTGACTTCTGCAAAAGGTACCGATGCTGAATTCTGGATGAAACATAAAGGCAGATATATACTTTGGATGATTACATCTATCCAGATATGAAAGAATCCTATCACTGTGTTAAATGCATCAGAAGCATTTAAGTGTGTGATGTCAGTCTTGTAGCATTTCAAAAGCAAGTATGATGCTGAATATAGGATGGAATACGAAAACAAACAAATAATATGATTTTACAAGTTCGAATTTGGACATCAACTCTATAATAGAGTCAACTTAAAAAAGAAGTCAATCAAACTCTTTTGAAGTTTGTAGAAAACAAATGGGTGTGCCTACATCAAATTGAGGCATGAGGTCTACACTTTTTCTTGCAAGTTGCAAGCATTTGGATTAGAATAAAAATTTGTAATAAAAAGCAAAAATTGGAATTTTAATTATAAAGGAATCCTTTGCATGGACAAATTTAAATTTTCTTGTGTTTTTTGCAAGAAAATAAAGATTAGTTACCATGCTAATATGGGTTATATGGAGAAATTAGTTTTCTTATAGTTTCCACCACTTTCACACTAAACAAACTCATAAAAAGTAACATTTTTTTCTCTTTCCCGCATTTTCCACTACTTTCATCCTAATCAAACTCACGGCTTAAGGGAACCTAGAAACAGATTTTGAATTTTGAATTTTGAACCACCACTTCAAGAACATAAATCTTTGATGTTGTTGACAACAGGCCAAATATTAGCAAAATAATAAAAACTCAGAAGCAGAAAATGGATCTTACTCATTTGACATAAGACTTTTGGCTTCTCTCACAGCTGAACTTACAGCATAAAGTGTCATTTTTTTAACCTGTAGAGAGAGTAAAATTGGCACAGGTTCAGAAATAGTGCAACTATCCAATATCCACAGCTTAGCTGAAAGTCATTTCTCAGTTATGTCCATTTGACATAAATCTGCTAACCTCTTTTTCATTTGAAGTATAAATAAGGCACATTCATACAAGCGTATCTGTATAGTAAAAAAAAACAGTTCTTTTTATTCCCTTATCTGAAATGTACCTGTTGCCAATTGTATATTCAAGCATTTGGCTCAAGTGAAGGAGTGCATCTAGCATATTATGTGATCAATGAATACCAACAAGACCATGAAGAGAACCTTTCTTGTGAACCACTCCAAATCTCCATCATTAGCTTTAATTCAAGATATGCAACATAAATTCAAAGTTGACATTCTCATTTTACAAGAAAAAACCAGGAGGAGAATGATGGAAGACAGGATTTGGTTTATTTCCCGTAGCATCTTGGCACTCATTTAATTTGCAATATCATAATCTTAAAGTTTTTCCATTTTACTATCTAGAAAGCTACACTTCTAACAGAATTCAAAACTTAAAACACCAGACAACGGGATTTCATGTTAAGATTGACACGAACCCAGTACAAGCAAACAATGTTAATTGACAAGATATAATATCATGGTTGAACTGTGTTGATCTGCATCTATTCTTTATATCATAGGAAAACCTAATCTGTTGGCACACATGGCAAATGTACTGAAAGGGAGTATGTAAGCAACGAGGTACCTCAAGCTTATCTTCCTTGGCTCTATGGTGTTTTGGGAGCATGCGGAACTCTTCAGTTAACCGAACACATTCTTCAACATTTTCAGGCGATACAAAGTCAAGGGCCACCTTAATACAGGACTGGAATAATAAAACAAAATAGAATCAACAACCAGATAATAAACTTGCAGATAGAAGATCCCAAACAAATTTACATGAATAAAAATAATGCTAATTAGAGAGCCATCAGATCCCAATAAAAGGAATGCCCTCATTGCTGGTGGCAGTTCACTGCGGCCCTAAGCAATTCCTATTACATATATACGTTTTATATACATAGAAGAATTACCCAGCTTGCTTGATCAACTAGAAAGAGTATAAAGCCCTAATCTTATATGTTAATCAGACATACAAGAACAAAAATTGTTTCAGAAACACACAATATTTGAATGTCAAGCAGGAAAATAAGCATGTCAGATAAGTAAGATTTCATGGAAATCTAATAACTTATATGCCAATTATTTATTTATTTATTTTTGGTTGGTGGAGTCAATTACCTGTCTATTTCTCACTTGATGAGGACATCCAGCTGGAATGAAAACAGCCTCGCCAAGATATTGCTCAAATGTCCAGGGTTCAACATCTGGCATAGAACATCAAGCATTATTGTACCGCAACAGTGTGTTACTACTTCAAACACTGTCCAGACAAGCATAGAAGAGTTCCTTACTGAATTCCGCTTTCAGTTGTTTCTTATGCTTTTCATTTAAGAAAAGGGTCTGATCATGAATAGGATGAACAACCTGAAAGCACAATAGGAAAGAAATTAGTCTGTGTCAGAACAAATATACTATGAATGACAAGCAAATGATACTCACAGAATTTACAGGAAGATTATTTATGTGGCGAAATTCTTTCTTGTGCTTTTGTAGGTATTCCATTAACTTCGGAACATCCTGCCTGCGAAAGATGTCCCAAACAGCACCTCCATGAACAACCTTTGACTTGTCATTGCTTTGGAGTTCTCCTTCAATTGGTTCAAGGTTTGACTTCCTTGACCCTGGATCAATAACTCCATCATCACCTGCAAAAGAAATCCTCAAACCATCTTTCCCATTGGTAAGCCTCCTTGCCACTACATTGCTAAAAGAACGGATAGATTCTTGATTGGACGTATCTCTCTCAGCTGCGAGTTTGTTTTCAGCTTCAAGTCCATTTGCTGAATGTAAATCTTCAATGTAAGGAAAATTGGAGGTCAGGCCAATCTCATTTCGGGAGGAAAATTTTTTCCGATCCAAATCCCTACAATTGGAACTGCTGAAACTTTCCTTTTTGGCCTGATCTTCTCCCTGTTCTATTGACTTCCTGAACATCTTTTCAGTCAAAGATGAATCCCGGTCAACAAAGTCAATGTGTTCATCCAGTTGATCCTTTTCTGAGAGGCATTCAATTCCTTTCTTCACACTCCTATCCATGGATTCGTTTAGCTCACAATGATTGAATGTCCTTGATTTTGCAACGACACACTGAGTAGACACATCATCCTTGTCGGCTCCATTGCATGGCGAAGAGTTTTCCTTAAATTCAGCATGCTGCTTACCCAGTTGATGCATCGTGTCATCATTATTTTGTACTGGTGAATCAGTTTCATAAATGCCATTGCATCTTGAAGAGTTGGATTGGTTAGTCTTGTGCTTTTGGCGATCAGGAATCTGAACCTTAGTACTCTGCAGATCAAGAAATTGCAGATAGTAAAATTTTCCCTACATTCAGGAAAAAGCACCAGACTGGGGAAAAGAATGTGCTTTTAGATTATTAAAAAAAGTACATATATCCACAGAAAGAAAAAAGACCAACATATTGTTGTTTAACCAATTTCATTACCTTAACTTCTTGTCCCTCTATTAATATGCCATCAGCTGAAACAATTTCCCCACTGTTTGCATGTTCAGCATCCACATTATCATGGGCACGATGTCTCTTCAGTGACTGTCTAATAAATCCAACCACCTCATCTTTTCCACCATAGAGTTCACGTAAGTCTTCAGCTGCATATTTCTTCCTCTTTTTTTTTATGCGTTCATGTTGCCAATTAGCAACCTTCACCTTAGCTACATGAGTTAGTACATTCACCTGAACCCAGATTAGGTAACAGTTAGGCACAAGATATCTTAAAAGTTAAAACACAGAAGAACAGTCTAAACAGAATTTATATAACATCAAAAATCAATATAACAACTTTCTATCGTTTAGCAAACATACCGCATCAGACATATCACAATGGAGCTTTGTAACTGAATCACCTCTACCAAGTTCATCAGAAAATCCATATGCAATATATGTTTTGGGTCCCAAGTCAGGTTTCAGCATTTCATGAGGAAGCTTTGTAGCAATGTTCAGAAGACCTGATTTTGGATCAGTATAGTCACTATAGGGCAGTGCTGCAATAAATTCGGCACCATGCCTGGGTAAGCGCTCTTCAAATAAAGCTGAGGGGGGCCAGTCCTTCAGCTTCAACATCTCTGGCCACCCACTCTTATGCATACGACCCTCCAAGTATCCCTTGAAGAATTGGTGAATATTAATCTCAACCTATACAACAATAAGAAATAAAAAAAATTAAGAAACTTGGATTCTATTGCCTGAAGATTGAACATAATTGCCAACAAGAAGCACTCTGAACTTACAACAGTGAAAAACATTAAGAGGAATAGAGTGGGGAAAAGACTATATATATAAGTTGCAGCTACAGAAAACATCATTACAATAGTTTTGTGATATGGTATGTATTTCCCTTCAGTACTACACTTTGAAAGTCAGCTTACTGGCTAAGAAAATGAAGATATATGTCAACTACTATTCATGATGAAACAAAAAAGGATTTACAGCTGTGGCACAAGGTATAAAAGATTCCCTATTTTTTGGTAGTAAATTAAAAAAATAATAATAACAATATTGCCCCTGGCCCTCTGACAGGACAATGTTTGGGCTTTATACATGTGCCTGTATCCATGTATTAGAACAATCACAATATGGCCATTCAGACTCCTTTACATAAGGAAGTGGTAAACCCATTTGCAAGCCATTAAATATGATATCAGTTGTGAGATTGACAATCGAGGATTCAACAAGGAAGTGGACCATCCAAACAATATTTTCAAAAAATATAAACTAAAATGGCTGACCTCACACCAATCCAAGCAATCAAGGGCCTTTACGCTTGTTGTCTCCTCTTTGAACTTTCCCTTGGCACCTTTTTCTCTAAGAGCTCTCCACATAACCATTGGTTCCCAACTGAGGCCAGACGTCCTGTCAAGAACATTTCTAACAATCACAGGCTCACCTTTCCTCCAGTGTTGCTGGAAATGCTCAATGTCATGATCTTCCATGTTGACGGCATTTGGACAGTACAAAAAGTTATCATGACTGTTCTCTCTGAAAGCTGCCTGCCTGATTTTACAATCTATTTTGCTGTTCCCTTCGGAACCATTTGGTGGGCACAAAGAACATCTTTGAGAAAAATCAACCTTGAGCGACTGATAATTTCTAGTAAGGTCCTCTGCATTCTTAATCAACTTCATTACCCAGTTAGCTTTGAAATTGCGTCTCAGCACCAAATTTGCAGTTCCACAACCTCCACGCTCTTTTGGTGGGCATGGAATTCCACCATCAGTATTAGCTCTCCAAACAGGAAATTGACAAGACACATAAGCTTCATTATTATTGGCAGCAGACACCATTTGTCTCTCCCGCCGGTATCTTTTTCTTTCTGCAATAGTTTGATGCTCCCCAACTGTCATTGGACCATGTTTTCTTTCTACAAATTGTTCGTGAGATGTTTCTGCTTCAGTACCTCCAGGTTGACAACCCTCTCTTAGTTCATGACAACAAGTGAGACACAGATCATAGGAACAACCAGGGTTGGGGCAGCTTCGGTAAAAATCAACAATGGATGTACTGCAATTGTCGCTGTCAAATAAGGAGATGTGAACAGTTAACCATTTGACAACAAAAATGAAGATGTAGAAAAATTTATCTCTACTCCAATGATATGAAAACAGTAGTAGCTGCTTAATAACCAGACAGGATTATTTATCCATCTACTAGCAGGCTTGCCTGTCCTGCACTAGAAATGACCATGGATGTACATTGCCGTTCATTGATGCTAGGAAAGGGCTGTTGGATGCACTATATTTGTAAACTAGTTTAGGGCTGCCAGTTAATTTTCATGGCAATTTTGGTGCTTGTAAGTAGGGCGTAGGATTTTTCTCCTTTTTGTTTGATAAATGATACAAAGTCAGATATTTATTCCTACAACCTCTCCACTTTTATTAGACATTGAACATGAAACGTTGCACGACTATATATGGTCCATATTGTAGATCATATTGCTGTACAATTCATGTTCTCATTCACAATGCAAGTTATCATTCTTGCAGTAACAAATTAAACATAGAAATAAACAACAGCTTTTCATCTCTAATATCATTAAGTCATTATAAAGTAAAAAAATAAAAAAGAAACAAAACAAAACAACCAAAAAAAAAAAAAAAAACACTAAAATGCCTTCAATTATGTCCATCTTGATTACAAATCAATAATTCAAACTAATGTTTGTTCGAACTGTTGTACAGAAGTTACAAGACTGAGATTAGGGTTCAAGTGGAACTATGGAAGAGAAAGATGAAAAACAAAACTACACACAAATTATGTATATGGCTGATTATACTAAAAGCATAAAAAATTAAGACAATAAAGAAATTATGCGACAAGAAGATTATATGACGTCCACTCCACAAGTCCAAGACCTAAGCTTCCACCCACAATAATGAGTTCATACTTGAAATGCCAAAAAAAATACCCTTGCATATCATCCTCTAGTTGAGATTGTGACTTGGCAAGATGGTAAGTCCTATCCAACTTAGCGTTGTCGTGTAGTGCAAGTTGAAGTCATGGGAGATTTCTCCACAAAAATGTAGGGGTAAGGTTGCCTACTGTAAGCGGGAGTCCTGTGCACGGGGTACAAACTTTTTTATATCAGGTTCCATTTATAAGAGAATCCTCATTTACCACTTGAATATAGGCACAGTATTCAAGTTAGACCTTGCTTATAAACACTGAGAAAAATTCCAAACCCCCAAAATGCGAGATATGAGAAACATAGATCAATGATATAGAATATAACTGAAGGCATTATCACAACTCCTTACAAATTTCCATCTCAATTCCATCAATGTCAATGCTAAAATGTGTAAGCAAATGTTTAAGAAAACCCCATATTCACTTACAACTCATAGACTAGAGCATCTAGAACACTATTCTCCCATTCTCAAGCAATTAGTTATCACCTAGATTTTTTCTGCTCAGAAAAGGAAAAATCAGAAGTCATAACCTTCTTTATGGTTATTCTTATATGATTTTGTTTCTTGAACACATTTAAGTCTAAGAAGCTATCATCTTATTTTTCTCAAAATAGATTAACCTAACAAAAAAATTTGTCTATAATTCACAACACCGCTCTCCCTTGCATGGACACAAGAAATCCACAAGGTGAAGGCAGCAGGTACACAAGAAAACTAGGGATTGAAAACACCATGAGCATCCACAATCAGATAATGACAACGAAAAAAAAAAAAAGGAAGAGGTCAAAAATTGCGGCCTTAGTTCATATAATTTTATTGTTTTTCCTTCTTTTCTTTCTTCGCTGGAATGTTTACATTTTGGCCACGTATGATTCTATCTGGAGGAATAAATTCCCAAAATTCATCCATTGTTTCCAATTAAAATGTCTTTATTCATCACAAAATCATTTCAACCTAGGAAGCACGAATACGGACACAAACATGGGACATGGCAATTTCAAAAAAATAGGACACAGACACAGTAGGGATACGACAAAAACATATATATTTTTATTTGCTATGTATAAATAAAAACACTAAATCTATAAACATCCACAATTAATGAAAACTAATACCAATTGAGCATTAAAAACAAACTTAAATTAGCTATAAACTACACGTGTAGGCTCCAAGGATCATTAGAAGCTAGTTTGTCAATTTCACAGCTGTGGTTAGAACCATGTTGCATTATCGCTGGTTTGATATGAGTTCTATATATATTTTTAATTCAATCCTTTTCTTTCCAAATATCATAATATGACCTCTGAAATTAGCTATGAGAAATAAAGTAAGATCCCGTCGTGTCCACGCCATGTCCCCACAAAAATTATATATATTAAAAAATTTGTCACTTGGTGTGTCCTTATGTGTCCCTGCTGTATCCATGCCCATACGTGTCCGACACTTCTACGGCATATTTTGAAGTGTCAGTGCTTAATAGATTTCAGACATGCTAAGGACAATGAATCTTGAAACTCTATGCATCCAAATTGATAATCTTAGAAGTTTGAGTCATTCGAAAGTTAATGCTTAGAAGACAACAAAAAAAATTGTTGGTAAGATATATACGAAAATTATACATAAATATGCAAGAATGATATTTCATTTTAGCCAATTGTTTTAGACTTTTAGTTAGTGTTTGTTACAGTGATTGATGAACTAGAAAAGTAGTTTGGATCTAAAATACTAGGAACATGGATCGTTTGGGTATGTGGAATGGGAATGCAAACTGGTCCGCTTCACGTTCTAAATTGTTGTACAATAGGGGCAAGGTTTTAAAAAACAGCCACAACCGGTAGCTCCGTTATGTAACGGTTGTGGTGGTTATCGCCAACTGTTACGTGGCTATAACGGTGTGATTCACAACCGTTACAACCATAACGGCCGTTACATTGCCACTGTAGCACCTTTACGGCCGTTACAACCACTACACTTTTATTTTTCAATTTTTATTTTTTTTATTATAAATTTTGTATATAATGCTATTTTCTCATTTTATTTTCTAGTTACATAGAAATTAAGTAAAAATCTTATCTATATATGTTTTGAATGTCCAATCTTCTAGTTCTACAAGATTTTATTACTTTTTCACTTAATTATATTTGAATATTAACTTATATCTATTTCTGTTATGCTAAATTTATTGAACAAAATTTAAATTCAATGTTATGTATTTTTACTTTCATGTTATGTATTTTTACATTGTTATGTTTTGTCTTTTGAACTTATGTTTATGACATTAGTATTTTAATATTAAACATATTTCATGTTTTTTCTTAACAAATTGGAAGTTTTTCATAAGTATAATTAGTAAAACAAAGAAAATTAAATAAATCCAACAATAAGAAATATATCCATAGCGACTTATAAAAATTAGTGTATATATATTGGATCATGTTTTAAAACTAAACAAAAATACTAAAAATCATTTTGAACCTCACTAAATGTGATTCTGAAATAAAAACATGCGTATCGGTATGTTTTTCTAAAGTTGTGCAAAGAATTAAAAAATTCATGATTCCGATTGCCGCTACCGTTACGCTACGGCCATTACACCCCACAACCATGTCAACGCTACAGCTACCGTTACGATCACCGCCACCGTTATTTGAATCCTTGAATAGGGGTAAACTTGTATAGTTTACAATATAAGAATTAAGGTACTTGATCATAAGCCGTTTAGTTTTTAAGAGTCATATACAAATTTTTTTACTCTAATAAAATAAAACAAACTACACATAATCATTGTCGACTACTTCTCAACCTCCCATTCTCCAATCACAAAGCTCTTTTTTTTCAACTTAACCACGGTTACTTTTTTAACCCTAAATCCACTAACCACAGTTGACACACGCAGTTAAGGATTTAGAGAGCATAATCAATGCCCCCCCCCCTCTCTCTCTCTCTCTCTCTCTCTCTCTAAAACCTTCACTTTGCTAGAAAACGAGAAAAGTTCTATCATCGTTGTTTCTCAAACTACCGATTGTTTGTTGTCCAGTAAACTTAAAATTTTGCCAAATTGGGAATATTTTTAGTACAAATAGGTTGTTGTTGTTACCTTATCTTGCTTCTCAACCACAAATATGGCCTCTTTCAATTTTGTGTTTTTTGTATTATGCATAAGTGTTTATTTTTATCTGGGTTTGTTGTTTCCAGTTGTTAAGCTTGTGAGATTTGAAAAAAAATAGAGCTATAACCGACTACGTATTGAAAAAGAAGATGTAGTGGAGTGTGAGAATTTCATCTTGTACATATCAAACAACTTGTTTTAGTGCAACACTTAAATATTTATCAAACATCACCTTAATCTAAATTTGATAATCTTAGTCAAGATGCATAAATTTGATAATCTTAGTCAAGATGCATAAATTGCTTGGATTAATGCCTAATATCTTTGCAACTTTACGTGTAATTCATCTTAAATTAATTAACTAAAGTATGAATTAATTAATGCAAATCAAGATGATTACGCTTAATGATGGATTATTGAGTTGCTTTGGTGTTCTTATGTATTGTTGTGATTTTTCTTTCAAAAACACAATTCTGCTCGGGTGTGTCACTATAAGTGTGTTGATAAATGTTAGATCACCAATTGTCCCAAAAGTTTAAGTTGTTAGAAAATGGGCCTTACAATATATATCAAGCTAATACTCCCTCTCACATGTGAATTCGCCTCACATGTACAAAGACAAACAAATCGAGAAACAAGGTGGACAAAGAACATAACAAAATGCACAATTATATAGATAACGGGGCCGACAAGATTTGAACCTAGGCTCTCTTGAAACCTGAGCTCTAATATGCATTGTCCCAAAAGCTTAAGCTATTAAGAAATGAGCCTAACCATGTGCATCAAGTTAACAACGAATGATGCCATGGCCACAAAAGTACGAACGGAGACCATCATAAAAGTACTCACCATGATTGTCAGAACAAACAGTTTTGACTTGAGTGCTAAATTACGTGAGTACCAATCTTGTGAAATGTTTGAAAGCAAGAAAATATTTCACAAATTTTTTTCCCCAGTAAATAGACCTAGGTAACAATATAAAAATCATCAATAAATGTAACAACCCGACTAGGACCCTAAACATCAGTATAAATGGTAAAAGGAGATGAACTACTATTATTACAAAAAGAAAATGGCCCTATGGTGTTCAGAAAATTCTCAAATTTAAAACAAAAAATGGAAACATCTACCTAGGAAAACAATGATGGAAAAAGTATTCTTAAAAAATTAAATAAGGGATGTCTCTATCTGTGATGTAAAAGCCAAATCTTCTCCTTAAATGTATCATAGGTTTCCAACTTGTGAGATTGCTCAACCTAAACTCATTCATCCATTAAGAATCCAAAAAGTAAAGGCTTGCCTCTTCTTACAACGGCCAATCATCTTCTTCGTAACGAGGTCCTGCAAAACACAATGTGTAGGAAAGAATGTTGCACAACAATAATAGAGAGGAGATTGTTAAAGAGATTAGGAGCATGAAAGGCAAGAGAAGAGAAATGAATGGAGTAATAGGAATTAAACCTTCATTAAACACTAAAGCAGAGAGAACGATCAACCACTTTTATTTGTTGTCGACCTTAACACATAGCATATCAGGAAACAAATAAGATGAAATCTTGGTCAAAAACACCCTTAATCAATGATGTAGGGATGGGAATAATTGTGACAGGAAGCACTCAAGGCAATAGTAATATTACTTTAATGGGAAAACGAAAAAAGAGGTAGATGTAGATGTTGATGCACCCATCTTTAACATGAGGTGATAGAATGTTTCCATCTCTTCCTTGGTAAAGGTCATTGACTCTGATAAAAAACTAAGAGAAGTAACTGGGGAAGCAAGACTCTGCAGTTATAGGATGGTGAATAGTGGTATAACCCAAGATCCACCCTTACTCTACATTACACGGACTCGGGAGTAAGACACTTCAAAATTAAAAATTGAGAATACGTGGATATGGATCCAAATTTGGATACGGGTACGGGGATACGTTAAATAGTTATTTTTTAAACATATTTATTGTATGAAGATGAGTTTAAAAAAAAGCTACGGAATAATAGACTTTGTTAAAAAAAATAACAAATAAAAATTATTTTAGGTATAAAATAAATTATATTATATATAATAAAATAAATTATTTTTATTTTAGGCATCAAAATTATATTATTTATGATATTATATTATATTATATTTTTTTGGGTGAATAATATTATATATTATTATATTAATGTAATTTATATTATATAATATAAGTCTAATTAAAAAAAAGAGAAAGAGAACAGAGAGAAGAGGAAGACGAGACAACCAAAGAAAAGAGAGAGAGAGAGTAGAAGAAGAGGGAGATCGAGAGGAGAGGAAGAGGGAGATCAAGAGACGAGACAAAAGACAGATCAAGAGAGAAAAGATAGAGAAGGAGATCGGGCATTAAGCGAAGAAGATCAATGTCGAAGTCGAAGCCGTCGAAGCCAACGATCAGAGGGATCAAAGTCAGCGACCAGATCAATGTCTTCACCATCTCGAACGGCGACCAGGTTCTCTCTTGCTCTCTCCCCTTTCATTTCTTTTGTCGTATCCATTTGTAACAAGCCGTATCCTAACCGTATCCCGCACTCGTATTCGTGTCGTGTCGGCACGGGTACCTCCGAAAATCCAAAGAGTCCGTGTAACGTACCGCATACCACTAGTACGACCTTTTCTACCTCCCAACTAAGGTTGACCATGAAATTTCCAACAATGCTCCCTATCATACCTCGATTGATTGTAGTAATCACATAAAAAATTATCCTTATCATTAGACATCTCATTAGGCCGACCCCTATTAAGTTTCTTACCTTCTAACTTTGAGTCACAAGAGATAGTAGTAACTAGATAGAGTTGAACTCTCACAAGGATGTAGACAGATAGGGGTGAGCATGGTTCAGATTGGTTCAATTTAGTCATAAACCAAGACCAACCCATTAGTTACAGTTGCATCAAATTTGGAACCAAACCAATCTATGAAAATCTTGGAATCAATCTGAACCGAATCACTAAACCACAGTTCGGTTCGATTTGGAACTGCAATTTTAAAAAATATTATTATTATTCACAATATGATCACAAAATATTATTCACAGCCTAAGAATTGTTTACATGATTGTTTAATACTAGTTTTATCATTATACAAAAATATATTTATAATAGTAGAGAGTTATAATTTATATATATATTCGATACTAATAAAATATTTTAGTATTTACATTCAGTAACAAATTATATATAAACGATCCGGCTCAGTTCCAACTAGATTCGTAACTGTAAAACCACGGACCAAACCGTGAAGTATGGTTTGCCTATTTCAAAAACCAAAACCAAACCGTGCCTTGAGAAAACCAAACCAAACCGTGCGGTTTGGTCTGGACCGAGCCGGTTTACGATTTTTTTTTATTTTTATGCTCAACCCTATAGACAGAACATAACCTTGTGCTTACTCTCTTCATGATAAACATAGGCAAAGGCATTATGTTTATCATGATTTGGATCTTGACCTGATCATATTCTAGACCTAATCTAGTAAGAAACTCAATAGTCATTTCTTGTTCAATTAACTTCTACAATTTCAAAGCATCCGCAAGATAATCCACACCAATTGTCTAGTTAAGATCCAACTCCTTCCATTAGGCAAAAAGTATGTGAAAGTTAGTAGCAACAATACAATCCCTTTGCTTATTGTTATGAATCCGACATTTCAAATCATACATGTGCCATATTGCCTTTTTTTGAGTAAGTCTATGCAGTTGCATCCCAAATCTCCTTTGCAATATCCATGAATAAATCACCATTATAGATTTCAAGCCACGATACGTCATGGAATTCTCCAAGTCATATTAGTCATGAAAGTGGACCATCATCCTTTGGTCCACTTTTTTTCCCCCCGGGTCACACAACCCATTTTCCCTTACTCTTAATAAACAACTTGACTGACTAACCCATTGAACTTCACTATTGCCTTTTGTTGAGTACAATTTTTAGTCCCAAATGCAACTTGACAAACAATGTTTGATGGTTGTTGAGAAACCACTTTCTTCAGCCATTATTACGTAGTATCTCAAAAAAGAATAGCACAACCTAAAAAGCACGAGCACGAAAATGTGATACTATGACATGAAAATTTTCAAAAAATATAAGACACGACACACGAGGGACTGGCACAAAATATATAATTGTATATTTTGTCATATGTCATAGATAAGGATTAAAATTATTATATGTCAGGCATGGAAATATTTAATTAAAAAATAATAACAAAATGAAATGTAACACTAATTTCTGAAGTGTAAAAGAAAAGAATAAGTACAAATTTATATTGTTTTTCTTTTATCATTTAATTCTAGGTTATTTTATTTAAACTTGTAATGTGTTTCGTGTACGTCTAAGTAATATACATACTCCCCAAAAGTCTAAATCGTATCTGAGTGCATAAAATTATAAACGATAGTAGGACATGTATGGATGTGTGTTCAATAAGTCGATAAGTCTCCGACAAGTGTGTGGACACGAGGTTTTGAGGTTGCCATTTCCACAAGAGAGGGACCAAAGGCGTCTCAAAGGCAAGCGAAGGTCCGAGAGGGGTTGATGGATTTTAGGAGTAGCCACCTGGATATAGGTCCTAGGAAACCATATATATGATATGAGCCTCCAAGGATAGGCACCAATCCCGTCGTTTACCCATAGATAATGAGCTCGGGGGTATGTTACCAAGTGGGAAGGTGTTAAACACTCACTTAGCCTAACCATGTGGTTAGTCTCTATTGAAGCATAATCTTGTTTCATAATTAAGCTAAAAGTAAATTTAACACATATATACAAGATGTGAGCAAATAATCAAACTAGTAAAACAAATTATTACATGAAAAAAAGAAAGAAAGAAAACAATATGATAAATTTAATAATGAAGTAAAAAACATTAATCTCATGGCGCATCATAGGCAAGGTGAATATAGCATAAAATCCTAAACTTAAGGAAAATTCCTATCATGTTCCTAAGCATGCAAATGACATTTATAAGCAAAAATAAATAGCTAACAATAATTTATATATGTAATATTCAAGTTCGATTTTAGAAAATTTAAAGGAGGAAGGTGATATGAGTAAAAACAAAAAGCTTATACCTATAAAAGCGTGATTTGAAGAATACAAAGTGCCTGGCCTTGTTCCTCTAATGAAATCCCCTCGGTTGTGAATGATCTTCTCGAGTGAGCTTGCTTGAGGAATGCTTGAACAAGTCTAAGAACTCTAAATGGGATGATATATGCTTGGGATATTCATGTATGTATCAACGGTTCAATCTCTCACCAATTTGGCTAAAATGTATGAAGATCTTCTCTCTGTACGTTCTCCCTCTCAAAATAGGTGAATAGTGGTCTTATTTATAGAGAAAATGGCCTGAAGGATTGAGCCAAAGTCAAGTAGACAAGACCTGGTCGGGCAGGAAAAGTACAATAGCTTTCCAGGCAAAGATGGCGCAGGAGGCCTCAAAGTGGCATGCGCCATAACAAGACCTCACCATGGCACCCGCCATGTGGCCTTCTAACATGCCACTACGATCTTGGTTCGTGCTGCTTTGCTTTATTACAGTATGTCGTGCGCCGTTTCATTCTAGCACACGCCAAGATGTACAGACGAGCATCAACAGGCTTTTGGTGGTCTATTTTTTGGGGCAAACACTATTTTGGTCTTAGGATGGTTTGAATTGGTTCAATAGATTTCTAGAGTCATGCAAGCCTTCCTCAATCAATCTCACTTTCTAAGGAGTAGTTTCTTCTTATTCTTCTTCTTCTTCTTCTTCATTAGGGATATCACGGAGGTATACGAATCTTATAGTCAAACCAAATGGGGTGTCTACAAAGTGTCATGTCGTGTTAGTGTCCGATGAGTGTTATGACACCTTCTTAGAAGTGTTTGTGCTTCTTACACCACAACCAAGCAAGATAATCCAATAATAGTAAACAAAATACTTAACACAAAGAAAAAATAGTGTCGAGAGAACTTGCCAAAGTGAAAAAAGATCCATTGCCGACAAAAAAATGGTGAACTGACCACAACAATGGTGTTAAATAGAGAGTGGTACCGCTGAGACCCAAGACAAGCACTGATGCCCTAAAAAATTGGTCTTCCAAACCCCAACAATTCCCTGCTGAGCCAAATGAAGAAGAAACTTGGGTTGCTGAACACCGCTCTATGCCAGTCAAACCTTTTTATAGCTTCATAATTTTTGCAAAAAAGAAAAGATAAAAAATATATTAGGACAACTTGGATTAGAAAAAGAAAAATATAGGAAGAATCAACTCTCCTAGTCGATCATGAAGAGTAAATTTTTTATATTTTTGTTTTACATTACAAGAAGTTTGGTTTTATACCCATAAGCACTAGATTCAATGGTTTCTTTGATACCAAGTTGAACATGGTGAAAAAATGAGAGGGAGAGAAGAGAAGAGGCACAAGTTCTTGAGATAGAAAGGGAGAACGAAAATTAGGATTCAAGATCAAGGGGTTGGCTTGGTGAATGAGGTGCTCCCCTCTACTGGGCTATTTAAGGGAGCACCTCATTCAAGTGTCAACATTACACGATATAACTTACCCTTTCACTATTCTTGTCCTATTGATTGTAAGGGGAAAAAAGGATTTTCTCCCTTAATTCCTTGTATTTAAACTAGTTTAGTATAGACTACAAAAACAACATTTTGACAAATATAAGGGAGAATTGTAAAATAGCTATAAAGCATACTCAACATGTAAACTTGCATTTGCCAAACACGGCTAATTATGGTGATCAAACTTGATTAATGAAAGAATGGTGGCTGAATATGGAGAAGACACCTCATGTTGCGAGTCATTCTCATGTTGAACACCCACTTTATTTATTCATGCAATTGACCAAGTCCGGTCTCATTTGGAGACTTCACCGAGTGCTAGAGAGAGTAAATCCACGAAGAAAACTTTAGAAGAGATTGCATTAAGGTAAGATTCTCCATCTTCATTTTGTTTTCATGCTTTTGGAACCTTCTCTAGTTCATCTCCTTCTTCAAAGACCTATGATAGTAAACATAGAATCTGGGCTTTGCATGCTTATAGCTAGAGGTGGCAAATTGGTGGGTTTCGGAGGGTCAAATGGGTATGCATTTAAAACAACCCAATCCAAACTCGCCCATTTAATAATAGGCTTATGCTGGTTGGGTTGAATTAGATATGGGTTGGACAATTGAACCCAACCAATACATTTACTTTGTTGAATGGTGGTGGTAGAATGGCGGCCACGGCGGCAGTGGTGGTGGAGTAGTGGTGCACTTGTCTTACTGTTTATTGTGTGTTGCTTGTCAAGTCTAGATAATCCACAGAGGCTCTACCCGATGTGTCCATGCAACCAGTGTTGTTGGGCCCTTTGCTACTTACCCTTATAGGGAGAGCTCACCGTGGGGGGTGGCAGTTCGGCCTTAATCTTGCTGTTGTTGCTGCTGCTTGTCTTGGTGGTGCAATGCCTTTCATATAATTTTTAAGGTTAGGAAATTAATTGTGTTTTGGTTGGGTTAGTATGAGTACATTGTAAATTCATTATGCAAAAAAGGGTTGTTTGCTTATTATATGATACTCTCTTTTTTTTCTTTTTTTGATGGGGAATATATGAATGGGTAGTAGAGTGATGGAGGTGTTGGAGTGGTGTGGTGGTAGTGGTAGCAATGGAGATGGTGGTGGTGCCCATTAAACGATTACCTATGTCCAACCCATTTAAATCCACTTTTAATTGGGTTTGTAAGATGCAACCGATTTATGAATTTGGACGGGTTTAAATGAATTTTAAATGGGTGGAATTGGGCAGGTATAATTGGGGTGGTTGAGTTTGCCACCTCTATTTATAGCTGTTAAGATGGATTAAACTTGAATTTGGGACTTTTACGGGTCACAACCTACATGCGTGTTGATATTTAACCACCTGAGCATGATTTTGAACTTGTGCATGTGCTAGAACTGATGCATCCAAGACCAAAGCCAAACCTTAGTTTGATTTTGAGGTACTATGGAGTTGTATTTTGGCTTAATTTAAACTGAATATTGGTTTATCGACTTCAAATACTGGTGTCGCAACTGCTAGATGTGAGGGAGGATGTCCGAGTGGTCAGATGTCCAGAGATACAGCCAGACATCTACTGCTTACGTTTGGGCTGAAATAGCTCTCAGGATCTGTATTTCAACTTGATTACAATGTGTTTGTAAAAAATTGTGTAGGCTTGTCTAACCAAGGAACTAAAAAGAGTAAAGGATTTAAGAGGCCAGATTGACATGTGACTTGTCATTATATGATATCTTCGTTATATGTTTGAAGTCCAAGTCAACACGAATTCCCCACAGTAAAAGTTTATTGATTATGTAAGATTTGCAATATTTGAAATGATTTATGGAGTGAAAGCTCCCTAATGTTTAGTTATGTTCATTATTCATTATATTTTCAATTATAAGCTATGAAGCACGGATACGGACACAGACACAGATACGGGATACGGCAATTTCCAAAAAATGGGGACATGGACATGGCAATTTATTTTATTTTATTTTTTTATATATATTTTTATGTGTTATGTAGATTCATATTACATTCATCCTAAATCAAAATTAACAAACACTAACATAGTAACATTAATTCAATAAATATAACCACTACATTTAAACAAATTAATAGATCATCCATTCACAAAAAATTCATAATAAACGATAACAAGAACTAAGACGAGAAGGGGAAAACATTCAATATCTAACAATATTCTTCACAAAAGCACTAAATAAGAGAGGCAAAAGAAAAAAGAAAAAAAAAGAAAAGAAAAAAGACTGAGACTGCCGTGTCCCGATATGGACATGCGTGTCCCCGCCGTGTCCCCTAAAAAAAAAATCATTAAATTAAAGGGACACGCCTTCTGGCGTGTCCCCGTGTCCCCAGCGTGTCCGCATGTCGGACACTGCCACGACACCAATTTTGTAGTGTTCATGCTTCATAGATTATAAGTGATGTCTATAGTAAATAAAAACTGCTCCAATATAACGTTACTCACTGAGCTTGACAGCTCACCTTTGATTCTTAAATGTTTACAGGTGTAAGGTATGATTAGGACAAAGACATCTTGTGTGCACATGTACATGAAGGCTTTTGAATTTGGAAGATGGGGACTTTTTGTGATATATATATATATAAGGATAGAAGAATTTAGAATCTTAATTTTGAGTATATGATGTAAGATATTTGTTTGGGATATACATTTCTGGAATGGGAATGTACCTTGGACACTTATCTGATGAATGACTTGCACCATTATCTCCAGTTTTTAAACTAAGCTTCTGTTGTAATTTAAATTAATTAATTATAATAATAGCTGTATTTTCCATCCAGTTTAGGGTAGGCCTTAGTAGCAAAATACTATTGGCCAGTCGCTGTCCGCTGTAGAGCACAGGTTCAGGGTCGGGGTCGGGACGGTTTCAATGTGTTTCGGTGCATTGCGGTTATGTTGCAGGGTGTTTCAATGAAAATACTAGAATTTTGTTATTCCACTAGTGTTTCGTTTCAGTCTGGACAAGAAAACGTTTTGGCTGTTTCAATGAAAACAAAAGGATACTTTGTTCTACATTTTAAGCTCATGTAATCTTTTTGTACATATAATTGAAGCAATTCATGAGAAGTAAATGTAACTCCAAACTCAACTGTATATTGTGTCTAACATATTGCTCAAATATTCTCCACATCCATTTATCCCTTTATCTATGTTTGCTTGAGCTTATCTAACGCCATTTCCACTGCTGCAACAAAGTATCTAGAGAATTACTAAGGAAAACTATGAACCCATTAACATCCCATGGAGAGAGAGAGAGAGAGAGAGAGAGAGAGAGAGGGAGAGAGAGAGAATAAAACAAAACAAAAACAACAATATATACACCTACATATGTGTGGGACAAACCCATTTCGGGCTCTCACATCGGTCTGAGAGGCATCCACAATATGATTGGTAGCTATTTGGCAGGTGGACATGGTTATTAACAATGAAATAGCTACTTCCATGACCTACCTATGTGTTTCAATAGTTTGCAAAACAATTAGAATGCTTTAAAAACAAATGTATCAATAAGTAAAAGCAGCAACCTATATAATAACTGCAGTTTCAATTGTTTTAACCATCACAGAGGTCTTGAGACATACCAGTATAAACGCTCGTCGATGCCAAGTTTAGACCTTGTTATATCCTTTTCTTCCAACTGGATACCTAACAGCATAGAAGAAACAACATAAACCATATTCTTCCAGACAGAAACAAACCTCCACATCCTTTATTATCTCAAAACCATATTCTTCTAGCCGCACAAACCTCCATTACATTACCTCTTTTATTACCTTGTATTTTGGCTTCTATATCTACTTCAGAGTTCTGCTCCCCATATATATGCCTGAGAACAGGCAGAGCTTTATGTAGCAGGTGCTGCAATCGCTGAAATTTGGTACCGTTATCCAATTCTTTATCACAAACCTGCCAGATTTTACAAAATAAGCAAACAAATTCCGACAACACAGATGACCATACAAAAGAAATCAGGAAGGAAAAAAAAAAAACATAGAGAGAGAGAGAGAGAGAGAAACAAGAGGAGGAAAACACATACCTTCGCAGACAAATACTCCCGTAAGCAAGCTTTGCAATTGCAGTTGCCACAACAAAATGGACATGCATTCTCAACGTCCTCTCTGGTTTTTTCAGGATACCTGTTTTATGATTTTAAAAGAGTAGCACACATCTCAAGGACAACTAAATTTAGTTAAAACAATAGTACAGGTTTGAATATAATTGATTGAGGACTGCGTTAGGATGTGATCAAGCAATACTCAAACCAGTCCCAGCTACAAACCCTGACAAGTTTTTTAACATAAATCATGAGATATCTTAAATAAACATAGATATTTGTGTGTGCATGTGTAGTATTTTACAACTAATTAAGTTGGCTACATTCAACTGCCAACTGAACTCAACTTGGTTTCCAATAAACAGTAGTCAGGTGAACTAGGCTATTAAGGAAGCACCAGAATCAATTCAGCCTAGTATCGGGCTATATGCTTGTTTATCCACCACTCAAAGCACACATGCAGATCATGAAATTAACGATCAGGGTTCTTTTTTGGTGGGGTGGCAGGAGACTGGGTGATTCTGAACACAAGACGAGAAAGGAAGAGATGATCAGAGAGAATAATTAATGCCAAGAGGGAGACAAATAGAGAGTTGTATCTTTCCCTCAAGGGAAAAAAAATTCTGATCACGAGTTATACAATTACTCAACTTTCTTCTAGTAGCAGACTTCTTTGATCTTTCAACAATTTTTAATTGTGCCACATATAAACCAAATTTCTGAACCATGCACGTTAGTTTAACATAAATAACTGAATAGAAAGCCAACAACCCCCCATTAAACAAATAATAATAAATCGGAGTAAGCTACACCACAAAAACGCATATATATGGCACATTGAATTAGCAAAGTGGTATATATCTATAAATTAGCTTTCCATATCAGTGCCACTGCTTAAAAACAAAAATTAAACAGCAATGTCAAACAATAAATTGGGCCAACTCATCCATCTCTTTGATCTTCCAGTAGCCACCAAGGAAGGTGGCTAAAAGAAAGAAGGAGAGGCAATTGGAGGTGACAGGCACATGCAACGCCATGCCTCCAATCGTCAAAATAAGGAATGTTAATTCATATTTCAGTAAACATGTTTGCCCAATCATATGATAGAGTTGTTTCAAGAATATTCGCTTAAAAAATGTATCACTAATTACTAGTCACTATTCTTACCACTTTGCAAGACACTCATAGCAGTAGCGTTTCCTTTTACAACTGGAACATACGACAACACCATCCTTATCATTCCGAAAACATTGATGACACATTAAACTCACCCGCTCCTTGTTTTCATTCATTTTATCCTGAAAAACAAGTTTGTTAGAATTGATACAACTTACACTATTGAACATTAAAGAATAGCTAACAGATCCAAATTCAGTCCACTAATGTATAATCTTTTCTTTTTCACTTTTCAGATATGAAAAACCAAGTCAGTCATCCAAATATCTAGCAAGAAGAAGAGAAGAAACATATGGCATTTAAACAAATTTGTTCCTTCTAATTATATGTCATGGGTGTGAAAGCTAAAACAACACAAATCACATGACCCAAAGTCATATGCATATTCATTCTCATACCTGAGTCCTCTGCTAAATATAAACCCAAACCCATATGGAGACACTGGCAAACAACCCCATCTAATAATCCAGGATGTCATATCGAAGAAAGTTGCAAGCATTCAAAACCAAAAACAAAAAACTGAATAGGTGAAGAGGAAGAGAAAAGAAGAGAAAAGAAGAGAAAAGACCAAGTCAGTCATCCAAATATCTAGCAAGAAGAAGAGAAAAGAAACATATGGCATTTAAACAAATTTTTTCCTTCTGATTATGTCAAAGGTGTGAAAGCTAAAACAACACAAATCACATGACCCAAAGTCATATACATATTCATTCTCATACCTGAGTCCTCTGCTAAATATAAATCCAAACCCATATGGAGACACTGGCAAACAACCCCATCTAATAATCCAGGATGTCATATCGAAGAAAGTTGCAAGCATTCAAAACCAAAAACAAAAAACTGGATAGGTGAAGAGGTAGATATTCATACTCAACTTAAGCCTTAATCCACAATTACTTGGGTGAGAAGTTGGATATCCATCCATATGGTTCATGTTCCCCCTAATTTAAATTCTCTCTTAATGTGCCTTACATCGAACAAAATCTCATCTTGTTCAAGATAAATCTTGTCGTGGGTGAGAAACATCAAATTTGTCAAAGATAGTAAGTAGTGTTTCAAAATTCACAATAAAAAGAGAAGAATTCTAAACCAATGTGCTTCAGTGACACGCTCATTCGAATATGGAGTACGAAAGTCAACAACATAGCTTATGTAAAACACCTCTAAGGTTGAGAGAGAGTGTCATTCCGGCGTGAGAGTGAGTGTACAAGTGGTTCAGGGATTGGGTATTTTGCAGAACCACGCAAATATTGCATATTCAATCGTCTTGATTTCATCTTTATTTCTTTCCATTACGAAGTGATATGAAATCATAATAAATAAATAAAGGTTGAAACAATATCTAGAACAAAACAATTACTCACACTGTTTCATCAACTATTCTTTTCCTCATTATTTTATAAACCCAAATAAGGAATAACAATTTTTTTCTTCTCATGGTGAAAAATGAAAATGAAAGTTTGAACATTTTAATCTAGCATAATATAATATAAAAAGTTAAGATTCGTAACTTATAAAGCCTCCGTTTGGGAATAGCTATTTGGGTTTTTTTTTTTTTTTTTTTTTTTGGGGACTATTTTAACCCTACAAAAGAAAAAATAGATTGTTTTAACTTAAAAAAACAAAATATTATATCTAATTTATAATTATTATGCTCTTCTCTCACAAAAAAAAATAAAAAAAAATCAAAAAAATCCTTTTCAAATCAAATTTTTTTAACTCAAACTAAAATAGCTCAAAAAAAAAATCAAAAAATCAATCACTTCCCAAACAACAATATAAAAAAACAAAAAGATAAACTGTAGCAGCAAGAGAAAAGTATACTCTAATGAATAACGCTTCGGACCCCAGTGGGGGTGCTGGGGGTGGGGGTCGGCTGTGATTGGCCAAAGAAACTGTTTTTTTTTTTTTTTTTTTTTTTTTTTAAGGCAATGAGAGACTGACACGGGAATGCCACTGGGGTCACGGGGTCGGAAGCATTGTTGTACTATAATATACTACTGTACAATTAAAAAATGTAGCAAATTCAAACTCACCCATCCAATGACTGTCGACGACTTTCTCTTTTCCAACCCACGAATCTTCTTCATATTCTTACCAGAATTAAACATTTTCTCACTGATTTTCTCACCGGAATTCAACATTTTCTTATCAACTTTCTCTGCCTTAAACATCAAGAGCTGTTGCTTCAATTCAATCTCAGTCCCACACGCTTCTTCATCATCCGAACACCCCCTCTTAATCTTCGCTCTCCTCTCGGATCTCGACCTTTCTTCTTCATCAAATTTTCTCGCGATTTTCTTCATACTCGCTTTCTTCAGCTGATCGCAATGGTTCTCGCAATACGGCCTTCCCGTCAAAGCCCTCTCGCTGCACCGCCATCTCTGACCGCCCTGTCTCCGGCACCGGTGATCCGACGAGACCTCCATCACAACCGATCACCAAAAATCCAACGTCTGGGATCGTTTTCACAGCGATCATTCAAGATCTATCTCCATCAAACCGATCGTAATTTGAAATCCATGAATTGGGTTTTTGTATATATGTATGCATGAGAAATGGGTTGAAATTTTTTGGATTCGATTTTGATTCTGTGCTTTGCTTTTGTCGCAAGAACGAGAGGCGATTAAGAGGAAAAATGTATTGAAAAACGTAACAGAGGGGTTAGAAAATTCATGTGTGAATTGGGAATTTTGAGATGATGAGAAAATTTTGATCGAAGAATGGAAAGTCGCGAGACCGGAGATTGTGGTGAAGGAAGAAGCTAGGAAGAAACGGACATTATTATTACCATCGGTGAGCCCGCATGGTTGACGCCAGGTCAACTATTCCGTGTAAGCTTGAGTCAATTTATACTTTTTCTTTCTAAAATTATGGTTTTGATTTTCACTTTTAGCCCTGGGGGATGTTTGGATAACACAAAAAAATAAATAATTTAATAATTTTTTAACCTTATAATAAAAAAATAAATAAAATTATTTGATAATTTACATTAATTTTTTACCTTTGGGCTAAAATTTGTAATTCCCAAACAAAGCCTTATCATTGATTGTTTTCTCACTTTTGATCAATTTTTAACCTATACTCGACCTAAATTCATACTAAAGAGTAATTCATAAATAAATGCAAAAAAAAAAAAAAACCTATACTTGATCTAAATTCATACTAAAGAGTAATTCATAAATAAATGCAAAAATATTCTTTACATTAATGTGGGAGGTAAGTCTTGAACAATTACGTTGCAGGGCAGCCAAACAAATAAGACAGCGGTTGAACAAAACATATTTTAGTGTGTTTAGATACAAAAAATTGAATATATGTGCAAGCGTGATAATAAGTCAGATAGTCAAATCCAAGCAATAAGTGGACCAAGCTAATAACAAGGCCTTAATTTGGGATGTGAGTTGACTTTTTAACTTTCTGATTATTTTAACTTAAGGCTAAAAAATTTAGTTTGGGATGAGCTTTTTAATTTTTTTGACTTTTATGAAAGAAAAAATGAAATGATTATGGTTTGGATGTGATATTTTATCTTATTAAACTAAAAAATTCATTTTTTTTTATTTATTTATTAAAATAACCCAAATTCAACCCAAACTTTCATGCTAAACAAACCCAAGGCCACATTAGTATGAGGTTGTTCTTATCATTTATTGAAAAAAAGTCATAAATGTGGGATACCGTCTTGCCCGAGTGGAACAATAAGGTAAAATGGCAACTAGTGACTACCCGTGAGAACAAATAATTCAGTTAATTCTGAGAACATGGTATACGCAATATAGTCATTCTAACTTTTGTCAAAAAATTATGTATCAAGGAGTCTCCCAACTAACCATTCTAGTCAGGGAGTTATTCACTTTTGACTGCCAATTAACCCAAAGAGTGAGAGTTTAGGACATTGGTTTATCAATTGTCACTT
Source organism: Camellia granthamiana (assembly GCA_036172215.1). Lineage (NCBI taxonomy): Eukaryota > Viridiplantae > Streptophyta > Magnoliopsida > Ericales > Theaceae > Camellia > Camellia granthamiana. The sequence continues at coordinate 4,113,474 of CM069908.1, read as the reverse complement.
CTATTGCTGTAGCAAGTATTTTTTCTCACACAAGAAGGGTTAATTTCACTCTCTATCTCCTAAATTATCATTATTTTTTCTATTTTGTTATTGAACTATTAATTTTAAAATTTAATAATTTCAACTAATATACTCCAATTGGAGACAATCATCCACACAAGCAATTGTTAAAACCTAATTTCATGGCTAAAATATTTTATTTTAAAATTTAAACAACTTAAATCATACAATATTTTTTAAAAATAATTTATTCACGGTTTTTAAACTAGGAATGTATAAGAATGAGTAATTATCATGTATTCTATGAATTTTACATTGGTAGTATGCCAAACCAATAGAAGGGGACTTAAAAATTACATGGCGCTAAAAGCAAGGAAATTATGAAAAAATAATATGATCTCATTAAATAGATACATAGACATGTGGTCTTCTTGACCCATGCAATAATTTATTGTATAGAGAAGATGGATGTTTGGTTGTACGGTTATATGATGTAAGTTACCTCCTAGAATACGAGTAAGAAGATAAGAAGTTAGGTTTTGGTTATATAATTGTTCAAATCATAAAATTATATTTTTACCCATTAAAAGTTAGGTTTCCCTAATTAATGATTTGGATTGACTATCTCCAACTGGACCATATGAATTACAATTAGAAAATTTTGAAACTAAATAGATAATGATTTAAAGATAAAATAAAAAATAATGATAATTTATAAAATAAAAATAAAATTAATCCTTCTCTACCACACAAAATAAAATAAAATAATCTTCTAATCGTATCACCCATTAAAATGGTGCACAACAGCATCTAATAATGTCTTCCCCATACAACAATGCTATAGAGCTCTAAAAGTAGAGCTCTAATGAGTTGGCATGTCCAAAAAAAAAAAAAATTTCAAGCTAAAATATCACATCAAACTGGACCCCACACACTTCCATGTCATTAGTGCATGGTTTAGAGCTCTCATTCTAGAGCTCTCAAGCATTTTTCCTTCCCCATATTCCCTACTTATTTTTTATTAGGATTTCACATGATAATTTGATTAAAAACCATACAAGCTTCGCTTGGGAAGCCAAACCTTGGGTTTTTTTGGGTAAAATAGTCACAAAAAATAAAATAATTTTTTTTAGTCACAAAAAATAAAATATTATATCAAATCTATAATCATTACATTCTTTCTCTTACAAAATCAAAAAATCAACCCACTTTCCAAATGAACCCATACTATCCTTTTGGTTTAAATATTTGATGGTACAATTTGGAGTGGGATATAATTATTAGGGGAATTTACAAATCAATAGTATCATTTTAATATAATTATAGATTTATAAAAAAATTAATGACTTTAATTATTAAAATATATAAAATTAATCATGAATTTATAATTATTTTTTAAAATTTAGTGATATGTTTTTCTTAATTATTATCAGTGACATCATCCTAGTGACGTCACACCCCTGACAAGGACTTACAAAACAAGTAAGAATAAAATTTATTCACCCCAAAAAAAAAAAGAAAAAAAGAGAGAGAATAAAATAAAGGGCAAAAAAGTAATGCGTGTCTCACGTGCCACTGCAGACCAAGCCGAACGACTTCGTTTTCTTCTCGAGCCCAAACTCTGAGCCCGCGGCCCAATGGGCCTCTGTTGCCTTGCCTGGAAGATTTTGATTTGTTTTGTTTTGTTTTGCAAATTATTTTTAGTTTTATTATTTCTTTGTTTTAAATAGAGAACAAATTTAAAAAAATCAACCGAACACCTACTTTCCTTTCCATGTTATTCTAGTAGAGTGATTTTGAGAAAAAATTTTTAAAAAATTTGTTTGGTTTGTAAATTTTCCAAAACAATTTCTAAAATCACGCTCTCTCTCTTACCTACCAATCAATCACTTTTTCTCTCTCCTCTCACATTCTCAATCACTTTTTCTTTCACACATATCTACTCAATTATAATAAAATATCAAATCATTCCAAACTCTCAAACTCTAAAACTACTTTCAAAATATACAACCAAACAAACCAAAAAAATTTCTAAACTCTCTCTTCAAAACAATTTTTAAAAACTACATTCCCAAAACCAAACCAAACATAACCTTAGAATTTGAATGTACATTTTACAAATTTAAAATATTTTTACACCTACTAGATATTGTTCACAATTTTTTTTTTAAAAAAATAATAGTATCATTAACATTTTGTTCTTTCATATAATCTCAAAATGATTTCAAATTCTCAAAAGAAGAAGGGGTTATCAGAAGCAGTGATGGCTATATAGACGCACATAAGGGTCATTATTTGATCTGAAGGTCTACAGCTTGATAGGCTTTTATTTGATTTAGGCCTTGTTTGGCATGCGAGTGTTTTAGTGAAAAAGTCAAAAAATTACTAAACAAATTAAAAAGCCTATAACTTATATCAAAAAGTGAAAAATTCTTTTTTCTCTCTATTTTTTACATATCTTTTCGTAAAAAACCAAAAACTCATTCCAAACATATTAGTGTTTTTTGCCTTATATTTTAGCTAAAAAGTTGCTAAAACAATATATTCCCAAAAGAGGCCTTAAGTTTATATCTCTGAGTGAGATAACTTGAACTTGAATGAGATTTAAATTAGACTTGACATTTAAAGTCTACCCCGAATGTTAAACCGACTTACGAACTTACCTACCAGCTCGTGAGCCCAATAGAAAATATGAAAAATAAAAATAAAAATAAAACAAAAACCTAAAAAAATCATGTGAGTCCCACTTTTTGTGAGATATTTGTATCCCATTTTGTGCTTGCCGTTCGCTGATTAGGCAAAGGTTTAAGCTGAAGGTTTTGCCATATGGGTTGGGCCAGGTTGGTTAAGAAGTAGCATTGAGCCTTGGCCCACAAAAAAAAAAAAAAAAGAAGCAAGTTTGGGTAACATTTTTGGGGATGTTTTAATGATAAAAATAAATCATAACGAGATATTTGGCAACAAATTGGTTCCATGGTCTAGTGGTCAGGACATTGGACTCTGAATCCAGTAACCCGAGTTCAAGTCTCGGTGGAACCTCCCTTTTTTTTCGCTTTCTCTGCATTTTTTTTCTTTTGGATCGAAGAAACAGTGATGACAAAGGTCCGAGCCCTGTTTATGCTATGTTTGGTTGCCGAGAAAAGTTAAGAGAATTACTATCCTTATATTTTTTGCTATGTTCGGTAGCTGGGGAAAAAAATTTGAGTGTAGAAGAGAAAATTTATGGTTTCGGTGTTTTCTGTTGATTATGTTTTGTAAATGCAAAGCGTTTGCAGTTATAGTTAGTCTCGGAGTAGCTGAGTATTTGTCTTCTTGTAGTGTTACTGTGTTATATGATTTTTTGATTGAAAAAAATGGTTGATGTCTTGGATTCCTATATTTTCTCGGAAACCAAACGAACCCTAGCTCACTGTTAATGTTTATGGCATTTGTTTATTCTTTTTTCCTTTTTCCCCCTTTGGACTACAAAACATTTGTTTTCTTTTATTATTAGGTAATTGATGAGTAAAAGATGAGGAAATTATTTGCAAATTAATGGAGTGCAAGTGAGAAAGAATTGTGTTGATGCTCATTTGCACTCCACTGATTGGCAATTAATTTTTGCATTTCCCATTTTTGTGATATTTTCTCTTTATTATTTAGTAGTACTATGTAGTTATTGAAAAGAGAAATGGGCAATGAACCCTGTGAAATTTCTATAGAAAGTGGAACTTATTGTAAATTAATCGAGTGTGTGTGGCCGGTGCGAGTAAAAAATGTGCCCCGACACCCTCGCTTGTAGTCTACTGATTTGCATTTAATTTACCCATTTCCCATTTTGATGAATTTTTCTCTTTATTATTTTGGCACTTATGTGGTATTGAAATAGAGAAACGGGCAATGAACCCTGAGAAATCTATATAGTTGAGTGGAAGTGAGAAGTATTGAGGACTAGAGCCCTGGTTAGGCCTAGTTTCTTTTGTTGTTTGGAGTGTGATATATAAACATCTACAACATGGAAGAAAGAAGAAATGCCCTGATTTAAACCCATTTCAATCTTTTCTGATCTTATGTTATACTTGTAGCTTTGCTTCTTGGTGCTACTGTTAGTGAAGCCTTTTATTTGGTTTTTTTTATCGCTTTTAGACAAGAGCGGCATGGCAGTTCATAATTTCCGGATATTTTGTTGCAAATTAGAGATTTACTACCCATTGGAAGGCTCAAATTTGCAATGTGGATGGATTGAATTCTCAAGTGAGTGCTTTGAAGTCTCAAGGTGTCTATTGGAGAGTTATGTACCTTTTATTACTTGTTCATGTACCTTCTTGTTTTAAACTCACTGCATCTTTGCTATGTCCTTATAAGGGGGGTGTTTCTAATGAATGTGAGAAGCTCAAAGGAATGGTTGAATACATGGGTACATGAGAGTGAAAGCAAGTGCTGCATAAGGTGCAAGTGTCAAGCCAAAAGTTTGGGTGAGAAAGTGTGTTATTTGGGTGTGAGGTGGTGGATGTGCAAGTGGTTCGGGTTTGGGTATTCAAACTCAGTTCTTTTTTTGGTACCATTTATCTCTCATAGTAAAGACGGCTCCACAAGTGAGTGTAGGTTATGTTTTAGTAGACAACATAGATCTTGTGTCTTCTTTGATCAAAAGCCTTGGTTGGCAAATATACTCGTTTTCTGTAGGACTATTCTCCCTCTCAAAATTCTGTCCACTTGTCTGATAAGATTGATTCAGGCTCAACACTGAACATGTTATGAGTTGGTGTGGTCCCATTCATGTCCAATTTGAGAAAATAAGTCATAGAGCACAATACTATATTTGGTTGCACGTTGCAACATACATTGCTCAGACATACTGTTTGTTTTCTTCACTGTTAATCTGTATTATTGTGGTTATTTTTGTTTTCATCGCTTTGGTATTCATCATGCTCAGTCTACAATGTGATCAGGAATTAGCTTGCGTACTGAACAATTTTCAGCCTTCAGGGAAAGTGTGCCTGGTATAGAAGCTCCCACTACAAAGATGGAATTGAAGATTAGGTGAGATTAGTGCATTGGCACTTGGTGTTAAAATGATGTGCTGCTTTTAAACTTGATCTACTAAAATAGGCACTGAAAGTTGTTATGTAAGAAAATCAAGCTGGTTCAAATAAAGGTTTTTCATGGTTTTCTTATCCGTTGATGACTGATTTCAATTTTCAAATTAATGCATTGTAGATCTGAAGAACGAAGTGAGGCAGATGTGTGAAATTCAGTAACTGCTGTTGCTCAATAAATCATTTATATGGAGACAAAACAAACTGAAGCAGGAAGGCCTGATTCCGCGGCTGCTTTTGCCCCTCAAGGAGTCATTCCAGTTCAGACCATCCGTCTTGATGGAAAAATTTACCATTCTTGGGTGCACCAGATAGAATTTATTTTTGAAGCAATTGAAGATTGCTTATATGTGTTTACTTAGCCATGCCTGAGCATTGGCAGAAGCCCAAAAGCAAGTTTTAGAGAAACTTCTCAAGCAAAAGCTGCTGTCAAAAGTCAGTAGACGATGAGTACCTTTGTTCTCACTGTATCTTGAACTCTCTGTCTGATCATCTATTTGATCAATACTTGAAGAGAACTAAGAGTGCAAAAGAGATTTGGGAGGAGCTCAAATTAGCTTATGATGAAAATTAGGGAACGGGGCGATCTCAAGTTGACAAATATGTTCAATTTCAGATGGTTAATGGGATATCCATTCTTCAGCAAGTTCAAGAGCTTCATAAGATTAAAGAAAATGGCAACCCAGTGCATGAGGCTCTCGATAAAGCAGTGTCTGGGGAGGGGTAAGATGTACGCAACACCATTTCTGAAAGGGCCGCGAACCAATGGTAGCCACAAGATCTTCATAATCTTGGACCAAAGAAGAGAGATTTGAAGAGGCAAGGGAGGCCATAATAATCTAATCATAAGGGGTTAGTCGATTTGCAAATTGAGCCTGGATTGGTGCCTTGGGAAGAGTAGGTTACTAGTTTGAATCCCATGAAGTGCTTGACCCTCTTGGACCACTCCTAGGGCCTGTGCCTGGTAATTATCTGGTATTTGTGGGACTGAGGGACTGTATATCTCAGAACTAGTCGGAGCAAAGTTCTTGATACCCTTGTTATAGGGGGAAAAAAAGAAAAAAAAGGAGGAACAAGGCCGTAAACTGCAACAATTGTGGCAAGAAGGGGCACAATTCAAGACATTGTTATATGTAGGAAATGTTGAAGCTAACATGGTCAAGGGAATTTGTAGAGCAGTTGATTGGTGTGCATTGCTAACATAGTAAGCAGGCTTTCAGTGAAGGCCTGCATTCAAGGATAAAGCTTGTTTCAACCGCCCTCCTCCTTGCAAAGTTAAGCTCAGAGTCTGTTTGGTAATGTAAGTTTACAGTTTTTTGTTTATTTTTATAAAAAAAATTGATATTTGGTATCTATTTTTGTTTGGTGGAGCAAATTTGTGTGCATTACTAACGTAGTAAGCAGAATACATTCATGGATAGAGCTTGCTCTCAGTGAAAGCATGCATTCAAGGATAGAGCTTGTTTCAACAGCCCTCCTCTTTGCAAAACTCAGTTAAAAGACTTCCTATTATTTTATTTTTTTTTTCTTCCTAAAGTTGTCCTGTAGATATATTAAACTTGAGGCCATACTATGAGTTTCTGTAAAGACTTTGATGTTGAACAATATGAATTGCATATTTCATTACTATTCAGAGGAGTATATATACTGAACATCTTAGAATAAATAAGGAATGAACTAAATCTATTCTACAGTATTACAATGATGTAGGCTAACTTTAAGTATTTCCATAATGTAGGCTGAAATTAAGCACTAACTTAATTACAGTGGTTATTGCTTTACATCCCCCTGCAAGATTGAGCTTCTATCAAAGATGCCAATCTTGGAACAATGAGAGAGAAACTGTTTTCGGGCAAGAGGCTTTGTAAGAGAGTCCGCAAGTTGATCGGCAGTATGAACATGAGCAACACGGAGCTTGTTGTTGGAGACTTGCTCTTGAACAAAATGAAAATCAATAGCCACATGTTTCATGCGAGAGTGAAACACGGGATTAGCACAGAGATAGGTGGCACCCACATTGTCACTGTAAATCGTTGGTGTGGAGAAGTTGACATGCAATTCTCCAAGGAGATTCATGATCCAGTTGACTTCGGCTGCAGTGGAGGCAATGGCCCGATGCTCTGCTTTGGTAGATGGTCGCGCCACTGTTTTTTGTTTCTTGGAGCTCCAACTGATAGGATTGGAGCCAAGAAAGACAGCATGGGCGGTGGTGAAGGTATGATCATTAGGATTACCAGCCCAATCTGCATCTGCAAAGGCATGAAGTGTCAAGGGAGAGCGACAGCGAATGAGTAGACCATGAGTGAGAGTACCTTTGAGATATCCATGGCAAAGGATATATCCAGGCTAGTAAGAGATAGGTATTGCAAGGACCCAAGAACTTGACGATAGGAAGTGGCATCAAAGGAAGCACTACCATCATCCAATTGGAGAGTGTCAGAGGGATTGAGAGGGGTGCTGACTTCCTTAGCGTCAAGCATCTTGGTCTTGACAAGAAGATCAGAGACATATTTTTGTTGTGTAGGAAAGAGCCTCGAAGATGTACGAACCACTTCAACACCTAAGAAGTAGCTTAGGTTCCCCAAGTCCTTGAGAGAGAACCGAGTGGCAAGTTGAAGAATGAAATGTTGAACTTGTTCCGGGACTGAGCTAGTAACAATGATAGTGTCAACATACACCAGAAGATAGATCACATAACTGGGGTGATCAAAAATGAAGAGGGAGCTATCAGATTTGGAGTTGAGGAAGCCATGTGAAGTAGAAACTGGTGCAATTCTTGGTACCAAGCTCGAGGGGCTTGACGGAGTCCATAAATAGCTTTGTGAAGCTTGCACACATGAGCCGGAACTGTGGATGAACAAATCCCTGTGGCTACTACATAAAAACATCATCATGAAGTGTTCCTTGCAAAAAAGCATTGTTGATATCTAATTGGCGAAGATGCCATTGATGAACGACGGCAAGCGTTAGAATGATATGAATAGTCGTTGGTTTGACAACCGAACTGAATGTATCATGGAAATCTAGGCCAGGGCGCTGATGAAACCCTTTTGCGATAAGGCATGCCTTGTAGTGGGCAACGGTACCATCTGGGTTCCTTTTAATTCTAAAAACCCATTTCGAGCCAACAACGTTTTGGGAGGGATGTGGTGGTTCTGAAGGAAAGCATCATATTCATCACACATGGTTGTGCGCCAATGGGGAAGTTTTTGTGCTTGAGTGGCTGTGGAGGGTTTGGTGATTTTTGCTTGGGCATGCAGATTAAGGATTTGTTTGGGTTGGAAGATGTTATTTTTGGAGTTAGTAACCATGTGATACGGCTGTGGAGGTGGTGGAGGTGGAGGTGGAGGTGGAGGTGGAGGTGAGGTGGAAGAGGAGATATGGGGAGAGACAGTAAGAGGACTTACTTGTGATGAACCAAGGGCGGGGTCATCATTAGTGAGCAGAATGTTGGACCATTGAGATGAATGGGCATTCATGGGGAAGGGGATCGAGGAAGGAGATGAGCGCGAGATTGGGCGTGGTGGGGATGAGCTATGGTTTGGGAGAGTCATGGGTGGAGAAGAATGTGGAGTGGTGCTTGAAGGAGAACTACTGGGAGTAGGAGATGCAGGGAGAGGATGTTGTGGATTAGGTAAGGTAAGAAAGTCAACCAGGATGGGATTGATTGATGATGGTGGTTGGGGGGTTATAAACGGGGAAGGAGAGTCAGTAGATGGGAAAGTCCATTGATAGAGGGTATCTCCAGAAACTATGGCATCATGTGGGGAATTGTCATGAAAAGGAAAGATAGACTCAACGAAAACAATGTGGCGGGACACGAATAGATGACCAGTAGAGAGGTCGAGACAGCGATGCGCGTTATGTTCAAGAGAGTAACCAGCAAAAACACAAGGCTTGGATTGTGGGTCTAGTTTATGCTTAGCGTAGGGACGGAGCCAAGGATAGCAGAGATAACCAAAAACTTTTAATTTCTTGTAGTGTGGAGAAGTTTTGAAGATAAGTTGATATGGGGATTGGAAATGGAGAATAGTGGTGGGCATTTGATTGATAAGGAACACAGGGGCAAAGGCAAGGGACCAGAACCAAAGAGGCATGGAAGCTTGATGAAGAAGTGTGAGTCCAATTTCAACAATATGACAGTGTTTGCGTTCGGCGATACCGACAAGCTCAGGAGTATATGGTGGGGATTTTAAGTGTTGAATACCACAGGAAGAGAGTTTATGACTTAGACCTTGGAAACAATCTGAGTAAACAGTCATTATTTTGGTTTGAAAATAATTCTCAACAACTCTCTGAAATTTGTCAAATACAAGGTAAATATCATATTTCAATTTCATATGATAGAACCAGGTGTATTTGGTGAATAATCCACAAAAATAATATAATAACGAAATTTATCAAATGACGTAATGGGAGAAGACCCCCAAACATCCATATGGAGTATCTCAAGAGGTTGAGTGCAGGACACAGTGGAGAGACCAAACGGTAACTTGTGGCTTTTATTGCTGAGACAAGAGTTACAATGAGAACTTAATGACTCCAGAGACGATACAGGTAAGGATTGACTGGATACAATTATGCGGAGAACTTGAACAGAGGGATGACCGAGGCGACGATGCCAATGAGCCTGGGAGACAGCAGTACTAAGAAGAGCAGTAGGATGTTGGGATGGAGTGGGCCATTCATAGACATGTCCATTATGCCGGCCTCGAACCAAGGAGGCCCCCGTTCTCAGATCCATCACAAGAAAAAAAGTAGGAAAAAATTCAATTGAAGTATTATTATGAGAGCAGAATTGGGAAACAGAGAGCAAGGGGTGTGTTTGGTTTAGTTTTGGGAGATAAATTTTTTTTAAAAAATTTGGGGAAAGAGTTTAGAAATTTTTTTGGTTTGTTTGGTTGCATATTTTGGAAATAGTTTTGGAGTATGGGAGTTTGGAATGATTTGATATTTTGTTGTAATTGAGTAGATGTGTGCGGGAGAAAAAGTGATTGAGAAGGAGAGAGAAGGGAGAAAAAATGATTGATTGATGTGTAGGAGAGAGAGTGTGATTTTGTAATTTTGTAATTTTTTTTCCAAAATTACTAAGCCAATCAAAATTTTGAAAAATTTTCTCCAAAATTACTCTCTCAAAAGCATTCCAAACAAGGCCCAATTTTTTTTTAATATGAGGAGCACACAAAACGTTATTTAACTTGAAAGTGGAATTTTGTGAATTGATTGTAGTAAAACCAATATGAGTGATTGGAATACCGTTACCGTCACCGATCATAATATATTCATTACCACCATACTCGGAGTGAAGCGACAAGTTCTGGAGGTCAGAGGTGATGCAATGCGATGCTCCAGAATCAACAACCCAGTTGTTGGTAGGATTAATGCATCCACTGCGATCACTGGCTGTGTAGTGGGCTTGTGGCCAATTTTGCTTGAGATAAGGAGGGGGACGAGACTGACACAGTTTGGCCGTGTGGCCAACCTTGTCACATAGTTGACATACAAACTTGCCGTGGGTGTGAGTGAAGTTGGAACGCCAGCCTTGTGGTGAAGCTTGTTGGTTGCCTTGGTAATTGGGATGGTTGCCATGAAGTTTCTTGTTGACAAAGTGATTGCCTGATCATTTTGAATATTTGGATAATTTTTATTGCCAAAATTTTCAGTAGGGCCTTTGTAGTGAGATTGGCCACCACCTGATTGAACTCCTTTGCCCTTGAAGTTCTTTTGATTAAATTGAGCAGTGACTGGGAGACTCACTCGTTTGGTTTCTTCACACTTAAGGTAGATTTCGTGATCCATCAATTTTTCATTGAGTTCTTCATATGACAACGGTGAATCACGAGTCCTTATTGCAGCTGCTATTTCTTTAAATTCGGAGCCAAGACCATTGAGTAGTGAATTACCTCTTCATCACGTAGTATGTGTCCAACCATGGTAAGATTGTCCATGATACCCTTGAGAGTTTGCAAATAATCTGCTAGTGATTTGTCTGCTTTAGTCACATTCATGAGAGTGTTGAGAAGAGTTAGTTTGCGAGTGCTTGAGCGATTGGCAGAGGATGTCTCAAGTTTCGACCATGCTTCAGCAGAAGTTTTGGAATTGTTGACAAGGGCGATCACCGATCCTGACACAGAAGTTTGAATAGCAAGCAGAATCAATCGATCTTGACAATGCCAGAGTTTGTGACTCGGATTAGTTTCTTGAGTGGTAGATTTGGACACGATTCTGGTCTCGGGCGGACAGGGAAAGGAGCCATCCACACAGCCCAACAAGTCATATCCGTATAGGAGGTTGGAGAACTGAGCTTTCCAGGAGGGATAATTGCCTCCTTTGGAAAGTTTAAACGGTATGAGTGAGGAGGCATTAATGGAGATAATAGAAGAGGTTTGAGTAGAATTGTTTCCAGCAGCAGTAACAACTTGAATATCAGATAAAGAGGAGGATGAGCTATTTGACATGGTTTGGGTTTCACTGAACGTGAAGAGGAATAACAGAATGAAGAGAGAAGGAAGAGACAGCTTGCTTAGAGCAAGTAGTGCTCTAATACCATAAAGACTTTGATATTGAACAATATGAATTGCATATTTCATTACTATTCAGATGAGTATATATACTGAACATCTTAGAATAAACAAGGAATGAATTAAATCTATTCTACAGTATTACAATGATGTAGGCTAACTTTAAGTATTTCCATAATATAGGTTGAAATTTGTTAGTATATTATATGTAATGTATTGTTAGTGATCTAGATAGTGGATGTAGTTAGTGATCTAGATAGTGGATGTATATAATATGTAAGGATATAGATAGTGGTGATAGTGGCTCTTAGTGTCATTTGTAGTTTAAAGAAAACCCCCTTCACACACTGTTAGTTCTGGCCACAAACTTGGTTTGCCTTGCTGCTGGAATTTCTTGTATATGTGGATAAAACTGAATTGTAACAGAGCAGAGGTTGTTTTGGATGTTATACCAAACCCACACCAATTATTGCTGTGGATGAGCCATCAAAGGGACTCAGAATTCAAGGGCAAATGGTGAAGAAACCCAGTGCATCGGAAGTTTTTTGGAGCACCAGCACAAAGTGTTTTGGAAGTTCAGTGCCAAACTGATCCACAAAGCCTATCACCTATCTTTCTTTGATTACATCACCCTCTTTGCAAATAGGAGGTTGCTTCTTTCCTTTCAATGTTCTGCCCCTTCGGAATGAGCCAACTGTTGGAGATGACATAAGAACATATCCACTAGTTCCAGAAGCCTCCAAGGCTGCTAACTTCGTTGATTTTTCCACTGAAACATTTGTAAATGGACTGATTTTTTCTGCAGAGGATTTCGGCAGTGGAGTTGGTGGGGAAGCAGCAGCTGATTCAATCATCGGTTTGCTGGGAATAGGTGGGGGTGTGGTTGGAGAAACAACAGGCAAGGGAGCGTGTGTGGCACCAATATCCTGCTTCAGATGCATTTCAAAGTCTCCAACCCTTAGTTTCAGCTCAGCAATCTCTGTCTCGTCACAGACCTCCAGGACCAACTCCTCAAATCCATTAGGAAATGTTGCTCTTCGCAGACCATTCTTCTCTAACGGCCTTTGTGGTTGGCTATCATCAGACTTGGCTGCCACTACAGTTTCAGATGCCTTTATGCATGCAACGACCATTCCTTCCCGTCTTATAGGAATAGACCCACCAAATGTCAAACCTTGGATGTGTAATCTACTTAAGGTGGGCCAGGTTGCATGATGCACAGCAACCATGCATGGCCTCTCAAGTACAGACCGCACAAGGGAGACAGTTCCTACAGAATAGTTGAAGGAACGGAGAACAGCGGCGGAGTCCATGGAAGGAGGGGAGAGACGAAGAAACGCAGGAGGCGGAGGAGATCGATGTATCTGAGAAATGGAGAGAGGGGTAGAGTGACTAAACAAAATGATTAGAGCCACAAAGAAAGAGTTAGAAGATGTAGCGGAGTGAAGGTATTGGTATACAACTCCAGCGGGCAGCGAAGGCAAAGTTGCCGACCGGCTGCCCGCCGGTGAGAAGGAAATACAGGCCTAAATCTTATAGCTCTGATACCATGTAGGAAATTAATGTATTGATATTATTGATTGATCTCAATATACTGATTTATGAAGACCATATTACACTCCTTATATAGGAGAGAACAAGAGCTACTATTTGTGCCACTAAGAGCCACTATCACCACTAAGAGCCACTATCTATATCCTTACATATTATATACATCCACTACATCCACTATCTAGATCACTAACTACATCCACTATCTAGATCACTAACAATACATTACATATAATATACTAAAAATATATATATATATATATATATACCATATCGTTTGCACACCAAACCTTACCTTATTTTATTCATCTCGGGGATCAACCCCGATCACATTTTTACACCACAAAAAAAAAAAAAAAAAAAAACAAAAACAAACAAACAACCGGCCTCACTTCTTCGCCTCTTCAGCTGTTCTCTTCTTCTTGCCTTTGTCTTGGGCGTCCCTTGCCGGTGCTGCCTCCGTGTTTCCCACGCCGCCGAGCACGTTCACTTCCCGTTGCTCTTCAACTGTCACATATGGCGGACCTCCAAATCTGAGCATCACGGTGGCCTTCCGCTTCAGTTCCTTGTTTTCTGCCTTCAGCACACATATCTCTGCTCGGGCATCCGTATACATGCGCTGGAGCAGAGCCAGTTGGGCTTTTACCTGCTGCACCTCATTTGTTCTACTCTGAAGCCGGTGCGACAGGTTGTTGACCGCCGTCATTGTCTCAACACAAGACCTCAAAGTATAATGATTGGCCTCAATATCAGATTGAGTAGCCATTTTCTGCTCAACTGACAACATTGGAAAGTTCAACGGCGTAAAATCAGGGGCGCTTGGTCCAGGGGCACTTGGTTGAGGTTCAAGGGCTATATTCTGGGTTGTGGCCTCGTTGAGGTCGGGAAAGAGAGTAAGATCACGGGACGAAGAGGCTATGTTCTGGGTAACGGGGCGGGAAGAAGAAGCCATTTTCAGAGCAACAGCGTGTTACAGATTATCTCTCTCAGAAGTGTTACAGAGAGAACGAAGAGTTTTTTCAGCTGGTTTGCTCTGCATCAGCGGCAGCCTCGCCTTGGTTTAAATAGGCATGGCAGACACGCGTATCGCGCGCCGCTCGGCGCGCCTTTTGATGGCTCGACTTTTGATGGCTGTCGAGCACGCCTTTTGATGGCTCGACTTTTGATGGCTGTCGGGCACGCCTTTTGATGGCACGTCTTTTGATGCACGCCTTTTGATGGCACGCCTTTTGATAAGATTGGGCACGCCTTTTGAGGGTGCGACTTTTGTGGGTCCGACAAGACTCTGTAAACTGTCCCGACTTTGATTCCGGTTAGCTTCTATATGGGTCCGACAAGACTCTGTAAACTGTCCCGACATTGATTCTGGTTAGCTCCTATATGGGTCCGACAAGACTCTGTAAACTGTCCCGACATTGATTCCGGTTAGCTCCTATATTGGTCCGACAAGACTCTGTAAACTGTCCCGACATTGATTCCGGTTAGCTCTTATATGGGTCCGACAAGACTCGGTAAACTGTCCCGACATTGATTCCGGTTAGCTCTTATATGGGTCCGACAAGACTCGGTAAACTGTTCCGACATTGATTTCGGTTATCTGCTACAACGGTTCGACACAGCCATATAGTGTCTTCTACAACGGTCCGACATGACCCCGTAAACTGTTTTCTACATCGGTCCGATATGACCCCATAAACTATCTTCTACAACGGTCCGACATGACCCCATAAACTGGCTTCTACATCGGTCTGCCATAACCATATGGTCTTCTACAACGGTCTGACACGACCATACAGTGTCTCCTATCCACTTTTATTTTATTTTCAGTTTATTTTCCTGTTTTGTTACTCTCTCCAAACTCAAGTTGGCTAGTCTCTATCCTCCTTGAGTTTGAGGGGGGCTGTTAGTATATTATATGTAATGTATTGTTAGTGATCTAGATAGTGGATGTAGTTAGTGATCTAGATAGTGGATGTAGTGGATGTATATAATATGTAAGGATATAGATAGTGGCTCTTAGTGGTGATAGTGGCTCTTAGTGGCACAAATAGTAGCTCTTGTTCTCTCCTATATAAGGAGTGTAATATGGTCTTCATAAATCAGTATATTGAGATCAATCAATAATATCAATACATTAATTTCCTACAAAATTAAACAATAACTTAATTACAGTGGTTATTGCTTTACATTATGCCAATCTGCTTTTTGCATGGTTAGAATTCAGTACCCAGTTCAAGGTTCATCTTTCTCACCCTTTTAGTGTTTGGCTCGCCAGAATGTTTTAGGCAGGAATGAAATGGTTATTCCTTGGCCTACCAATGGAATGACCATTCTTTCAAATTGATAAATGGTGATTCCATTTTCAATATGATTTCATTTCCTTTTTACCGAACCAAAGTTCTAACCTCATTCACTGCATAAGAGTGATTTCACTGAAGCATGTGGCAGGTGTGGCTTATACAAGACTATGAATGGAAATTGTTAAATTCACAGTTCCCGTAGTCTAGTAGTTGAGAGACACTCTTTTATTGAGTGGGATGTCTGAGTTCAAGTCTTACTATTATATAAGGTATGATACAACTTTCCACTCTCTTATTTCTCTTCTACCAATTTTATTATTATTATTTAAATTTTTAATATCGCAATTTTAATGGCTGTATTCACAATTTTAGTAATCTCTTCCTGGACAGACAAAGCTTAATATCCCTGGGATTATGTATCTTGTCACACGTTTGAAATGTCCTAAATTAGGAAGGGGATTTGTAAAATCACATCTTGGTCCTTGTTTATTTTGAATCACTGAATATAGACTACATGGTGTAATGACCATAATTTGAGAGTATCTTGACATTTTAATCCCCTAGACCTCTCTTATGCTGTGTTTGGTTGGGGGACTTGGGGAGGGGTTTGGAAAGGGAAAGGGAAAAGGTGTGTGAAATTAAGTGAAATATAGGCATATTTTATTCACATTTCACCTACATTTTCCATTTCCCTTTTCAAATCCCTCCCCAAATCCTCCAACCAAACACAGCATTAATCTCTCCATTTTGTACAAGTCTTCCCTATGAGATTCTCAATATTGGGGATATACAATCTGTAGGTATTGTGAGGTTTACTTTTGTATACAAACATAGATTCAAGGATTGGTTAAAATGCATAATCAATCCCGTAGCCTAATCCCTTAAACAAAACACAATATTAGATTATTATTTTTAGAGATAATAACTTCAGTGGCATTTGGGGTATAAATGTACAAATTAATGAGTTTTATTTTTATTTTTTTATTTTTTATAAATTATAATTGAAATGGAAGTTAGAAAACTAATAACAAAGAGGTGGAAATCACTCTTTCAATTTATGAAAATGCCTGATCTTCTTCTTTCTTCTCCTATCTTCCCTCTTCTTTTTATGCAACTCTGGCCACCAGCTCTTGCAGCCATCAACCACTCCTCACGACCCTAGGCCCTCCCCCACCCTCCTCTCTGCCCCAACCTCTTCCCACCACACCAAACAACCAAATCGGCTTAAACCATAACCACCAAAACCCCCCAAACCCCTCCAATCCCTCTGTCACAACCCCACACCCCCTTCCAGCGTTGCTGCAAATTTTTATTGGGTACAAGTGTTACTTGTGTTTGGTGCGAGTGTGCACAGGTGTATGTGACAAGTGTGCACAACCCCACACACTTTGTACTTGCACCGAACATGGTTAAGACTTGCATCTGTGCATGCACTACACTTGCACCAAACACAAACACAAATAGCTCTTTCAATCTTAGATTATTATTTTTGAACTTAAAATAATTTGAACATGGACAAATACTAGAGTTATACTGTGGTTCCACACAGTCATGGGTTGATACCTTAGGAAGAAGCCATCATGATTGACCAAAGTTGGGCATGGGAAACTGTCTCAATTGTTATGAGAATCAAGCAAACCATTTATGGGTCCTCTGCTCAAATGTTTCTCTGGATGATTGTGAAAGTCAGTACTTCTGTGATGATTTTTCTGAAGAAATGTGTGTTGACTTTTATTTGTTTATTGTTAATATTCACTTTTCAGAGTCTTTTTTGGGTGAATAACTTTTCAAATGTCAATATTCACTTTTCAGAGTCACACACATGAAATGCTGACATTTTCTTGAGCATGTGAGCCAGATCTTTGCTTCAACAACACTACTCTTTCAAACATATTATTATGTTAAAAACTTTCACAGCCCCTCCACTAGACACTTCAACAACCCAAAATCCAAAATTTTATACGGTTTTTTGCTTAATCTTTTTTTTTTTTTACAATAATTTTTTTTCTTTTAAGTTATGTTTGGAATTTGGGAAGGAATGAAAGCCGAAATTTTTTCAACTTATTTTTACGAAAAGGATTCATGAATTTTTTTCACTTATTCCTGTGTTTGTTTTATTTTTTATATGATCATTTCTCGAAGTTCTCTTTTGTAGCTGATGGATGGGATTAGCATTCTTAGTTCTAAGATTATGAATCCCTTTGAATTATGTATCTTACTTCATGTTTGGATTATCTCAGGATTGTGAGGAGGGTTTGATAAAATTATATTAGTTTTGTAATTTATCTAATTAGTTTGAACCTCTCCTTAATTTTTCATTTGATATCCCACCCCCTCTGTTGGGATTCAATAGGATATGAGGGAATCCTATGTCCAATGGATTGTTAGTCTGAATCTTAAGTTTCTTAGTCAAATTTTAAATTATGTATTTTGTTAGGTTCTTAATCTAATTCTAACATCATGTATGCCCAAACAAACGCAACATTAATGAAATGCTTGATTCCTGATGGAACGTGCCCACCAAACCCCATTTTTTAGTTCATTCCCCATTTAGGATGCAACTCGGTCGGGTTAGGAAGTTATCCAAGTCCAATTCAAGTTGTGCTGAGACCTGTCTAAGCTTGAATTGTAACCCAAGATTGCCTGTCTAAGACCAATCCCAATCCCAATCCCAATCCCAGTTGAACCCAAATTGCCCGAGTTGTCCGAATTGTAAATGAATTTCAAAATTTTTTTTTTTGGTTGCAACTACATTATTATTAAATTATTAAAATTTGACTCTATTTACATTTTTTTCTTATAGAAAATCTCATTAACACCATCAAAGCAAATAATTTATATAATGTAAGAGAGATGTCGCTATAGTAGTCTTTACAATTTATGAGTTAAAAAAAAAAGAAAAAAGAAAAAGAAAAGAGAGAGTAAGATTTTATGTTATTTGTATATATAATGTATATTCAATATGATTTAATAATTTAAATTACTTTAATATCATGTAATGACTAATAATTTATATGTATATTTAATATTTTTATATATCTATATATGTATAATTCGGATTTTGGGTTGTTCGGGTTGTTTGATGTCTTTGCCCAAACTCGTCCAAATTTAATTTAGCTTTTTGAATTTTTGTCCAAATCCTTACCGAATTTGAAAATATATTATCCAAGTCCTTAAAAAATTCGGGGTGGGTTCATGTTGTTCGGGTTGAGCCTGCCCAAGTTGCATTAGTATATCAATCAGTTGTCAAATAATTTTAATTATTTTTAATTGGAAAATAATTTTAGTTAAGCACTAAGAACGGTGTTGACCATTGAACTGAATTCATGCATGCCATACATGATTACATATATTTATTTATGTACAGTGTACACTCATTAATTATGTTTCCCATTTCGACCATAATGCAAAATTGTAGGGTCTCATTTTTTATTTTTCATTATTAGTTTGGTAATATTCCATAGATCACACATCAAAGGGTGATGTAGATATAGTGGAATGTGAGTTTTGACTTTGCCTACCACATGATCTGCTTTGCCTCTCTCACCACGTACATTAAGATCCACCAATATCACATGCCATACCATCTTTTAGATAATTTAGTCTCGAAACTACCTTATTTATATAATATTCTAAATTAATTATGTTGGCTTGTCTTTGTTAAGTTATTAAAAAATAAAAAATAATTTACTTAGTGTGTTGTTATTTTTTATTAGTTGAGATTATCAGGTAAACATGCCAAATAGTACTTTTGAGAATTTCTAATAATTTTCATGTTTTTATGTTTTTTTTTAAGGAGAATTTGGTCAAAATCCCTTTATAATAAAATTTTAATGCATTAAGGACAAGTAAAAAAAATTTCTTGAAAAGTCCAACACATACAACTATTATCAAAATATGAAATTTTAAAATAATATAACTTTTGATGTAAATGTCGGTTTTTAATAAAATTAGTATTTTTAGAATCCTCTCGTCAAGATCTATCAGATAAGATCTATGTTGACTATGAAATTCTTTAAAGAAAAAAAAAATTACCGTCGAAATTGATATAAACTGTAACATGTTACTCTGTCAATATTATCTAAGAAAAAAAATATTTTATTTTGTCCTTAATTATTTATTTTCTCCTTAAGGAATTTATGAAACAAGATAAATTGAACTGTTATTTTTATCAAATAAGAGCTTAATGGAAGAATTTTGACTAAATTCCCCATGTATACCACTCTAGTCTCAAAAAAAAAATATATATATATATATAAATAAACCAGAAAGTCCAAATGAAGTGGAAAGGGGAAAACACGGAGGAATTGTGAATGGTGGGTGAGGTATGGGCAAAGGAAGCTTAAAGCTAAAGCATGTTTGTTAGGACTAATGGTCTCTATTTTGGTCACATGTTTTAGCAATTATTCACACTTTCTAAAGTTTTATATCTCAAGCAGATCTAAATCCCCAGTGATACTACAAATACATCCAAAAAAATAAAAAAATAAAAAAATAAATGAAAAAAAGTACACAATATATAGTATTCAACACTACACTCATTTAAGTAGAATGTGAATCTTATCAAACACGAATGCTACTAATAGGAATGCAAACAAGTTGAATAGTTGCTTGGTTAAATTTGACTTAAAAAATTTAGAAGTATAAAAAAAGTGTTCAAACTCATCTTTTTCATTGATTATGAACCAAGTTTAAGTTGAATTTTAATTATAATATATATGAGGTAAATTAACATGTTTTAAAATGCATGTAAATTTGATTTATTTATTTTATAACCTTAAATGCTACTTGCACTGCATTTTGTGCATTTTTATAACTTTTTTTGATGATAAATTATACTAATCTCCTTCAAGATTTAAAAAACCAGTCTTATAAATTTGGTATAATTATATTATAATGTCATATTGTTTAATTTCACTTGATACTTTATTACTTACCAACAATCATCAATTTGTCATATGCATAGGGATGTCAAAATTTTCTCACCCGATTGTATTTGTTCTAACCAGATTTTAATATAAATGATTTGAGAGAGTATTGATTGGATAGAGTATAGTATAGTGGTATGTAAGGCAAAACTGTCAAGTTTATAATAAAGTATAAAATTGTATTACTAAAATAGTTTAGTTTAAAAGTAAGAATTCGTGCACGAAATTTGAAATACCCAATCAGTTATGCGTGAAAAATAATATTATTATCTCTTATATAATAGGGGGAATTACGCTTCAGTGGTGCGAGTGAAAAATAATTACAAAAATGTGATAAATATTAATAATTAATATCATAATTTTTTTCACTAATGTGTAATAATTTTTTAAAAACCACCTAGAATGATAATTTCTTCTATAATAAAATGTATATTTTACTCTTATCTGTTGGAAAAATGGTTTGGAAACCATTAATAAGTGAATGAGAAATTGACTCTAAAGTGCACCATTTGAGTATGGTTTCAAGACAAAATTTATTTAATTTAAAATTAAATTTATTTGTTATACTTTTGGATCAAAATTGAACCAAATTTGATTCAAAATTCAAATCTATTTGAAAGAACAATCATATATGTTCTTTGCACCTATTCCATGGAAAAGTTGTGTCTCTTCATAGAAAAGAGACGTGTCTTTTCATTGAAAAGTCACCATGACCTTTCAAAGAGCCACCAATTCATCTATATAATCAGACCCTCATTGCATTCGTTAAATATTGAATTCATCTTGTGTTTCTTTTCTTCTACACTACTATAAAAGAATTTTGCGACTTGCTGTGGCAGTGCTACTTCTGCAAGGTTCGATCGTTGTATCCTAGGAGACGAACGTTCGATAAAAACTCGTGAACAGCATAGCGGGGGACAAATTTGTCTTAAGAAAATTGTTTCCAACACAAGCCTTGATCACATTTGGTTTTGTTTCCAGATTTTACAATTTGTTTGTAAGTTTCTATAATTGTAAGTATTTCTGGTTTTTTGTATAAAGTTTAGTTTGGTTTTATCTAAATAATTTACGTTTGTTCAACTTATATATATATATATATATTTTATATTAATGATGTCTTCTCTATGTATGTATAGATGCCACTTCATGATATTATTAATTTACATAATTCATGTTGTTAGAAATGATAAGCATTGTGTTGTCTCTATTAATATTTATTTATCATATTATTGATATGGTTTACATGAGCGTATTAATTTTAGTATTTTCAATTAATTTGGAATGAGTTTTTATGACATCATGTTGTCATAAATTTTTATGAAATCTTGGGTGATATATGTTATTTTCTAACTAGTTTAAATCCAGTGTTGGGTCTAGATTTTAAATAAAATTTATTTAAAAGGTTGTGAACTTTTAAATATTTTTTTATTTTTATTGGTTATATGTTAGAAATAATGGCTTCTGAAACTAGAAATACTAGTTCTGGTACTACTGTTATCGTTCCTGCTCCGACTCGTGTACATGCAACAGTTTCGGTTAACCATGACGAGACATCGAAAAAGTTTAATGGAGTAGAGTTTAAAAGATGACAATAGAAAATGTTATTCTATATCACAACTTTAAATCTGGCAAGGTTCATCTGTGAAGATCCTCCCGTTTTAAATGATAAAAATAAGATTGATTAACAAATGGTTGCTGTAGTAGAAGCATGGAAGCATGCTGATTTCCTGTGTAGGAACTATATCCTTAATGGGTTGGACAACACTTTGTATAATGTGTACAGTTCAGTGAAGACGACAAAAGAATTATGGGAATCTTTGGACAAAAAGTATAAGACAAAAGATGCTGGCATAAAGAAATTTATTGTATGTAAATTTCTTGAATATTTAATGGTAGATTCTAAAACCGTCATCAGTCAAGTACAATAACTTCAAGTGATATTTCATGACATTCATGCTGAAGGAATGATTTTATATGAGTCTTTTCAAGTGGCTGCTATCATTGAGAAACTACCACCGTCATGGAAGGATTTCAAAAATTATCTAAAGCATAAATGCAAAGAAATGTTGCTTGAAGACTTGATTGTAAGATTAAGGATAGAAGAAGACAACCAGGCTTCTGAGAAGAAAGTAGGGGATTATCTTATGGAGGCTAGGGCTAATGTGGTGGAACAATCACAGAAAACCAAGAAAAGAAAGTTTACTGAAAATGGACCTAATGGTGGTGACAATAAGAGGTTCAATGGCAAATGCTACAATTGTGGTATATAAGGGCACCGCGTTAAGGATTGTGGCCGACTGTGTAAGGACAATGAAAACTCCAATAAAAGCTGTTTTCAGGCCAATGTAATTGAGATGGAGACTCTTTCTGATGAAGTCTTTGAATTAAATCTATGTTGTTAAGCAAAAATAATTGTAGTCTATTTTTTATTTTTTAACAATGAGTAGTAAAGCTTTACATATAATTTTGTACTTGAGTTATTGGATTTTAATAATATCATCATCTTTATTCATATTTTGTGATATGAAATGATATGATTGCGATGTTATCACATAATTGCAACTTGTGTAGTCATAATTATTCTGAATTTTCTATTTCATAAATTTGATTTGGAATTTTATGATTCAAGCACACTATAGTTAATAAGTGATGGATGTCATATTTTGATTTATATCAAAATTGTGGGGGTGTATTGATATTTTCATGTGGTAATATCTTAATAAGAAAATTAATTTTTCTTAGAGTACTTAAAATGTGGGGGTGCTTGGAGGATTTCATTAAAGTAACGGTTCCAATAGAAGTTCCACAAAAAATTTCAATTCTTTTTATAGGACAAAGTTAGAGTAGAAGCAAAAATAGTTTCATTAACTCCTAAGAAACAGCTCTATGTTTATTATTTGATTTGAAAATAGGAGTGACATTGAGTAACGGTAAGTCTCGATGTAATCAAAGATTTAATACCGTGGACATTTGCTTTCAGTTGTGAATATTGTTTAAGGATAATATAGTGAATCCACTAACTACTCAATGATATATAATTGAGAAAGTCAAACAAAAAATAGCGGCCGCTAAACAAAATGTTTGACCAAAGAGCAAATAAAGGAAAATTTATCGAGAGGAATGGGATTAGAGCCAATTAATTTCAAGTCGTCATAATGGCAACACAACCTAATTGACTGGAAATCCCAAGATATAGGTTCAAAGAGACAACCAAATTATAGATGACTCACCAGAAATCACTAAAGGAGTCTATCTCCTATCCATTCCTATGATGAGAGTGATATCTGCAACATGTGTTGTACGTAGGGGATTTAGGCTAAGTTACGCTTTTAATGATCACTTATATCTCGAAAAACCTAGAGGGGTATCTTTCAAGAGGAGTGTTTAAAAAACTCAAAATAAGGATCACCTATTTGAGTGTGAAGGGGCTGTTTTTATGAGAATTGATAAGGCTAAAATTTCTAAAGCATTCATGAAATACCAGGACATGCCCAAGGCCAAAACAGACACAACCGTGAGAACTAAGTTATGTTTGGAGATATTCTATGTGAATTCTATTGTCTTGGTTTACACAAACAGCTAAACAGTTCAAGGTATCACGTCCACTTTTTAGCTACTAAATTCAATAGTCTTTCACTAAGGAAAGTTTAAAACCAAAAGTTACCTATCCCCATTCAGATATTTCTAATTGAATTCTCTTTAAGTCTGTATTGAGTCCTGCTTACTTTTCTGTCATTTCATTCATGTGGGAGATTCATTAATAAGTGAATGAGAAATTGACTCTAAAGTGCACCATTTGAGTATGGTTTTAAAACGAAATTTATTTAATTTATTTGTTATATTTTTTGGTCAAAATTGAACCAGATTCGATTCAAAATTCAAATATGTTTGAAAGAACAATCATATCTATTCTTTGCACCTATTCCATGAAAAAGTTGTGTCTCTTCATAGAAAAAAGATGTGTCTTTTCATTGAAAAGTCACCACGACCTATCGAAGATCCAGCAATTCACCTATCTAATTAGATCTCTATTGCATTCATTAAAGATTGAATTCATCTTGTATTTTTTTCCTTCTGCATTCTGTCTTTTCTGTAAGAGAATTTTGCACAGTAAGGTTTGCCAGACTTGCCGTGGTAGTGCTACTTCTGCAAGGTTCAATCATTGTATCCTGGGAAATGAACGTCCAATAAAAACTCGTGAGCACCATAGCGAGGGACGAATTTGCCTTAAGAAAATTGTGTCCAACACAAGTCACAATCACATTTAGTTTTGTTTCCAAATTTTCTATATCTGTAAGTATTTCTAGTTCCCTATATAAAGTTTGGTTTGGTTTTACCCAAATAATTTACGTTTGTTCAACTTATATTTTTTTAAATATAATTTGGTAATATATTTGATGCAATGATTACGTGTTTCACACCGTACACATAAAAGATTATTCCAACATTATCTTTATCCACATATCATCTGGATTAGTTTTATTTATTTTATTTTTATTAAAAAAGAGATCAAAGTAATTATGTTAAATTTACAAGATTTTATTATAATTTTTTCAAAAGTAATGTAATTACCCAATTTTTATTTATTTGTTTTTGTGTGTGCAGTGTTATTGTTTGAATTATTACATTTGGTTGAAGTGTTTAGCACGAGCTTGATTAGAATTGACTATAAATATGGTTGGTTGATGAACAACCGCGTCAAGAACAGTGTTATTATTAATATTCATATTATTCGACCGATTGTACCTATCTTTGATTTGTGTTCAAGTTTTCTGTTTTACCATTTTAAGGCCAAACATGTGCCTCAATTTCTATTGACATGTTGGGACCCACTTTCAGATTATATTCAGACTATTTTGGAAAGATGGTTATAACTAATTTTTTGATTAAAAGATACTTATAAGCAATTTTTTTTGTGAGAAAGAAAGTGGGTTATAATCCGGGAAGTGGATTATAACCCACTTCCCAAAAGGGGAGCCGTTGAGTTTGTAGTATAAAATATATATATATATTTATTAGATATTAATAGCCTCATGATATTATTATATTTATCTTAAAAAATTGGGTTAATTACACTAATAGTCCCTATAGTTTGGGACTTGTGCCACTTTGGTCCCTGACTTTTCAATTGTGACACATTTGACCCTGAAGTTTGAATCATGTTCCAAATAAGGACAATTGAAAATATTATTAGATTTTTCAAGGGTAAAATTGTCAATTTGATAAAATATAAACTAATTTGACAAAAAATAAATGTCAAAAAAATATTTTTAATATTTTTAAAATTATTTTTATCCACCAATGATAAAATTATTTAAAATTAATAAAAATTACATGATTAATTTTTTAAAATTAATTTTACATGATCATCATCCAAATACATAATAAAATTAATTTGGTAAAAAAATAAATAAATATCTAAAAGATTTATCAATTTTACATAATTTTATTTTTAGTAGGTAGAAATAATTTTTAAAAATTTAAAAATATTTGCTTGACATTTATTTTTGTCAAATTAGTTTATATTTTATCAAATTGACAATTTTACCCTTGAAAAATCTAATTATATATTCAATTGTCCTTATTTGAAACAAGATTCAAAATTCAGGGTCAAATGTGTCACAATTGAAAAGTCAGGGACCAAAGTGACACAAGCCCCAAACTATAGGGACTATTTGTGTAATTTGCCCTAAAAAATTTTGTCAAAAAATATGATTTTAAAAATAAAGTATCAATTTTCTTAAAAGATGAGTATTATTCAATCACTAATGTATGTCCGTACCCGAAGGTACGGTGTAAATAAAAATAAGTGAACAAAAATGAGAAAACAAAAAAAATAAATAAATAGGGAAGAAAATAAAAAAGGGGGAAAAATAAAAAAAGAAAAGAAAATGAGGAATGTGAGATTATGGGATCATTCATGAGATCATTTATAGGATCATGGAACAGTGGGTGAGAAAAAGAAAAGTAAGAGAGAAAAGCGAAAAAGTAAAAAAATGTACACGTAGAATACATCACAATCATTATTTTATAGTTTGAACAGATTTGAACCGTCTGAATATCCTAGTAGGATAAAAATATGTTGAGCATTCAAAAACTCTCATGCTTTATTCCAAACTTGCATCACTAGTGTGTGAACAAAACATAACATTCTCTTGATATGAAATTGGAAAATGATTTGTCTCCCTAAAAAAGCCCTCCCTAATCCCCCTAATGCCCAAAACGACGTCGTTTTGGACTTTTTTTTTTTTTTTGCCTTGGTCTGAAAATTAGGGGGATTAGGGGGCCAAAAATTAGGGCTTCCTAGCACAACCCTATGAAATTATAGTTTGGATTTATTAAAATTAAAATTTTCAACTTCATGGGTGAAGTTAGCTTATTGTGAGACATTTGAATCTGTATCAATGATCTGAATCGTTGTTCTTATTGGATTGATCAGATATAAATAATCACATAATCAAATCAAAAATATATATTATAACACATTGACAATTTATTAAAAACATATATGTCGTATAGAAAAAAAATTATCTAATAATATGATAATCATGTTGGATTAACTTGATTTTTAGTATGAATAATTTTCTTAGTTAATTGTGTAAGATGAACGGTTTAGATTATCAAAATGAGTTAAAGGTAGTAAAATAATGGATCAATTTCACCATATAATTGAAATATTTAATTTTAATAAATCCTGACTCATAAAATTGTGGAACCTTCTTTCAAAAAGTATATTGTCTGTGTTTGAAATTCTGAATTTTACTATTGTAACTGATGAAAGATTGTTCTTCAAAATGTGTGAACACTCGCAAAATTGAATCTTTAGTAGTCTCATATTGCTTTATTCTAATTCAAAGATCATTGGTTACTATGTCTGCAAATAGCAACCATTGGCTTTATCATCTTTTTCTTTTTTTTTTGTTTTCCTTTTTTTTCCCTCGATGTTCTTTTCTCCCAACGTTGGAGATACCTCAATTCCCTTTATAGGAAAAAGCAATGGCCTAAAATTTTAGAACATGATTTATTCTTGTTCCTTTTTCTATTTCAGTTCATCTAAGCTAGACTTGTTTGTTTGCCAAGAAAATGGAGAGAGAGAGAAGAAATTCAAAGGGTAATATATGTAGATGGAAGTAAAAATTAAAAGAATGGAGAGTTTGAAAAGAAATTTATCTTCATTCCAACGAAAGTGAAATAATTTCCTAAAATAGTACTGTTTTTTTAAAAATAAAAATAAAAATTATTGCATTGCTTTTTGAATTTATTCTCTCTTTTCAACATGAAAATATTCTTTTGCATTTTGTTTTTTTATTTTCTAGAATGTAGAATAGTTTTCCAAAACAATACCAAATAGGCCTTTTAAAAATGAGTAATGCTATACAAACAAAAAATTCATATATAATTTTCTTACATAATAATGTAGCTTATTATGAACTATTCACTTTAAAACAAAGCACCATTGAAGATGTAATTATTTACGATAATGATATTATTATATCATTCTCGTAGAATTTTTTTGCATGAATTTTATGTATGGATAAAATTTTCTTTAAAAAATTGTTGTACATGGAATCGAAAGATAATTTTCCACCATTAGTCAATGACAAGGAAAACCTAAAATCAAAGTTAGGTAAAATTGAAGTAAATCAATCCATTATTGAAAAACAAAATTGTTTTTCAAGATTTGTAGTTTTGAAATAAATGAAATTGTACAGCTAAGGTCAAGGGTAAAATACCATTTTTGTCCACCTGAAAAACATGTTGGTTGGTAAGAGACCATCAAAATATAGCCACCAAAAACGTTGCAAAAAACAATTTACTAATAATTAAATAAGAGTTAGGTCTAACATGAGACCTAATTGTACACACTCTCAAAATTTATACCATATCAAGGAAAAAAAATCATAGAGAATAATGCAATTCAAACATTTTATTGTCAAAATATTTATGCTATCAAGGACTTTTCTTGATCATCATCATCATCATCATCTTCACCTCCTTGTTATTCCCTCTCACTTTTTATTATATTCCACAAATTTGTCTTTCATGAATCTTGAAATTTCATACATATTTGTTCACTCAATTAATGAGAACTTTTGAATATGGAAATAACTTTGATAGAACAACAAAATGCTCATCCATGAACATAGAAAAAGTCTACGTACACAGTTAAGTATTGAATATAGAATGAGCAAATGTGATACAAAATATTTATTACTATATATGCAAACATCAATATATATTTGTGTCTAATTTTGTAAAATTCTTTCTATGTGCATAATAATTATGTACATATTACTCACTTAGATGCACATAATAGTCGATAATACTAAGATGATCACATTTGTATATTATCATTTATTATAATTTTATTGGTTGAATGACCCCACAACTCATATATGTTACGGATAAAATGATAAACAAAATATAATACATAAACAAGATCGTAGCATCGTTGACTATCATACATCATGCCATTTTAAATCAGGATCAGAATGAAATCCCCAACATCCTCTATGTCCAAAACCCTAGTCTCCAATACTCAAATGTATTCTCAACTGCACAATTGTAATTCGAGATTTGAATGACTATGCAAATGATGGAACAAAACTCATAAGAAAACATAGATTTGGGTATGATCAAAGAAACAACTCACAAAAAAATAAAAATAAATAAATAAAATAACAAAGCAAAATTATCTGCTTCTAAACAAGCAACAAAGGTAGAGTTGATTGAACTTACAAATTTAATTCATCTTGCAAGAATACTTCCTTATGACAGAAAATATGTATATACTATAAACAAACATAGAAAATTGCTGCCCTACTTGGTCAATAGGTAGTTATTTTTTTCTACTTCTAGCTGCCACTGCTGTTCCCTTTTATGATAATCCCTTGCTCTGTATATCAAAACCTCTCTGCAGAAGAAGCTTTTGAATTGGTTCTTCACTACAAACTACGTTAAAAATGCGATTTCTCTTATTACCCAACTGACGATAAAGGCTGTAATGAGTTGGATTCGCGTGAAAATGCTGCAACCAATCTCTCCTTTGTGAGCTGTTCGGATCCTTGGGATTTGATCACAAATGTGTGAAACACCGTATCATTCCCAGTAGCGAGTTTCGACTCAACAACCGTGATTTGAGCGTCTTTGAATGCTTGGATGACTCTTGATACTGGGTGGGTATCCAAAGGGCAACTAACCCTCACAACAACTTCATCGTGAGCAGCTTTGATTTCGATGCCTGGAACTTGGTTTTGATTTTCTGAATTTGGGTTGGCCTCCAAAGCAGGTGATGATTGATCTATCGATGTGCTCCCCAATTTTTCCCTCTCTGATTCCATGTCCTTGAGCTTCCTCTGAAGCTCGGTGATGTATGCTATGGCATCTCCCAACAGTGAGGCTTTGTCCATCTTCGAAATATTGGGCACAACAGCTCGCAATGCATAGAACCTTTGGTTTAGTTTCTCTCGCCGCTGCCTCTCTGCCTCCACATGGTTGAGCGGTTCTTCTCTTCCATTCGCAGGCTTTCGTCCCCGTTTCCGAGGCCTCTTTTCATCGACTGGCCCTGCCCGCTCGTCCTTGCCAGAAGCCTCGACATCTGAATGCTCAGACTCAATGCTAACTGGCCTGGAAATTATAGAAGGCCTTGAAGTAGCGCCGCCTGTAAAATCAATTTGCATTGGTGCCGTCTTTTGAGGTTGGTATTGGTTAAGCCGAAACTCATCCCTAACACCACTGACACCATTGACAAGCTCTTGTAGATTGTTTGTTGCAGCCTGAGGACTGTAAGTTTCAACTGTGGCCCCTTGGTTCACACTACGAAATTGAGTCCAACCCGAACCATGAAGTCCATTTCGAGCATTTGGGAATGGAATCCGATTCCCATTCGAGAACGTTTCCCACGGCCTCTCCTCTGCCTTCCTAACAGCAAGCTTTTCCCTAAATTGGGAATGGCTGGAGTTCAAATCCTGCCCAAAAATCTTCGGAACCACCCCATTTGATCGATCACCAAAGCCTAAATTGGTGAAATGGGCATTTCCATCTTTCTTCTGGCTCATAACCGGAATAACTGCCATTGGCTTGGCTCTGATAGGTGATGAAAATGCTGAAAATGATGATTTGATTGACTGCACCAACTCTAAGCTCTCTGGTATAGATCTCACCGACCCAAATTCAACTACTCCAATCTTAGTTGGGATCAAAACAATGGTCTGGATACCCGCGGACTTTGCAAGGAATGATCTGAAACAATAGTCAGACGATGTCTTCATCGCGTCTGAGAGCCAAATATGCTTCCCAGATGCAAAACACTTCCCGGGGCCGCCTTCCCCACGAGGGAACGAAAAGTACATGGATGCTAGAAAGAACATTTCAATATCGGTCACACGGTCCAATCCAAAGGCATAACTATCTTCATCCGATCCCCCAAACAGTGTGTGCAATTTCTGAAGTACCCTTTTCCTCATCCTTTGTTGGGTCTCATCCTCGAGTCGAAAATTGAAAATTTGTGTAACTTCCGATTCTTCCCCCTCCTTCGGCTCCCTACAAGACCCATCTCCCCATCCTAAAACCAAATCACCGTCCTTGGAACGTGAAATTTGCCAGAAAAATGCATAATTCCAACTGAAATTGGCGGTGTTGGGGCGGTCCACCAGATCCGAAAGAAAATTCTGCAAATTCTCATCACTCCCCACCACCATCAACGAGCATTCAGCCGAGACTGAGCTCGACATCAAGTAATCGAAAGCTCGACTGCCCAAAACCTCCGCCACCATAGCCTTGTCTTCATCACTCCAAACCAAACCCCCCATGCCCAACTCTACTTTCATCTCAAAACACCCGTAAAATTAAAAAACAAAGAACCACCCAGAAACAAAAACACTTGAACTTTCAATACCCAGTTCAAATCTATTACCAAAACAACAGAAACAGACTTGATTTTTCAATACCCAGTTCAAATCTATGCCCACTTCAACCAAAAAAGACTTGAAATTTCAATACCCAGTTCAAATCAAAACAGTCAAAACAGAGTTGAAATCTATACCCAAACCAACCAAAACAGAAGTGAAATTTCAATACCCAGTTCAAATCTATGTAACAAAACAACCAAAACAGACTGAAATGAATTCAAATCCAATACGTTCAAGATATGAACAAGCAAGTCAAGAATAAACGCATCTTAGTTGTCACACTCCAATACATCTTCTTTTTCAACGCCCATTCGGTCATAGCTCAATTTTCTCAGATCTCACAAGCTCAACAGCTAGAAACAACAAAACCCAAATCAAATTAAACTAAAAATAAATGTATGCATGTATGTAAAAACACAGAAAGCACAAAATTGAAAGAGGGTACAAACCATTATTGGCTGTTGATAAGCAGGATAACAAGTAACAATCTTGTACCGAAAATATTCCCCGACGGTGACAACCCAATTGAGAAAACTTTTAATTTTCCCGGAAAACAAACGATCGGTAGTTTGAACAACAACAACGAGAGAGAGAGAACTTTTCTCCGTTTCGAGCAAAGTGAAATTTTTAGAGAGAAAGAGAGAGAGAGAGCGAGAGAGGTGAGAGGGCGTTGCTTCTGCTCTCTAAATCCTTAACTGCACGTGTCGACTGTGGTTAGTGGGTTTAGAGTTCAAAAAGTAACCATGGTTAAGTAGGAGAAAAAAAATGAGCTTGATGATTGGAGGTTGAGAAGTAGTCGGCAACGATTTTGTGTAGTTTGTTTTATTTTATGTGAGTTCTAAAAAAAATGTGTCGATATTTAATTATCTAGTGTTTTACAAAATAATATATTGCGATGTGTTCCTCTAATAATAAGAGAACATGTAATTGCTTTTGAAAAAAATATAAATATTTTAAATATATGATTATTAATAATTAGACGGATATATGGTCATGTTAAATTCTTGACACATCTGATAATTTCTTATTTAACAGAATTTGTATAAGTGATTTAATTGGTAGTGTGTTAAATATGTGAGTTTTGTTATAGTAAAATATCTAGACATCTCATGTTTAATTTATGCTTAATTTTCTAATGTGTTAAATATGAGAGCTATATTATAGGAAAATATATCTCAATTTCTCATGTTTGATTTTTATGTATTGTAAAAATATTATGAATTTAATGAATATTTATGATTTGCAGATGAGGTTTGTATATATAACTCATTTGTATGAGCTATTTAATTGCTAGTGTGTTAAATATGGGAGTTTTGTTATAGAAAAATTTATAGGCATCTCATGTTTAATTTATTCTTAATTACTATAATGTGTTAAATATGAGAGCTTAATTATAAGAAAATATCTCAACATCTCATGTTTGATTTTTATGTGTTGTAAAAATATATTGGTTTGATTTATAGATTATGTTTATAATGTTTTTTTTTTTTTTTTTTGATGGTGTTTGCACAAAATAATTTTAAAATTGTGTTTAAATTTTAAATTTGATAAGAAATTTGTAAAATAAAAAGAAATTTGTAAAATCTCCTCAAGTGGAGATTTTTTATTTGAATCTCTCCTCATCTTTTTGTCCTAACTCTTAGGTTCTCTTCATAAATTCATTTTTAAATTTAAAATCTAAACATAATTGAGTTAAGATAAATAGACGACAGAAGAGGCAAACATAAAAATCTGAACGTAAAAAGGAAAACTGTAGAGACCTAGACTTACCCACTTAGAATTTTCTAGATAGGTATTTATATGATGGTGATTAAATTTGTGTAGTGTGAGATTCATGTATAAAATAAATTTGAATCATACGAAAAAATTTAAAGATGAATTGGTAGTATTATTCTTGTAAAAATATTGGCTGTTGAGGAATAATGTGATAAAATTCTTGGTAAGAATCTAAGATAGTGTTTGGTAGAGTTTTCTAAATATGATTTGAGAATAGGAGTTGTATTTTGAGTTTGTGAGTTTTGGAATTATGATTTGAGTGTGAAAAATTTGTTTTGTGAAAGAATTTTGAAAAGGGTTTTGAATTGAGTGAAAATTTTTTGATGTAACATATGATATTTGATGTAACATATGACATATAATATTTGAAAACCGTAAACAGACGTCAAACGTAAATAAAGGAGTAGAAATATATTTAGAAAATACAACTAAACACATCCAAAGTTTTTATCTTTCAAACTTTTTATGTCAGGTTTCTACACGCTTCATGTTCAGTTTGAAAACTTGATTATTTTAGTTAATTTTTTAATTATTTAGCTATTTTAACTTAGCTAAAAAAGTTATATTTAAAATAAAGATTTTTTTTTTTTTTTATAATTGATTTGATAGTTATGAGAGAAAAAATAAAATAATTATGATTTAAATATAATAATTTATCTTATTAATTATTTTAATAAATTTTTTTTTTAAAAAGCCATATCCCAAACAGGCCTCACTTACTTTCTAACAATTTTAGTACATCTACAATGTCTAAGGAAGTTGACTGGTGGGTCCAAAGCAAAAGCAAAACTGAGGTTAGAGGAAAGTGAAGAAAAATGTCAAAAGTTTTATTAAATCAGATCATGTGGATTTTAGGTGCATCCTGTACCTATGTGAAATATTTAAAAAAAAAAAATTGATAAAATTTTTAAGGTGTCTAATATTACTCAAAAGTGAATAATCAAGCAATTTCATCCATTTGATTATGCCATATTCTTTCATCATCATAAAAACAATTTATAAAAAAAAATAGGTTTTAAAAAACAATCCTAGGAAACCAACCTGTGAGGTTTAAAGTTGGATGATGCTAATATGAAACACAAGTAATATGACACAAGACAACCATGGCCCCTAATTGAGTAGAATCTAAGGCAACTAAAGATAGAAAATTATTCCAAACACATCCTTAATCTTGCTAATGAGGGTTATGCTATATATATATATATTATATGTATATATTTTTAGGTACAAGCATGGGACCCTTTAATAGCCTATCTGCACATGACAATGAACAATTGATCAATGGTTCAGATTGCTACTTGTGATTTTATCCATATATATCATTTTTGTTATGTAATAATTGTGTAGCAAACATGAAAACATATGGTATATGCATTAGTGGGAGAGAGATGAAAAGGTCAACTTGCACCTTGCATGGGAACCATTGAAAGTCAGGGGTTCACATATGTTCTCACTTTAACAAGTGGATCACAATGGGATATTATTTAATGTTGAAATTTATGTAAAAATTATTATAAAAATAATGAAAATGTTAGAAAAAAATTTAGTAAAAGCATTTTGAAATTAATGAAAATGTCTTATAATTTTATTTATTTTTTTTATGTCCTAAGAAAATTTGTTAGCAAAATCATAATTATTTCACTGTTTGATCAAAAACATAAGAAAAAAGACACACATGTCATCTCATCAAAATCAATATTGAATTTTTTCTTCATTTGAACAAAAATGACATTCGTGGTGAGATAGATGGGAAGGGAGTGGAGGTTTTGAGGGTGGTTGGCAACGGTGGAAAAAGAGTTGAAATGAGAGAGAATGGTAGAGGAGTGGCTGGTTGTAGATGGGGTGATGATGGACGATGGGAAAAGTAGGAAAGAGGCTTTCATACTGGGAAGGTGGAGAAGAGGTTGGCCGATAATGGATAAATTAGGATTTGCAACAAAAAAAGATAAGAGTAGATGAGAGAGGTAAATGAGTGTATTTTGGTAATTTTAGATTTTAATCACCGTTTTATAATTAATTTATAACTTTTCATATCTAATATATAATTATTTGTTATTTTTCCACTCTTTTGTAATTAATTTTGGTCTTCTTATTTATTTTTTACTTCCAAAACGTAGTGACAAACTTTACTGATAAAACAATATTGACCCCATTTTAATTAAATAGTCAACCGACAAAAGATGACTTATTCAGGTTGTTTTAGAGAGTTGATTAAAAATTAATTTTTTAGCCTTTTTTTTAATTTTTTATGAAAGAAGTATGTAAAAAAGTAGAAAAATAATGGCTGTGTTTGGTTGTGCTTTTGAAATGTGATTCTACATGTTAGTTTCAGCTCCATGTTTGGTAAGAGTTTTGGAATTAATTTTCCAAAACTCTGTCCATTCTGCGCGTTTTTTGTATTTTTTTTGGCTAGGGGAAGACCACCCGGTCGTCCTTGGGGACATCCACCCGGATGTCCTCTGCTGTACAGATTTTTTTTTTTTTTTTTGCAATTGATTTATATAATTGGAAAAAATATTTTCTGAAATTTTTTTATTTTTTAATGTGCTTTAAAATAATTTTGAGTTGTATGTTTAGTTATGAGTTGTAAATTTTTGTATCACATATCAAATATCACATCAACAATTCCCCACTCAAATCAAACCTCTTTTCCAAAACTATTTTCAAAACTCTTTACCAAACAAATTTTCTACACTCAAATCATAATTCTACAACACACAAACTCAAAATACAACTCATACTCTCAAATTACATTTACAAAACACAGCTAAACGCAACCAATGTGATTCAAAAAAACTAAACAACTAAAAAATTAACTTTTAACCAACTTATCAAAATAGACCTCAATGTGCTCCAGAATTCAAAATTTAGTCAGAGAACCACGTAAACAATATAACATGATTATTCCGATACAGCCTAATAAATTTCCATGCATTCTACATGCATTTTTTAATGAATTATTTTCACGCACATTAACGTTAAAAAAATAATAATAATAATAATAAAATATTCAACTCGTTTAGTTTGGTTTTTAAAAATTAGGATTTTGTTTGGAAGAGTTTTGGAATTGATTTCAACTCTTAGTTTGTATATGGTGTTTGATTGTAGCTTTCAAAAATGAATTCCACGCTCATTTTTGAAAACTCGATTGAAGGTGGAAAAATTTGAACTAACCAGAGGTCTGGCCGGTTGACCGGAATAGTACATTTTTTTTGGCAATTGACACATGTTAATTTTTATATATTCAATAAAAAATATTTTTTGAATTTTTTAAAATTTTTTATGAGCTTTAATGGAATTTTGAGTTGTGTGTTTGGTTATGAGTTGTAAGTTTTTGTATCAAATATCATATGTCACAGCAAAAATTTCTCACTCTATTCAAAACTCATTCACTAAACAAATTTTCCACACTTAAATCATAATTCTAAAACTCACAAACTCAAAATACAACTCTATTCTCAAATCATATTTAGAAAACTTTGCCAAACACAACTTAAGTTTTTTAGTTTTTGTTTTCACTTAACTTTTTTATATTTTTCATAAATATTTTACTTTTTAAGTGTATTTAAAATAAATTTTTTTTTTTAAAGAATTATTTACATGAAGGCCCTTGAACTATTGAAGAGCATTACTTTGGTTTCTTAATCTACAAAAGCGTACAAATAGATCTAGGGGTGTGCGCGGTGCGGTTCGGGCAATTTGAAAGTAAAATTACAAACCGAATGGCGGGTTAGCGGATTAGTGAATTAACAAATTGCGATTTGAAAGGTTTTTGGCGGATTGATGGATTGAAGAATATTCTAACTAATTATCATACATTTGCATAATATATAACACTAATTTATATAATATTTTTTAGATATATAACACAAAATAATTTTTACATAATATGTTTTATATATATAACCACTAATTTGTAATAAATTTCATATCTTAAACCTTTTTCACATTCATTTTTACATTGATATTTCATTAGAAGTTAAAAAATATATACACATTAACTATAGCGGAGCGGAGCGGTTCAATTAGCGGATTATAAATTTTAAAATTTAAACCGCGGTTAGCGATTAGAGCTGTACGAATTGATACGGATCAGATTAGACGGTATTTTGCATAGCCCTAAATAGACCCTATAAATTATAAAAATGTATAAATTGAACATTTTAACATAAGGGGTCAAAGTGAAATACGCCAATAATTTAGGAGGTTTATTTATGTACTTTTATATTTTAAGGGGCAAAGAAATAATTCTAAATAATTTAGAGGTTTATTTATGTATTTTTATAATTCAAGAGTTAAAATGATAATTTTTAATAATTGAAGGGATCTCCTTATAAATAATTATTTTTTAAAAAAAACACGGGGAAATAGTCACGTGAAAGTAGTTGGTGTGGGGGAGAGAGTCTTGGTAGAATCAAAAAATTTCACGCACTAAACGCAGTCACGCAGACTCAGCTTTGTCTTATCACGCGTTTTGGGATGCCCCTATCTACTGCTATTTGCTACCCCTAACTAACACCGAAAACACACACGTTTTACACATCTCACCATACATCAGCCACGTGCCACCTCTGCCACGCGTCACCATCCTAGCCATTCTCGATTTCGACAAAAACGCAAAAGTTATATATATATACACTTGTAAAAAACACACATCACAAAAAGTATGAGTAGAGTCAAATTACATTATTGTCCCTTTAGTTTCAACGATATTTCACTTTCATTTTTCTCAATTTAGGCCAAGTTTGGGAAGACTAAATAAGTGTACTTTTTGCCTTTTTATGAAATATGGGTTGGGTTTGAAGTGATGTGTTAGAGAGGTGATGTGACTTAAATAAGATGATATGAATTAAATAGGATAGTAATTTTTTAAATTTTTTTGAGGATATCAAACTTGGCCTTAATTTTGAATGAATCTTTTCTATCTTATTTTTACCATTTAATGTGTTGAGCTAATTATTTATACTGTATTGAAGATTTATATGAGTTATATTGTGTTGACAAATAAATAATAAGTATTATATAGTATAAAAATATAATAAATACAGCGTATTGTATTTGAATTAATTGCTTTTATAATTATATGAATTTTACATTGATCTCTATAAATTTAACAAGTACTGTTTTTCGCATAAACTATGGATAAATTATATATTGGCATTATTAAATACTAATTGCATTATATCATAAAAATATCTAAATTTCATAATTTTACTTCAATTCTTTGCTCATATTTTTTGACACAATCATCATTTTATATTTCCAATCAAGATTGTATTTTTGATATCAATATTAAAATTTAATAATACGTCAAAACTTATGCCGAATTTAACACCAAAGATAAAAATGTCAAATTTTAATTTTTTTTAAATAATTGAGAACTGTATTCTTAGACTCTTTTAAGAAAACCTTCTGAGTGAAAATTTAAAGATCAAATGACACTTTTTAATCACATAATTGTAACAAATAAAAAAAATCAGTATAAGTCCAACTTGAGTTGGACAAACATGTACATGTTTTTTTATCTTTACAGGTATGGCTATAAAAATAAAATGATGAGAATGAAAGAGAGACTATTTCAAATGTTTTTTAAAAATGGGTTTTAATTTATAAAAATGAAAAAGGTCTCGCAAACCTCGTGAAGAGCACGTGAGGCCAACGTGAAGTAGAGAGAATCTTCGGCTTTGTGCCTAAGAACGTGAACTGCATTTAATAATACACTTTAGAAGGTGCACATATATATATATATATATATACACAGGAATGATAGAGATTACTAAAAAATCTCATCACTAATAGCTTTAATGAGTTGGAAAATGTAAAAAATTAAAAAAAAAAGAAAAATACAATAGACAACCATCACATCAAAGGGAGAACCACCTCATTAGTGCTCTCCTAATACTTTCTTTTTAGTGTTTCTAAACATTAATCATATATATATATATACACACACATATATAAATAATTATTTAAATATGTAATTTTAAAATATTATTTCATATTATTTCTCATTTTATACTTGTGAAATTATCACCAAAATTTTAATAAAACATACAAAATCTCACAATTTTATTTAATTTGGCCTCGTTTGTCATCTCTTAAAAAAGTCAAAAAGTCACTATCTTGTTTAAGTCATATCATTTTATTTAAATCACATCATCATCTCTCTTCTACATCACTTCAAACTCAATCCATATCTAACTCATATTTTATAAAAAATTAAAAAATACACTTATTTAAAATATTTCAAACAACTCCTAAATATCAAATTAAAACACAACATAAATTTATTCTAAAATCACCTCGTCATTTAAACCTGTACACGACAATGTCAATAGACCACGTATTATAATTTTATAACAATAATAATACTTATTATTAAGCGTGTAACGTGTAAGGCGTGTGTGTATATATCCGATAATACCACGTCGTTTTGGACGTCTGTTTCTTGTCTTCTAATAATCAGAAGTTTGTCGTTTTCAGGCACTCCTCCGACGGTGATTTTACGACTTACAAATTGGTCAGAAATTTTTATTTGAAATTGGAAATTCATCATAAACAGATCATGGTCCCACAGGATTTGGTGAATACTACCCAAGGTGGCGCTTTGCTTTTATTTATCATAGGTATGATGAAAAAAAAATTATGAAAAAAATTATGAAAATTTTATGACTCTTGAATTACACTTAGAATAAAATATCACATACTAATTAGAGTAATTTAAAAATTATAAATTTTTCATGATTATTTTCATAAAAAAAATTTCATGATTCTTAACTTTTCTCTTTATTTATTTATATATTTTGTAAAAAAAAAAGCTTTTTGGAAGTATCAGTGCTTCTGTATATCTTGATTTCAAAATAATCAGTCGTCAGTTAAATTTAATTTAACTCATAAGAAAGAATCTTTCGATGGAGCACTAGTGGGTGTCAATTATCTTGTCACAACAGCCGTCCCAAGTTGTTATGCGATAAGAGTACAGTGCGTCTATGGACACACCTCCAAATATTAATCTCAGGACCTCCTGTTCAGTAAGGGAATTAGCTTACCATCAGGTCACCACTCCCGTGGTTAATGTTTTGCTATTTGGTGGTGCTTTCATCTAAATCATTAAAAAATTATTTATATAAAAAATTTAATTAACCGTAATATTTAAGAAGACATTTGAAAATCTAGACGGGTACAATGGATCGAAACGGCTACTAATATTTGGCTTGAGGGGTTGCTCGGGCTGATTTGCTACTCGGTGAGACAATAACTTGTTAATACGATGATCCAAATTTAGTTCGAGAGGAAGATTAATTACATTGGGACTGAGATAAATTACATCTTCAAATTATATTTATCTTAAAAAAAACACGATAGTTTGTTCTCAAAATTAAATTTGTTTATATTTTAAAAAAAATATAATATGATCGTGTGATTATTAATGTTCGATATATTTAATTTTTTACGTAAATAATTTATTAAATTAATTTTATAAAATAAATAATTCAAATTATTAAAAAGTTTACTTTTTGTTTATGACTTCTTTTTTACTATAGCTTATAAAAATTGTTGTTTCTATAACTTATTTTTTAGAATGGATGTTTTAAGTGAATTCTTTTAATTTTAAGTCTTTTTTTTTTTTTGTTTTGTTTTAAGTATGACTAATTTTTTTCTTTTTCAAAACTTCGAATTTTTTCAACCAAATCAGCTCATGAAATTTAATTAGTATATAGCGCATGTGCGTAGTATATTTTTAATATCTGATTAGTAGACCCGAGAAGATAAATGCTCTATCCTCCATGCCATCACTCCCAATTACATTTTTAATGAGAAGACAAATAATACTATCAATTAAAATAATGTTTGGTAAAATTTTAGAATTATGATTTGATAATAGAGTTATATTTTGAGTTTGTGAGTTTGAAATTATGATTTGAGTGTAAAAAATTTGTTTGGTTATGAGTTTTGAATTAAGTTTGAAATTTTTGATATGACATATGATATTTGATTAAAAAACTTACAACTCATAACTAAACACATAACCCAGAATTCTATTCAAAACTCATAAAAAATGTAAAAAAAATCTGAAAATAATTTTTATTTAAAATATAAAAATAAAAAGTTTCAAAAAAAAAAATACAATCACTGTTCCGGTCAACCGGCCGAACGTTCGGAGGGACGTTTGGAATGATGATTGGGTAGATATATTTTCAACAGTGGGTGTGGAATTAATTTTTCAAAGCTCTCACCAAACATCACACTCAAACCGTTTGGTGGAATTAAATTTACAAACCTCTACCAAATAGAGTCATAACTTTTTTCAAAATCTCTCTCTCCTTTTAAAATTATTTGTCATCTCATTAGAGGTGGAATTAAAGATTATAAAATAAGAGATGTAGCAAAACTCATTACAGAATAATGTGAGAATGTGACAATTCCTTATTTTAAAATATATATATATATATGGTTTGATTGATTACTATTTTCAAAGGGTCATTTGTTATTAATGGGAGAATAATGTTTAACCAATTAGAATATCAATATATATTTTTATATTTTCATAAATTTTTAAAGTATATTTTAATTATTATTTTTAATGATTTAAGCATATTAGCATCCCTCCCTTTTTCATTTTTAGATTATTACTACTCTGTTTTAGTATAAGAGAAAAAAAAGATATGTGAATAAGCTATTCCACATATCCGCTAGGAAGCATTATCCTTAGTATCACATAATAATTTGAAAAATATTCCACCACACTCATATCAAGACCAAAAATAAAGTGGTGCTTTGAGTACCCACTAAATAACTATGAAAACTCAAACCCAAAGCATTATAACTGTCACGATCCAAACCCGTCTCTATAGGTTTAGCTTGTTAACCGGCCAGTAATCCTTCAACTACCGAAGGCCTCTGAATAGATCATGGCATAATAAGGGGTTGCGGAAGCAAAATATATAAAAAAAACATACATAGCCCATTGAACTGTGTAGACATATATGAGATAGAAATTCGAAAACTTACACACAGAACCGTGACGTCATACGTATAATAGTCTTATGTCACATTCATTACAGATAAAGCAAAAAGGGAACTTAGCCCATTATATAGATAAACCAAAGCTTGTTCATGTATCAAAAGAAAACAAGGTCTTAAATGATCATAAAAAATGGCCACAATACTTGACTTAATCCGAAACCTCCTCGGGAGACACAAAAGGGTGGCTGACAAACCATAACTCCAGGTCATCAACTCTGAGCCTGGTCACGTGTTTGGTCACCTACATACACAATATAAATAGAGTGAGCAAAGCGCAATGAATAATAACGGAGTAAAGAATTTAATAAATGATGTTCCATAGCAGATTTCAAATCAGAAACAGCTTCAGATTCGCATACTTAACCAGAAATCATAGTAGTTATATGTGGTACATCCATTTAGCTATCATATCGTATCAAATTTGCATAGTCGATACCGACGACCACATAGGTCCACATCTTGTGCACAAGTAGCCATGGTATTGTTACCTCCAGGCGAGGGCCACGTGAATATAGGCCTCGGTATTGTTACTCCTGGGCAAAGGCTACATGGATATGAGCCACAATAATATTACCCCTGGGTGAGGGCCACGTGGATATTGGCCACGGTATTGTTACCCCCGGGCTAGTGCCGCGTGAACTAAAGATGTGTCACGACCCAAACCCGCCCCTATGGTTTTAGCACCGTAACCGGCCAGTAATCCGTGATTACCGAAGGCCGGCTTAACAGTAGAACAGTAAAACAGAGTACAGGGGCTGGCGGAAGCCAAAACAGTAATTTAAACAATGTCCAATGAGCTGTGACAGTCTGTATGCAAAAAAACTTTTCATAAAACAATATGTACAACATTTACAATCATTCAGGACAGGGACTTAATTCCTGTTAAAACAGTACAGTAACAGTCTATACAGGCTATACAAAACAGAACAGAAGAGGGAAACTAAAACACCCTTAAGCCATAGCTTGGCAGGCTCGGAACCTCGCAGTGAGGCACAGTGGTTGGCTTGACAAAAGGGGAGTCTAACACACGCTCCTAGCTCCGGTCTGGTGCCTGAACACCTACATATATATATAAACAGTGAGCTAAAGCCCAGTGAATAACATAATGCGTAAAGCGGTTAAGAATGAATGTCCTTACAGTAATGAAAACAGTTCATTAAATCAGTATTTCAGTCATTCGGTCATAACAGTCATATGGTACATCCATTAGCATAGCAGTACAGTAAACAGTAGGTCTAGAAAGACCGAACAGTCAATGATGGCCATCATAACAGAAGTTCCAAGATAGGAACTAACAGAGATCTCTGTAACAGTAGCAGTAACAGTAGTTGCTATGGATGCCACAATACAGTTCAGAATAGAGGACATACATTCATTCAGTTAACAGTATCAATTCAGAAACAGTACAGTTTAACCATTCAGAAGATATTCATATTTGAACATATCTTTACACAGTTGTTACTCACAGAGTTCTGGGCTACAGATAAGCTAGTGCGCATCTCCGGATGCCAACCTTACACAGTTACAGAGTGAACACACACTACATAGTTGGGGAAACAATAACTTATCCCTAATTTGCCTCGGTGTGGTTCTATATCAATATCCTCATTAAGATGCCTTAAACATGCCCTAGGAATGCCTAGGATGGAAAGAGGATGTAAAGTTGCACTTAGAAACACTTTTCAAAATTTTCAGAAAACAGGGGTCTCGCTCGAGCATGGCTTTCTACGCTCGAGCAGACATGCAAACAAAAGAGCTCTGCTCGAGCGTGACTTCCGTCGCTCGAGCGGACTGCAAGCTACAGTGAAAATACTGGATGCTCAAAATTCACGCTCGACGGGCG
This sequence comes from Camellia granthamiana, assembly GCA_036172215.1. Classification (NCBI taxonomy): domain Eukaryota; kingdom Viridiplantae; phylum Streptophyta; class Magnoliopsida; order Ericales; family Theaceae; genus Camellia; species Camellia granthamiana. The sequence continues at coordinate 4,069,540 of CM069908.1, read as the reverse complement.
CTCGACCCCTGCTTGAGCGTGAGACACAAGTCCTCGCTCGAGCGTGAACTCTCTCGCTCGAGCGGACTGTAAGCTCATGCAAAGTACTGGATACACGCATTTCACGCTCGAGCGTCACTTTCCTCGCTCGAGCGGACGGCATGATCACAGAGTGTACGCTCGAGCGTGAAGTCCTACGCTCGAGCGTGGGTCCAAATTCTGGAATTTCCAAATTGAACCTCCAAGCTCAAAACTCAATTTTAATGCATCAAAATCGGTCCTCTTGGGCTCATTTTTTGGAAAACACTTCAAAACTCATAATATAACATGTTTCAAAGATCAATTTGAGAAATCAAAGCCCAAAGGTAGTTCAATTAAACACAAACTTCAAACCAAATTCATGAACATGACTTCAATTGAACATGCATGCACTTAAACAACTTTCAAGCCTCAAATACATGCTCTAATGAGCCAATTCTTACAAAAACATGATGAATTCATGGGTTATGATCAAAAGATGGACATGCGTGCGAGGAATTATAAACTTACAACCTCAAAACTTCCAAATACATACATGCATGCAAGCCTCAAGCTTCAATTCAACAATTTAGTACCAAATCTAGACTCAACTCATCAATTAGCATGAGACATGCAAGAACTAACTTGAATACAACAATAAAAGGTTGAATTTCCTACCTTGGGTCCTCAAATACAAGTCTAGAGCTCAATCAAGCAAGAACTCCTTTAAACTTCTTAATTTCCAAGCAATTATTTGATGAAACCAAGGTTTTCTTCTCTCCTTCTCACTCTAGGTCGGCAATAACAAGGAACTTGGCTGATGAAATGTTTTGTTTAGATGTATAATAAGGCTCAAGAATGTGTTGGCTAAGTGGCCCACTCAATGGCATCATGGTAAATAAGTCCAACTATGCAATTTAGCTTAATTCAATCTAATTTAATCATACCAAATCACACTTCAGATAAATATGCCAATAATTCACATAAATTCTAATGATCACAAAACATCGATCAATTTCAGTTTCGGCCGCCGATAAGGCCTTCAATTCGCAATTTAAAACATAAAACATAGACAACTAATTTCAATAGTCAACAGATAGATATGCATTTAAACTAGCATATTCAATCAGTCAGTTCAGTATTTCAATCAATTCAATTACTTATCGTAATCAGTCTCAGTTTAGCAGTAATCAGTAGCGTTATCAGTGATCAGTGGTGAGGGTTATTACAAGATGCCACAAATACATTTCAGAGAGATGGACGTTCATTCATGATTCTTAAAATAGCAATTTAGAAAACCGATCATTTTATATCATCGAAAAATAATTAAAGTTAAACATAATTTTACAGAGTTATTACTCACAGATTATTCCAGAGCTGACAGACAAAGCAGGAAAATCAAATCAAATGGCTTATGGCGCGTGACCTACACAAACATAACAGATACGTCCTTGAAACACACATCGGGATATCATTTAACTTATCACATTTTGTTCCTAGTGTGTTTCTAAGTCTTATCTTCATTATTATGTCTTAGTCTTGGCCTAGAAATGCCTAGAATGCAATGGGGATGCCAAAACATATTGTTCAACACTTAGCCAAACATGCTAAAAACAAGGTCCTCGCTCGAGCGTAGCTTTCTTCGCTCGAGCGAAGGTTCAAAAATGAGAGTGGTCGCTCGAGCGTAACTTCCTTCGCTCGAGCAGTCTGTAAACTCTACAAAAGTACTGATTATGTGATTTCTCCGCTCGGCGGCTGCTCGAGCGTGTGACTGAGATCTTCGCTCGAGCGCAACTGTTGTCGCTCAAGCAGTTTAAAAAACATGTGAACTTCTGAGAGTGTGCAATTTATGCTCAAGCCAACTTTTTGTCGCTCGAACGGAGGTGCAAAACACTAAGTGGTCGCTTGAGCGGAAAGACAAAATCTGGAATTTCTAGATTGCTCTTCCAAGTCCAAACTCAAATTCAAAGTTGCAAATTATGGTCTTTTGGGCCGAAAACTTGAGAAAACACTAGTAAACGTGTAAATCATTGAGAATTGAATATCATTTCATGAAATCAAGGCCTAAAAGCACGTCAATTGTTCAAAACAAACTCAAATCTTTGAAAACATAACATGCATGAGATGGTTTTGCTTCAGGGCTTCCAAGACATGATCCATTGGTATAAAATGATACAACACAAGATGAATTCTCCAAACAAATGTGGGATAACCACATGCATGTGGGAATTCTTGGAATCAAATTCAAAATGCTATGATATATGCATGCATGCATGCATGATACACCCTTATATTCATCTATCTAAGTTTGATTCTTGCATTACACAACTCAATTCTTTGGATTCACATGCTAAGTGACTCAATGTCAAAGTTAAAAGGTTGAATTCTTACCTAACAATCTTGGGTTCACGAGTGTAAAAGCTTAAATCTCCAACTTCACTTTTATTCTTCAACAACTCCTAATAATTCACTCCTTTCAAGCTCCTGATCTCAATTCTTTCCTTCTCTCTCTCTCTCTCTCTCTCTCTCTCTCCACGTTTGAGCTCAAGAATATGAGTGAATGAGAGTGTAAAGTATATAAGAGGTGATGGGGGTGGTGTAGCTTGCTTTTCGTGCTCCGTTCGGATACAATAGCCCTACAGTTCGGACTTCCATTGTTCTGAATTTGATTTCACAAGTGCAATGTGAAATAGAGAGACACAAATGAGTCCAAATCCGGCAATTCTTTTGGAAAAACGATTTTGAATCAAAATGCCAAAAATGGACTGTTTTGCCAGATTACAGAGTCGTCACCTAAATATTTTTAAAAAATTTAGGAAATCCGAGAATCGTGCCAAAGGCCACTTATTTGTTATCACCAAAGTGTCTCGGCTCAGGAACTTAGGTACGAGAGGAGAAGGTCATGAATTGAGCACCCCACTCGTTCGATCAAAGATCGGCCTTTACTAATTATGATGTGATGTTTATTTACATTATATGCTCTTATTCCAATTTATTAGGTTATTTTACTATGTGAAGTACACAAGTATAGACTAATTTGCAAAAATTGGAACACTTTAATTTATGTTTGTTTAGAATATGTACCATTTGAAAAAGTGATCTCATATGTACCTTACTCAAATTATTTCAATTTGAACAATTAGCCTTCACCCACAGGCATTCAAGAGTTATATCACTTAAGCACGTAGCCTCATGGTGTTATATTTGATATGGCAACAATCACACGTAATGCAACATGCTAAAGTAATAAGTGTTCACCTAGTAAGCCAAATAAAGCAAAACAATTAGAAAACACATATGCTCCTAAATAATGCAATATGACTAATGTGACACATACAATTATGCAAATAACAAGTTCGGCTACTAGCATGGCATTTGATTCAATCCAAGACATGGAATAAAACACGTATTCAAGCAAAGGTTTTGATCTTGACATTGGTTAGAATGATGAGCCGAACTCTTATGAATGCAAGACAAATGGATACAAGTTAGGGAAAAATGCTAAGAAAAAACGATGCTCTATGCTACCATGATAAGCAAGTAAATAAAATGGAGAAATAAATGGGGTTGGAAGACATACACACATTATTACATATTTGCCCTCATACAAAAGGGTCTATTTGCCCTCATGCAAAAGGGTTTGAATGAGTGTCCAAGTGTCCGAATTAAAACTAGCTATTACAAAACCGAATGATTAATGAAAAGCTAGCTAACAACAATGATATTATAACAATAATAATTACAACAATGATAATTACAACCATAATTATTAATACAAGCAACAATGAGGCACAACGATTGCATGCACAATGACCAGAAACTACTCTGTCTGCCCAGACTTGCTATGTTTTACCTAGAGCCACTGCCTTCTGTTTCTATCAAAATCCACTGTTTACCAAATATTGGGGGCTAGCCGGCTCCCAATGAGGCCCGGCCGGGTCCAAACAAGCCCGGCCGTGCCCAAATTTCATGCAAAACCTGTTTTTGTGCTCTGAGGTGAAAATAGTGCAGACAGAGCAGCTTAAGCTCTGCTTGTCCTTCATGCTTTTCTCTGTTATAGGAAAACTCAAGAGAAGAACAAGTTTGGTTCCAAAGTCATCAATAAGCATAAGATGATGGCTTGATGATTTGGACAAAAAATCAATGAAGGCAATGAAAGGTGACCATCCCTCCCTCTTATCATGAATTTAGCTCAAAGAGGGAGGTAGACAAGCCCCAAGTCTCATCAACATATCATGAATTGATAAGTGACAATTCTTGCAGCGATGGACTTGGCATAACGTCCAGCTAAATCCAACCAATTCTAAACATCCTTTTATGTTGGTTTCATTGATTTTAAGCCAATTTTATTAATCATTTCCATTAATCAATTTGTCCAAAGTGATGGCTAAGTCCACTAAATGAGAAGACATGTCAAACGAGAAGTGGTCCATAGCATGAAAGAGAGACTACGCCTTGGCAATGAATTCTCATAGAGATTAAGCCATTGAGCATAGGTCTCTTTCTCATGCCTTGAATAACAATCAATCGGTTGAAATAACTCTCAAACAAGAGAAAAGAAGAAAGGAGGGAGGGTGCAGAATAATTATGCAAAGTTGTTTATTAAAATGGAACTCTTTACATAACTAAGTAATAAACAAGAGCTATCAACTCGAATGACTCGGTGTCTAAGGCCTAAACACCCGAAGCCATGAGGACGTACAACACAACAAGCAAGGTATTCAAAGCATAAACTAATTAAATGAATTAAAACAACCTAAACAGCCCCAAAACATACAAAAAAAAAAGTAGCTACAAGTGTATTAAAGAGCACAAAAAGATAGGTAAAAACAAAAAGACACTAAACTAGTAAATAAGAACAAGGAGAGGTGGCTAACCCCTCCACTTTTGAGACTTTAAACCATGTTTTTTAGCTTTTTTTAAAATCTGAAAAACAGTTAAAAGTTAAGAAAATAGTGTAAAAAAGCAAGGGTATGAACTATGGAGTTAGGTGCAAGTAAGGGTGTTAATCCTTACTACCTTTGGTAGCTATTCAAACCCAAGTTTCACCACTTGAAATGGATCCAAAAGAGCAAAAGAACACAAGAAATAGATTGAGATAGATTGAAATGAAAGCAAAAACAAAGGTGACAAGCTTATACCTCTTAAAGGAAACAAACTTTGTTTGCAAATCAAACTCAATCCTAGCACACTTAAAGTTGAATTATGATTCTCAAGGCTCAACCAAGAGTCCAAGGTTAAGGTTTGAGGGTGTGCATGGTGTATAGATATAGCTCAAGGATGGTAAGCTTGCTCAAAGATGGCTTGGCAAGGAAGAAGGAGCTCTCAAGTGAGTATATAAGCTTTTGGAAATTCTTCAACCCTCGAAACAGAGATATGACCTCGTAAGAATGAAGAGTGAAGCCCACAAAGACAACCCAAAACAAGGTACAAAGCGTAAACATGACTTTAATGAAGCTTCAAATGTGAACTTTCACAAACTAAACAAAGATATAATCAACACAATCAAAACGATGCCCGAATTATCAATTGGAAAATCAATTTTGCTGATTTATATCGAAAATAAGCTTAACAATATACCTATGAAAGATATAAATTTGAACAAAACAACACAAAAAGAACAAAGCTCTTTCTCCCTCCTTTTTTATTTTCTCTTTTTCTTCTCTATTATTATTTTTTTTTTTGGCACTTTTTTTTTTTCTTCTCTTCTTTCCTTTGTTTTTTTAGTGTTTCTTCTTTTTCTCCTTCCCAGGCCCAATATGGAAATAAACACAGTAAAAAAAAAATGGCTTGCATTAGGAGCTGGCCAGGCCTAAACGAAGCACGATCGGGCTCAAATAGAGCCGGCCAGGTCGCGACAGCAGCAGCAGGGCAAATCGGTCATTTCGCAAGCCACGATTATTTTAAACAAAGCCAACCCTCATTTCCACACACACACCTATTCGAAACTCCATCTCCTCTCTCTCTAACCTTCCTCTCTCTATAGATTTTCCTTCTTCTTGCATTAGCCAATAAGCCTCGCGAATTTTTTCGTAAAACCCACTTACTCCTTTATGTTTTGAACTAAACAAAATTTGATTTGGTTGAGTTTGGGGATTTCCCTTGATTTTTCTTAGATTCTCACACATTTACCCACACTTTTCTCTTTTCCCTTTTGATTCCTCACTCTCGCTTTGTTTTCTCTCTCCTAGAATTTAGACCATTGGGGTTTTTTGGAATTTTCACTCAAACTCGCTCACTCGCTCACTTTTTCTTCATTTTTCCCACTTTTCTCACTATGGCTAGTGACAAGGTTCCCATCCTCGACCCTATTGTGGGTATTGGTGCCGTCCTAGGTAAGGATATGGAGGCCGAGGACATTCATGAGACCACGTTGCCGCCTGCTTATAGGCCTTTTGATGCGGCCACTTACCAGCCCTACACACACGCTTCAACTCCTGCAGTATCTTGAGATTCAAGGGCCTTATCCTAAGGATCGACGAGGACATCTTGCTACGAGAGTGCGCAAAGCACTTGTCCGTTGATGCCTCTACGGTAAGCAATCTTTCCTTTGGTTTGCACATATTTTACCTTTCATGCCAAGCAAATACTGATAACATTCCTAACCTACAGGTGATAGCCAGGAGGATTATTGACGGCTATGGATCCATATCCGGTCCCTGGCACTGGTATGAGAGGCTTTCTACGGAGGTCTGCACATTGGTTGATACTGCCGACTTTGGACCTTTCTGCGTAGAAATGGTACAGATAGGGGCTGAGTCGTTGCTCTACGAGGCCCTGGTGGAGAGGTGGTGGGACACCACAAACTCGTTCCACTTTTCATCGATCAAGAAGCTGACTCTAACCCCATATAACTTCTCGATGCTCACCGGCATGCGGGCTAGGGTTGGCGGCCCGATCCCGTTTTGATCCTGATATGACACAGTGGAAAGCTACACAGCTTCATCTTCTCGGGGCGATTCTAGACGTTACTGGCCACAGAATGGTGCAGTATAGTTGGCTCCTGGATCACTTCACCGACCTTCAGCTAGTCACCCTAGAGGAGGTTACTTAGTATGCCTGCGGGTTTCTCATGTATCTCCTCCGTACTACCCTGTTTGCGAACAAGAAAAATACCGTAGGGCTATACCTCCTAGGCACGCTTGTGCACCTACCGTAGGTGACAAAGTATGATTGGGGTAGTGCTGGCCTGGCCACCATGTATTGCTACATAAGCTCCGTGTCCCGCCGCAAGGCGGATTCACTTGGTAACTACTGGAGGGTTTGTGAGGTACACTTCACACTTACTTTTCTGTTCAACTTTGAATTTCCTGCCCATATCTGCTTTGCATTTTTTGTTTATATCTGCTCATATACTTCACTTATCTTTCTTTTCTTGTAGCTATAGGTTTACATGTATTTCACTTCTCTGGCTCTGGTCCCAGTGAGGCCTATTGAGTTGTCAGTACCTTGCTCCCAGTAGTACAACTCCTGATTCAAGCGGTGCCAGTACGTAGACCGAGACTTCCCTTACTTCCATTGCTTGTTTAACACCATTACCGCAGATAGGGTAACAAAAATCTGATACTGGCCTTGATCTTTTACTACTTTTTACCGTTGTTCGCATACTGTTGTTTCCATATTGCTGTTTAACCCCGGATGCCTGATTCTTGCCTTGTATCTTCTGTTCACAGGTTGACTAGCACCTTTAGACCGGCATCGCTCCAGCGTCGAGGGTGACTTATGCTGCCGCATGGGACGCCTCCACTATGCGAATTTTGTTTGAAGGCCTTTTCGGCAAGGCGTACTATTTGGGGGAGTGATTCATTCGCCAGATTCGGGGCCAGGCCGACCTTGACGTCCTACATCCTCCTCCTTCCAATATGAGGATAGTCGACGACCTCCACAACGGGCCCTTGATCGATTACCTCATGTAGGGAGAGGACGATAATTGGTATCATGGGGCCGGCGACTTCACTACCTTCTTATAGACTCGAGTGATGGCACCTCTTACCTAGGGTGTGGTTTGTGTCGTTCCTGAGGTTGCTGCGGCTGCGGCTGGAGAGGTTCCTGCTGCAACTCTCGTTCCTGGGCTTCCTATGATACTGACAGAGGTCGTATACATATGACTAGATGGAGTGATTGAGCAGATTCTTCTTGAGCACATTTATGAGAGGGATTATAGGTTGGTGATCACTCCCGACGTCGAGCAGGTACATACTTTTCTACCTTTTCTATATTTTTGCCCACTGTACTTGATCACTTTCTGCCCACTGTGCTTTACCACTTTGTTTACTATGCTTTACCACTTTGTTTCATATACTCAAATCTTACCTCTTTTGCAGGTGCCTGCAGGGTATGTAGATGACCTCTTCTGGACAGTTGACAGACTCCTTTTGATGGTGCGGGGGAGGTAGACTGCTCTAGTCACCTATAGGATTGAGGTATACTTTGTACATAGCTTACTATTGCTGTATTGCCTTTAATTCTATTAGTTTATTCTAATATCTGATTCTGATATTTGTACTCTTTCAGCTTGAAAAGGCACCAGCTGCACCTGTAGGACCTCCTCCAACTAGGAGACGGAGATGGGGCCCAGTGAGAGGCAAATGATAGGCTGATCGGGGGAAGGGCCGAGTGAGACAGCGCTCACCCTCTGAGAAGTCCTTTTATGAGTACACGACCCCCGAGGATGAGGGGGATGAGGTCGACGTCCAGTCTAACAATCCCAGTGATGACAGTGACACACCTTCTCCGCAATCGAGGAAGAAAAGGGCGATGATGGGTTGATTTTTCTTTTGTTTTCTTTTGCTTTGTCGTTAAGAACTTTGTAGCTTCAGATAGATCTATGTATTTTGTTTTTAAAGACTTTTCTTTTGTTTTTGGACTTTGTAAAACAATGATCGGGGTTAGATCCGCCAGTTAATAAAAAGAAAAATTTTGGATGATCTCCTCTTGCATAATATGTAATAAATGGCACAATGTTTGCATGGTAACTTTGCACAAGACTTTACAACTGCAAATTCTTCTCTTGCATTCATTCTTGAATCGGATAACAACCTACAACCGGATAAAAATGTAAAATACAACTCGATTACAGAAAAGCACCATGAAAACAACTTGAAAACACTAAAAAAACACTTGATACAGACAAAACAAGACTCAAAACACAGCCATAACAATTCAAGGCCAGAACTTGCCTTTCTACAACCTGTTTAGCCTGGGCCAACATTTAGACCCGACCAGGTCTAGATAGGCACGGCCGGGCTTCAATGAGGCATAGTCGGGCCTAAAAATGAGGTCGGTCAGTGGGATCCAATTGTCATGCACTGCCTCTTCTCAAACTCTATAAATGGTGCTCCCATGCTGTTTTTATGGCAGAATAGCAAGTCTTTGGTATTTTGCTCAAGATGGAGATACTACTCAACAATAGGCTCCGAGACTGGATAGCTACTTTGGACGGCTTGAAAAAGGTGAACTTTCGCATTTTCGGCCTAAATGCTCTTTTTCATTTGAGCCGTACTTCGCTTTGTTTTCTGTTCCTCCATGCCGCGGTCTGATGCTAGAACCCGATCACACATGTATTTCACTTTGAATCACAAGAAATGTGTCCGAAGCTCGAAGAATTTCGAGCGTTGATAGAATCCCAATGAAACGAAGAAATCATGCCTCAATCCCGTTTTGGCCATGCCCAGGCTTTGGGACGGATGTGTGGGCTCACTTTTCACGAGGCTTGACCCTTGGTTCATGATGGGGAGTTGGACACCCCAGGTTTGATTCATCGATTTTCCGTCACCGGAGACAGAGGCGATCTTTTTTGGCGAGGTTATCGGCAACATGCCCTCTATTTATGCTTACTTGCATACTTCCTGCTTGCCCCTAGTTGCGGCGGAGACAGCATTAGGTTGTTTGAGGTGGCTCATTGCCTGAAAGAGGGTAAGAGTTGCATTGGTTTAGTGCTGGCTGAGACCTTGATGGGTTTGGATACCTTTCATCGGTAAGAGACTACCCAATTTACAGGGAGTCCGCTACTTCTTAAGATATTGTTTCCCACCATTTTTTATTTATGATTCCTCACATCACTCGACACTCACTCTCTATTTTCATCTTAAAACCCTTTTTTTACTTTTCTCTCAACGTACATCTTTCTATTCTTTAACCTCTCTTATTTTTCATCCCTTCCCAAGTATAGCTCATAGATAAGCTGAAAGTGGTGGACCCTTGCCCCGAGTATTCAACTTGAGCTTATTTTTTCTGCTAACGGCTAGTGGACTTCCCTTCAGAGAGATGGTGGTGTGATTGGATGTGCAGCAAATCTGCGGCTGACATAATTTGGCGTTGCCCCTGGCTTAATCTGACTAAGATGAGCTACAGCATGTCCCGACATACAGTTGATTGGCTTTATGCACTGCGTGTTCTATTTTTCTTTTCAGTTCAGACGCTAATTTGGACATGATCAGACTTGTCCAGAAGAAGGGGTGGAATGCCCGGCTTCATTTTCCATTTGTGATTCACACTTGCCTCGGTACCTAACTACTTCGAGGATGAGAGAACTTCTAGCCCCTGCCCCTAGCTTCAGTTGCGCCCTTTCTAGCGAGTGCTTGGCTTGGCTTGAAGACGAGGCACAGGTTGGTCCAACTTTTGCTGCAGAGACTTCTGCAAGCACGAGTAGCATAACAGAGGACGTAAAACCACCTGACTTATCTATACCCCTAGTTTATTGCTTTGACCTTTCTTTTCAAGTTTTTATGATGTAAAAATGATTTTGATGTAAGTTAGAGAGTTGGAGAATATACTTGTGCTAAAATTAATAGAATTAAAGTTGCGAGCACTAAATTTTTTTTTCTTTTGGTCCCAAAATGGTCTAAGTTGTAAAAGGTAAATTTTGAGAAAAAATCAACTTTTATTAAAAATTTTCATAACCATTTTCAGAAATGATCACTGCTTGACACGCACGGAATCAGTCCTCAAGATGCACAACCCCAAATCAATAGATCGCAACTACCCGTAACTGCATTGACCATCATTGCTCTGTATTACAACTAGCCCTTTCTTCTAAAATAGAAGATCACATAACCGAGCTAACTTATAATGGAGAAAGATGGCTCGATCAAAATGAATAAATAGAACAGTTGAGTTGGAGCTGGTTATGGCCGAACTTTAGGATGAAGTTGCTTATGTATCCCAAAGATGGCAATCAAGCTTTACATAGTTCGGTTCTGGTTCACTCGAGTATTAACTCTCTCCTTTTGCGCGCTAACTTTTGTCAAAGTCGCCCTTTCGGATTTTCAAGCTTGCGAGCTCAGTTTTTCTTTCTTTCTAATTTTTCATGCTCTAACTTTTGCCTAGGTCGCCTTTCCAGATTTTCAGCCTAGCGAGCCTCTCAGGGATAGTATTTCTTCAACTTGTCCATATTGATTGGCTGTGAAAACTCCAGGCCATCTAGGTCCATGAGGATAATCGCCCCTCCTGACCAGATTGACTTGATGATATAAGGACCAATCTAATTGGGTCTGAACTTGGCCCTAGGGTCATGGATGGGAGTTCGGTTGTCTTTCAGTACCATATCCTCTTCTTTGAGATTCCTAGACTTAACTTTTTTATTAAAAGCCTTAGCAATTCGGCATTAGTAGCCCTGGATGTGATATAATGCCTTTAGCCTTCTCTCATTAAACAGCATCAACTCCTCAAATCTGCTCTGTTGCCAGTCCGCCTCCGCTATTTAACACTCGATCATAATTCACAAAGACGGTACTTCAATTTCAATTGGCAGAACGACTTCCATTCCATACATTAGAGAATAAGGGGTTGCCCATGTGGATGTCCGAATTGACATTCTGTAGCCCCATAGAGTAAATGGAAATTTATCTGGACAGTCTTTGAAGGTCTCAACCATCTTTTGCAAGATATTCTTAACGTTCTTGTTAGCGGCCTCAACAGCTCCATTAGTCTGTGGTCTATAGGTTGATGACTTATGAAAAGCCACATTATATTTCTCAAGCAGATCCACCACATCTTTCTTGAAGTGTGAGCCATTATCTGATATGATCTCGTTTGGAACTCCATACCAGCAGATGATTTTATTTCTGATGAACTTGGCTACATACGACGTTTTCAACACCACATAGGACTGAGCTGCCACCCACTTCGTAAAATAGTTAATCGCCACCAAAATGAATTTGTGCTCATTTGACCCCTTTGGCGAGACTGCACTGATAACGTCGATTTCCCAAACTGGAAAAAGTCATGGCAAAGTCATATTGTAAAGCTTTGACGGCGATATGTTCATGCTATTGGCATGGATCTGGCATTTGTGGCATCGCCGTACAAAACTAATGCAATCCTCCTCCATGGTTGACCAGTAATAACCTTGTCTGAGGATCTTCCAAGCTAGCATCACACTATTCATGCGTGCCCCACACTCTCTTCCGTGGATAGCCTTTATAAGACGCTTCGATTCCTTTTCCTCTACACACAACTTGTGCATTCCCAAGTGACCTCTCTTATACAGTTTACCCCTCGCAAATGATAAATTGGACGACTAAACGCCATATTCCCCGTTCATCCTTGGCATTTGCCCCTGGTGGATACATCTCATTTTCTAGAAAGTTCTAAATATCGTAATACTAGGGGTTTTTGTCTTGAACTTCATCTATTGCATTAATGGTCTTATAAGCCGGTGTGTATTTCTGTTCGATAATAATTGGACGCATCTTCACTCTCAACGGGATGTCTACCATAGATGATAGAGTTGCCAAAGCATCAGCGAACTTGTTGTTCTCTCTCAGTAGATGAGTAAATGTTAGCTTTTCAAACCTCGGAATTAGAATATCTATGGTCTGATGGTAATCCTCTATTTTCTCCTCTTTGACTTTCCAGTCTCCATTTGCTTGAGAAACAACCAAGTTTGAGTCTCCGATAACATCCAACCTTATTGCCCCTAGTTGTAAGGCATCTTCTAAACTTGCAATACACGCCTCATATTCTGCATCGTTACTGGACACTTTAAACTAGAGTTTGAACACTAGGGGTATATAGAAATCATCAGGTGCTATTAACAACACACCTACCCCGTAACCATATTGATTAGACACTCCGTCAAAGTATATCGTCCATGTTTCCTCTTCTACTTGCAGAATGTCCTCATTTGGGAACAAGTATTCTACTGCCTCATCTCCTTCTACTGGGTGGTTTGCCAGGAATTCCGCTATAGCTCTCTCTTTAACAGATTTGCGCGTGACATATCTGAGATCAAATTCAAATAGAAGGAGCAGCCAACGAGTTAGCCTACCTATAAGCGTTGGTTTCTCAAAGAGATATTTAATGGGATCTAATCTCGAAACGAGAATTACGGAGTGAGCTAACAAGTAGTGTCTCAATTTCCTGGTAGCCTATATCAAGGCTAAGCAAGCTTTCTCTAGGGGAGTGTAGCAGGTCTTATAGTCCAGCATCTTCTTGCTCAAGTAATAGATAGCCTTCTCCACCTTATCTTCAGATTCTTGAGCTAAAATGCACCCCATGGTTGAGCCCATCACTGTCAAATACAGAATCAGAGGCTTCCCCGGCTCTGGTGGCAACAACACAGGCGGATTCTAGAGGTATTGCTTGACCTGCTTGAAGGCAAACTGACATCGATCGTCCCATTAGAACTTCTTTCCTTTCTTCAGGAGACCAAATAGTGGTTCAAAAGTCAATGTTAATTTAGAAATAAACTGTCTTATGAATTGCACTTTACCTAGAAAGTCGCGCACCTCATTTTTCGTCCTTGGAAGTGGCATTTCTAACATGGCCTTGATTTTGGAAGGATCTACTTCAATTCCCCTTTGTGTGATCAGAAATCCCAGCATATTCCCTATCGTTACGCCAAAGGTACATTTTTGCAAGTCTAACCTCAATCTGTATTCCCTGATCCGTTGAAAGAATTTTTCTAGTGCGGTGTAGTGGCATTCTCGCTCTTTGGACTTGACAATCATGTCGTCCACATACACCTCAACCTCCTTGTGGATCATGTCATGTAAAATGGTGGTCGCAGCCCTCTAATAGGTAGCCTCAGCATTCTTCAACCCAAAAGCATGACTCGGTAGTAGTACGTACCCCATGGTGTGGTGAAAGCAGTTTTTTCCTTGTCTGTCGCTGCAATCAGAATCTGATTGTACCCAGAAAACTCATCCATAAAGGAAAACAAGGCATGGCCAGCAGTAAAGTCCACCAACTTATTTATGTGCGGCAGTGGAAAGTCGTCATTCGAACTCGCTTTGTTCAAGTCTCTGAAGTCGACGCAAACTCGAATTCTGCCGTCTTTCTTCGGCATTGTGACGATATTGGCCAACCAGGTCAGATACTCGAATACTAACAAGCATGGTTGTGAAACCCGGACCGGACCGGCCGGTCGAACCGGGAACCGGCCCTTGTTCCGGTCCGGTCAACCCCCCAGAACCGGACTTGGAGCAAAACCGGCCTAGAAACGCAAAACCGCCGGACCCGGCGGTCGAACCGGGAAAACCGGTGACCCGGACCGGGTTTGGCTGGTTGGACCGGGGATTTTTTTCTTTTTTTTTTTGTTTTCCTTTTTTTTTTTTTTCTTTCTTTCTTTTCTTTCTTTCTTTCTTTCTTATATATTTATATATATATATATATATTATAAATACATTTTAAAATTTTGACTAAAAATTCTTACTTCAAGAGTCTCCTCTCATAAGGAAGAGTCTCATTGGAAGTTGAAGAAGATTATGAAAGTCTATTCCTATTTATAGGAAAAGATTTTTCAAAAAGAACCTATAAAATTCTATGTGGGATTCAATCAAATTATTTGAAATATATTGATTGGAGGGAGAGTTAAAAATTTCATTTCCCTCCAAAATTAAACCTAACATTCAATCAATTTATTTGGAGGGAATGTTTAAAAATTTTAATTTCTTTAAAACAAGTGACCTTTTTTTTTCATCAGTTATGACTTTATTAAATATTATTAATAAATATTATATGACAATTTTTATTTTTATTTGAGTATTTATATATATTTTTATTTATTTATAATTTTTAATTATATTTTTTAATTATATAATATTAATTATGACGTCACGGTTCGACCGCTTTGACCCGACGGTTGAACCGGTGACCCGTCCACCCGGTCCCTTTTCCGGTTCGCTCACCGGTCCGGTTTTCAAAACAATGCTAACAAGAATCCTGCATCAATCTGCTTGGTGACCTCCTCCTTGATTTTCAATGCCCAATCTGGACAAATTCGGCGCAACTTCTGTTTGATTGGTCGGGCCTCAAGGTCAAAATAGATCCGGTGCTATACGATCTCAAGGTCGATTCTAGGCATATCTTCATAGGACCACGCAAACATCTTTGAAATTTTTTAATAAAGTAATTAAACGCTTGCGTTCCTCTGAAGACAACGTGGACCTGATCTGGACCGAACGCGGATCCTTCTCAGTACCCACATTAATGTCAGTGATTTCATCAATACAGGGCTTAGCACGCCTCTCCTCGTCTCGATTAATCAAGTTTTTCAAAGCCAGAGGAATTTCTTCCTCTTTGTTTTCGTTAAAATTCTGAAATTCTTGGTCAATACAATAAACTAGCAACACAAAGTAGTACACAGAATCTGCAGTGTTCTCATTTATAAGTTCCGGCTCTTCTGTTACAACAGACCCAAAAGCAAAAGAAAAAGAAGAGCTTGACAGGACCTTGGCATCTGGGTTACCACCCCCGGGAATGCCAGACTCAGACGCCCTAGATTGACTTGAATCTGATCTTGACCCCATAGACTCAGTGGAATCAGATTCTAGCTCATCATCATCCGATTCCGAACTGGAAATATAGCCCTTCTCCAGCTGCCAAGTAAGACATGGTGCCTTCGATGTATCCAGAATACAACTGGTTGGGTCCACACCCGGTTCCTTGCCAATCATGGAGACAGTAAAGTTATCCCTCAAGTTCTCTGGGTCGGTCGCGGGATCTGTCAAGAGATCAGCAAGTATTGCCCCTATGTCAACCTCACTATTGCCGGAATCATCATCTTTGCTCTGGTCAGTGTTGATGCTTGGTTCAGCCCTTTTCCCATCACTGTCCTACAGCTGCAGATCAAAGAAAATCTTGAATCCGAGGATGCGCTGTTCCGAGGAATTGACCCAAGGCTCGAGAAAGCCACAAAAAGGGAAATCATCTCCCTCTCGAACAAAATGGTTGTTCAACGTCCCCCAGATTAGCCTGGGGACGAGCTCATAATGCTTCCCAACTCTCTTGGCTTTGGCTTTGCCTTTTATTTCCTTTCCCTTTCTGATCCAGTCCTCTGCTAATGTTGTAACACCCTTTCGTCTACTCTTTCCGAGCCCCATTCCCGGAATATACCGTAGGTTTTCATGAAATAAACGGACTGGGCACTGACATACATACCTTTATCCGTAGCCAAAAGTGTCTGCACTACTCGGGCTTCCGCCAGAGTAAATCTTGAGAGGAATACATCATCATCGCCATGATTGATCTCTAGCACTGGCGTAGTCACCTCTGGAGGCGGGTGGATAGATGAGTTCCCAAAAACTATTGCTACGCCTCCCTCATGAGGATACTTCAACAGCTGATGAAGGGTGGAGGAAACGGCCTCCCTAACAGTTGGTTAAAGGTTGTCGGCACATCCAGTACGTGAAACTTGATCTCTAGCTTAGACGGGCCCACCTGGACTTGCACTTTCACTATGACCATGACCTCTCTGCTTGCATTGTCATATGACCATATCACTTGGGCTATGGGGATAAAGTCTACCGATTTGAGGCCAACCGCATATGTAGTACGGAAAGGACAGACATTAATAGTGGAACCAGTATCTACTAACACCACTAGCACCCATTTTTCTCTGCACTCCACAGAGATATATAATGGCTTGTTATGAGCCGATCTTTTCGGTGGCAGCTCTTTGTCAGAGAAAGTGAGCATTGGCTTGGCTCCACTTGGAAAGACCAAACCCACAAGTTGCTCGGGCGTAGTATCGATGGACAATTTAGCTTTGTCCATTGCTGACAAGACTGCCTGTCGGTGCACCCGTGAAGCCATAAGAAGTCCCCAGATAGATATATCGACTTGAATTTTCTTGAACTGCTCCAGAACTAGCTCATTTTCTAATTGCTTCTCCTTCTGTTTCTCGATCTCCCGATCCTTTCCTGATGGCTCTGCTTGATCCAGGTGTGGCAGCTTAAAGTACCGTCCATTCCGGGTGAGATGGTCTATCTCCTCAAAATACCATGTATTATCTAGGCTGCAAATCATTGTCTCCTTAGTCTTCGTTAGTATGGGCCAGATGCAAATCATTGTCATCCCACCACTCGCTATCAGTCGCTGACAAACAGTTGTCCGGCTCTACCTGAATCATTTTTACAGTGCAAGTGTCCCTCTCAAGGCGACATGCAGTTGCGATTTTCTGGTTGTCTTCAATTCTTTCATTTTCAAACTATCCCAACGCAGCTTCCTATCTTGTGTCTGTCGTTCCCACAACACCCACGGCTTGGGTGGATTTTCCCGCACAAGTGCCCTCTGGCAATTTTGCTTTCTCATTAGCCTCTCCGACTACCAAAACTATCTCAGCTTTCGTTCCCTCTGTTTTACCCCTAGTTTCTTTTTCCTTATCTAGCTCATCACTCAGCCATCTAGCATTGTTAGTCAATCCATTCAGGTCGAATCACCTAATTTGTACCTCTCCTTAATCATGCTTGTCAAAGAACTGTAGGCTGTCCAAATCTTCCTCTAGGTCAGCCAAATCGTCCAATCCCTGGTTCGGGTCATCCTCCCTGACCGCATTAATGTCTGTCGAGGCTGGTAGCACCACCTCAGGCCTGAATTGAGTGGTATGAACAATATAATGGCTTGGGTCCAACTTGCTTTCAAATAGATCCTTGGGACATTCTGATAGCAGATTAGTGTCTCACTCCGAGGTCAGCATCTCTTCTACCACAGGTGTTGTCACCACCGATCTGTGAGGTTCAGGTTGTAGATTAGATGTGTCCATGCACAAGTTTGTGCCCTTAAGAACGAACACCACCAGTTTCGGTAGATGGGAGAGGGTAATATAGACACTAGGGTCGTATGAGGTGGACAATGTATGGATGAGGTGAAGATTTTGAGGTGGGGGGACTTGGTTATGGACGGGAAGTGGATTGGTAGTTACATTTGGTTTTTGGAGTAGAGCGATGACCTTGTTGTCAATGAGATCTTGAATCTCATGACGCAAGCAGTAGCATTGGTCAGTTCTGTGACCGTGCTGCTAGTGGAATGCACAGTATTTTGTGGGGTCATGCTTGGGTTGAAGAGGGTCCAGAAGTGTGCGAGGTTCTAAGGGTTTCAAATGTCCTTTCTTGATCACCACCTGCATGGCTTTTCATAGAGTCATGTACAGCGGATGGAAAATTCTATTCAGGGGTCGGGTAGGGTTGGATGGTGTCTGTGGGCTTGTGTTGGCAAAGGGGTCGGCAGTTTTCATTGTGGTGACAACACTTACGTTAGACGGCGTCGCAGTTGTGCTATCGCTGGTAGCATTGGAACTACGAACAAACGGTCTCTTAGTTGGCTCCTTATTGTCAGTAATAATCCCCTGTTTTATGGCATCTTCAATTTGTACCCCTATTTCATGAAGCTCTTTAAAAGTAAATAGGGGGAGACCAATCATTTTTTTCCGCAACTTCCCATGCAGATTTCAGACAACCATTTTGATCTGATATTTCTCTGAAGGTTGAACAGTCATCATGGATGTTTTAGCCATCCATCTTGTCACAAATTCGGAGAAACCTTCTTTTGGCTCTTGATACGTCCCTTCGAGATCATGAGTTGTAACATCAATTTGCGTGTTGTAAGAGTACTGAGTGATGAAGGACTCGGCTAACTCCTCCCAGTTCTGTTTTACTGAATCTTCCAACTTCATATACCAAAAGGCAGCTATGCCTGACATAGTGCAACCAAAAAGTGATAGCTTCTGTAGTCTAGTTAAGCCCATCGGTTGTAAGATATTCGAAAACAGTCGTAAATGAACTATTGGGTCTCCGAAACCATCAAAGCGGTCAATGTGTGGCATCTTGAACCGCTCTGTGTATCCATCCTCTATGTCTGGAATGGAATTGACCCTTTGCTCTTTTTTGAACAACTTCTCCAATTTGTTCACTTTGAGTGCAGTAGGATCAACCTCAAATTCAAACGGTGCCTCGGTCTAATAAACTAGGGCTTTGGATGCTTGAGTTGGGATGGGTTCTGCTGGGTTTGGAAAAACCAGAATACCCTCGGTTTGTGGATCCTGAGCAGCGACAGTATTAACAGTGGCACCGGGCACAGGGATAGCCGCGGTGGGTACATGGGACGTAGAGGCCACAATCGGTTGCGGTTGCTGTTGCTGTTGCTATTGTTATAACCTAGTTATAACCTCGACCTGACGGGCTGCATCATGTTGCAGTGCCTCAACTGTTTGTTGCAATTGGAGTATTAAGTCCTCTATATTTGCCTAAGGATACTATGCCATTAGAATAGGTGACTGTTCTCGAGCTGAACTAGAAGTAGCTGACCGTTCTCAAACCGAGCTGAATGCAAATGAGCTGAGAGGTGACTGTTGTAAAAACTGGATAGGTGAACTTTGTCCGATTCTCCTCCGCCTTATAATTGGTGACAATGAGGCAAACACAGGCTGTCCCCGAACAAGATCTTCTACCTTGCATAGTCTTCCGACACGGGTCCAGAGTACTTTGAGGATTTTAGAACCTTTTGAAGTTATGGTTTTTAACTACCTAGCAAAAGAAAATAAAGAAAAAAAACAGTAAGAAACCACACAACACCTCAGCTAAGATGTTATTCAACACAGACATGATCAAAGTTATAGGACTGCACTCCATACTAAATCCTGCTCCAAAACAGATACCCAACCTTGCAACTGATTATGCACCTTCCTGTACAGCTTCACTGTAAAGGTACATACCAGTTAAGAGAAAGCCAAAAACACCCCTATGAGGGGGGGGAGGGTTACCCTTGTCCTTATTTTGTCATGAACTAGGGCTTCACTATTTCAATCAAGCGGTTTCACACAATCCTACACGGCGGGTAAGCATCTTGCCCTAGTTTGGAACAGTCACTATGGCTTACTACATGCAGCTAGGCCAAATGGTCAAAGAGGGTACCTCAGCATCCAAGGGTTGTATACCTCTCACACCTATCACCGAGAAGTGAAAGGAGGATCAAGTGGTACAGTGGTTAGTCCATATCCAAGGGTTGTATTTCCAACATAGCAGAGCCCACGACCGGTCAGACTTTTGGCGAGCATTTTGGGCAAGCCTTCACCAAATTGTCCAAGAATAGCAGATAGAAAAACATAGTGACTTAAAGTGACCATGCAAATGCAATGCAAAGAACTTATAAGTGTAAATAAAATTTCACATCATGAAGTTCTAAGTCAAGTTCTCTAATTCCCTTGTAGAGTCGCCAGAAAATTGTAGCTTGTTTTTCGTGCTCCTTTCGGATACGATAGCCTTACAGTTCGAACTCCCGTGGTTCTGAATCTGATTTCACAAGTGCAATGTGAAATAGAGAGACACAAATGAGTCAAAATTTGACAATTCTTTTGGAATATTGATTTTGAATCAAAATGCCAAAAATAGACTGCTTTGTCAGATTGCAGAGTCCCACCTAAGTATTTTTGGGAACTTTAGGAAACTCGAAACTCATGCCAAAGGCCACTTATCCATCATCACCAAAGTGTCTCAGCTTGGGAACTTAGGTACGAGAGGGGAAGGTCATGAATTGAGCACCCTACTCGCCCGATCAAAGATTGACATCTACCAATCATGATGTGATTCTTATTTACATTATATGCTATTGTTTCGATTTATTAGGCTATTTTACTATGTGATGCACACAAGTATAGACTAATTTGTAAAAATTGGAACACTTTGATTTATGTTTGTTTTGAAGATTGTTTTGAATATGTACCAGTTGGAAAAGTAATCTCATATATACATTACTCAAATTATTCTAATTTGAACAATTAGCCTTCATCCACAGGCATTCAAGAGATATATCACTTAAGCATGTAGCCTCATGGTATTATGCTTGACATGGAAACAATCACACACAATGTAATATGCTAAAGCAATAAGTGCTCACCAAGTACTCCAAGGCAAGCCAAATAGAGCAAAATAATTAGAAAACATGCATGCTCCTAAATAATGCAATATGACTAATGTGGCACATACAATCATGTTTGGTTACTAGCATGGCATTTGATTCAATCCAAGACATGGAATAAAGAGTGTATTTAAGCAAAGATTTTGATCTTGACATTGGTTAGAATGATAAGCCAAACTCTTATGTATGCAAGACGAATGGATACAAGTTAGGGAAAAATGCTAAGAAAACATGATACTCTATGTTACCATCATAAGCAAGTAAAGAAAAGGGAGAAAGAAATGGGGTTGGAAGACATACACACATTATTACATATTTGCCCTCATGTAAGAGGGTCTATTTGCCCTCATGCAAGAGGGTCCGAATGAGTGTTCAAGTGTCCGAATTAAAACTAGCTATTACAAAACCGAATGATTAATGAATAGCTAGCTAACTATTTAATTTACAACAATGATATTATAACAATAATAATTACAACAATGATAATTACAACTATAATTATTAATACAAGCAACAATGAGGCACAACGATCGCATGCACAATGTCCAAAAAACTGCTCTGTCTGCCCAGACTTGCTCTGTTTTACCCTCAGCCACTGCCTTCTATTTTTGCCAAAATCCACTGTTTACCAAATATTGGGGGCCGGCCGGCTCCCAATGAGGCCCGACCGGGTCAAAACAAGGCTGGCCGTGCCCAAATTTGATGCAAACCCTATTTTTGTGCTCTGAGCTGAAAATAGTGCAGACAGAGCAGCTTAAGCTCCGCTTGTCCTTCCTGCTCTTCTCTGTCATGGGAAAACTCAAGAGAAGAACAAGTTTGGTTCCAAAGTCATTAATAAGCACAAGATGATGGCTTGATAATTTGTACAAAAAAATCAATGAAGGCAATAAAAGGTGACCACCCCTCCCTCTTATCACGAATTTAGCTCAAAGAGGAAGGTAGACACGCCCTAAGTCTCATCAACATATCATGAATTGATAAGTGACAATTCTTGAAGCGATGGACTTGGCATAACGTCCGACCAAATCCAACCAATTCTAAACATCCTTGTATGTTGGTTTCTTTGATTTTAAGCCAATTTTATTAATCATTTCCATTACTTAATCAATTTGTGCAAAGTGATGGTTAAGTCCACTAAATGAGAAGACATGTCAAACGAGAAGTGATCCATAACATGAAAGAAAGACTACGCCTTGGCAATGAATCTCTGTAGAGATTAAGCCATTGAGCATAGGTCTCTTTCTCGTGCCTTGAATAACAATTAATCGGTTGAAATAACTCTCAAACAAGAGACAAGAAGAAATGAGAGAGGGTGCAGAATGATTATGCAAAGTTGTTTATTAAAATGGAACTCTTTACATAACTAAGTAATAAACAAGAGCTATCAACTCGAATGACTCGGTATCTAAGGCCTAAACACCCGAAGCCATGAGGACGTACAACACAACAAGAAAGGTATTCAAAGAATAAACTAATTAAATGAATTAAAACAACCTAAACAGCCCCGAAACACACACACAAAAAAAGTAGCTACAAGTGTTTTAAAGAGCACAAACATAGGTAAAAGCAAGAAGACACTAAACTAGTAAATAAAAACAAGGAGAGGTGGCTAACCGTTCCACTTTTAAGACTTTAAACCATGTTTTTTAGCCTTTTTTAAACTTTGAAAAACAGTTAAAAGTTAAAGAAAAGAGTGTAAAAAAACAAGGGTATGAGCTACGGAGTTAGGTGCAAGTAAAGGTGTTAATCCTTACTACCTTTGGTAACTATTCAAACCCAAGTTTCACCACTTGAAATGGATCCAAAACATCACAAGAACACAAGAAATAGATTGAGATAGATTGAAATGAAAGCAAAAACAAAGGTGACAAGCTTATACCTCTTAAAGGGAACAAGCTTTGTTTGCAAATCAAACTCAATCCTAGCACACTCTCAAGGTTGAATTATGATTCTCAAGGCTCAACTAAGACTCCAAGGTTAAGGTTTGAGGGTATGTATGGTGTATAGATATAGCTCAAGGATGGTAAGCTTGCTCAAAGATGGCTTGGCAAGAAAGAAGGAGCTCTCAAGTGAGCGTATAAGCTTTTGGAAATTCTTCAACCCTCAAAATAGAGATATGACCTCGTATTTATAGAATTTGAGCAAAAAATATCTTCAAAAATAGACAACTGCCGGGCTCCTACCCAGAATAGTGTTTCTTGCCAACAAGGCACGGCTGACCCCAAATGGCCACAGTCGAGCCCCAATGTGCTCCCCTGTTCCTCTGCTTCAGGTTCAGTGTAAGGTGGCCCAATGTACAAAAAAGGACCTTTGAGGTAAGAACCAGGTAAATATGAAAGTTTTGGGACTATCTTAGAGCTTGACCTTGGATTCCTTTGTTGAGAATTCAAATCATACACAATATAACTTTCATCATCGAGTGCACATGACAAAGCGCCCTAGTCTTACAGGCGGTCAAAAATGGGGTGTCTACAGGTGGCCTTGTATAGGCTTGGTTAGAGTTGGCTAATTAAACTTGAATTAGTCTAAGCAATGGTCATTAATTTATTCTAATTATTTCGTTCCGAATTGAATTTCAATTAAACCTACCATAATTTTCCAAAAATTCCAAATAACACAAATATTAAGTCAATTTCGTGATCGGATGCTGATAAGACCTTCAATTCGCAGAACAAAACAGAAATACAAACAGATATTTCTACAGCAGACAGATATAAACACAATTAATGCCATACACATGCAATTAATTTAGAATTTTATCTTAATTATTCATTAAGCATAAGTAATCATGGTTTATCGGCTAACCATACGTTGATGTTGTTACAGTATTCTGCCCTTAAAGAGTTTGGTCTGCCAAACTCGAATTACCTTCATTTTGGAAGAACATTGGGTCCAAAGGAAACAAATCAGGGTATCTTCTCATCATTTCCATTCCAGTATTGGAAGCGGCTGAAGTAACCCAGCGGGTCGTTGATGTTCAGCTTTTACTTGTTGACAATGTAAGCACCTAGCCACAAAATCCGCAATGTTTTTCTTCATTCCTAGCTGCCAGAAATTTTATTTCAAATCGTGGTACATCTTTGTATTCCCCAGATGCATAGCAAATTTCAAACTGTGAGCCTCAGTCATAACTCGTTTTCTCAAATCCAAACAATCCGGTACACAAAGTCGACTCTGAAATGTCAACACATTGTTTTTCAATACAAATCCTGGTTTGGTTTTGAATCAATCTCATCAAAAATTTTCTTTAAGAACTCATCTTCACGTTGTTTCTCTTTAATCTCTTCAATGATTGCAGGTTGAGCAGAAATGGCGTCTAAGATCTCGCCCTGTTCACAAATCATAATTTCAGTTTCATTTCTTTCTAGGTCGCATATCAAATCCTTCTGACCGATAAGTAAACATGATCAATTCCCAATAGATTTTCGGCTCAAGGCATCTGCAACAGTATTGGCTTTCCCCAAATGGTACAAAATTTGCAAGTCATAGTACTTAATTAACTCGAGCCACCTCATCTATCTCATGTTCAATTCCCTCTGAGCAAAGAAATATTTTAAACTTTTGTGATCGGTATACACTTCACAAGTTATGCCATACAAATAATGATGCCAGATTTTCAAAGCAAAAATCACGGCTGCGAGTTCAAGGTCATGGGTTGGATAATTCTTCTCATGTGGTCGAAATTGACGAGAGGCATAAGAAATTACCTTACCATTTTGCATTAGTACACATCCCAAAGCGTTACTGTAAATTTGAAACTCGTCAGTACCATTAGGCAAAGTCAAAATTGGTGCAGTTACTAACCTGGTCTTTAACTCTTGAAAGGCAAACTTCCTTTGATCGTTCCAATCAAACGACATATTTTTCTGTGTCAACTGTGTCAATGGCATGGCAAATTTGGAGAAGTCTTTCAAAAATCTACGATAATAGCCTGCAAGCCCCAGAAACTTCAAACTTCTGACACATTGGTTGGTCTTAGCCAATCCACAATAGCTTCAATTTTCTGTAAGTCAATAGAGATACCATCCTTGCTGATTACATACCCCAGAAATGCTACACTGTTAAGCTAGAATTCACATATGGACATTTTTGTGTACAACTTCTTTTCTCTCAAAGTCTGTAAAGCAGTTCTTAGATGATTTTCATGTTTTTCCCTATTTTTGGAGTAAATCAAAATATCATCAACCCGGACCAATGGTTAGCCGACAAACCATGATTACTTATACTTAATGAGTAATTAAGATGAAATTCTGAATTAATAGCATATGTATGGCATTAATTGTGTATATATTTGTCTGCTGTATGAATATCTATTTGTATTTCTGTTTTGTTCTGTGAATTGAAGGCCTTACCGGTATGCGATCATGAAATTGACCTGATATTTGTGTTATTTGGAATTTTTGAAAAATTGTGGTAGGTTTAATTGAAATTTGATTCAGAACAAAATAATTAAAATAAATTAATGACCATTGCTTAGACTAATTCAAGTTTAATTAGCCAATTCTAACCAAGCCTATATAAGGCCACCCCCATCACCTCTTATATATTTTACACTCTCATTCACTCATATTCTTGAGCTCAAACGTGAAGAGATAGAGAGAGAGAGAGATAATGAAAAAATTGAGATCAAGAGCTTGAAATGAGTGAATTCCTAGGAGTTATTGAAGAATAAAAGTGAAGTTGGAGATTTAAGCTTTTACACTTGTGAACCCGAGATTCTTAGGTAAGAATTCAACCTTTTAACTTTGACATTGAGTCACTTAGC
The DNA here is from genome assembly GCA_036172215.1 of Camellia granthamiana. Classification (NCBI taxonomy): domain Eukaryota; kingdom Viridiplantae; phylum Streptophyta; class Magnoliopsida; order Ericales; family Theaceae; genus Camellia; species Camellia granthamiana. Next base: position 4,043,643 of record CM069908.1, on the reverse strand, counting down.
ATGTGAATCCAAAGAATTGAGTTGTGTAATGCAAGAATCAAACTTAGATAGATGAATATAGGGGTGTATCATGCATGCATGCATATAGCATAGCATTTTGAATTTGATTCCAAGAATTCCAACATGCATGTGCTTATCCCACCTTTGTTTGGAGAATTCATGTTGTGCTGTATCATTTTATACCAATTGATCATGTCTTGGAAGCCTTGAAGCCAAACCATTTCATGCATGTTATGTTTTCAAAGATTTGAGTTTGTTTTGAGCAATTGACGTGCTTTTGGGACTTGATTTCATGAAATGATCTTCAATTCTCAATGATTTACACGTTTACAAGTGTTTTCTCAACTTTTTGGCCCAAAAGACCATTATTTGTAGCTTTGAATTTGAGTTTGGACTTGGAAAAGGAATCTAGAAATTTTAGATTCTGTCTCTTCACTTGAGCGATAGAACTTGTGCTCGAGCGACCACTCAATGTTTTGCACCTCCACTCGAGTGACCAGAAGTTGGCTCGAGCGTAAATTGCACACTCCCAGAAGTTCACATGTTTTGCAGACTGCTCGAGCAATAAGAGTTACGCTGGAGCGAAGACCTTAGTCACACGCTCGAGAGATCGTCGAGCGGTCGTCGAGTGGAGAAATCACACAGCCAGTACTTTTGTAGAGTTTACAAACCGCTCAAGCGACCACTCACATTTTTGAACCTTTGCTCGAGCGAAGAAAGCTACGCTCAAGCGAGGACCCTGTTTTTAGCATGTTTGGCTAAGTGTTAAACAGCATGTTTTGGCATCCTCAATGCATCCTAGGCATTCCTAGGCTAAGAGTATGACATAATAATGAGGATAAGACTTAGAAACACACTAAGAATGAAATGTGATGAGTTAAGTTATATCCAGGTGTGTGTTTCAAGGATGTATCTATTATGTTTGTGTAGGCCACGCGCCGTAAGCTATTTGATTTGGTTTGCCTGCTTTGTCTGTCAGCTTTGGAGCCATCTGTGAGTAATAACTCTGTAAAGTTATGTTTGACTTTAATTATTTTCTGATGATATGAAATGATCGATTTTTTGAATTGCTATTTTAAGAATCATGAATGAACGTCCATCTCTCTGAAATGTATTGTTGGCATTCTTAGTTCACGTGGCCCTCGCCCGAGGGTAACAACAACGTGGCCAATATGCACGTGGCCCTCGTCCAGGGGTGACAATACTGTGGCTCATATCCATGTGGCCCTTGCCCGAGGGTAACAATACCGAGACCTATGTTCACGTGGCCTTCGCTTGGAGGTAACAATACCATGGCTACTTGTGCATAAGATGTGGACCTATGTGGTCGTCGGTACCGACTATGCAAATTTCATACGATATGATAACTAAATGGATGTTTCACATATAACTGCTATGATTTCTGGTTAAGTATGCGAATATGAAGTTCATTTTGATTTGAAATCTGCTATGGGACATTATTCATTAGATTCTTTACTCCATTATTATTCATTGGGCTTCGCTCACTCTATTTATATTATGTATGTAGGTGACCAGGCTTAAAGTTGATGACCTAGAGTTATGGTTTTTCAACCACCCTTTTGTGCCTCCCGAGGAGGTTTCGGATTAAGTCAAGTCTTGTGGCCATGTTTTGTGATCATTTAAGACCGTGTTTTCTTTTGATACATGAACAAGCATTGGTTTATCTGTATAATGGACTAAGTTCCCTTTTTGCTTTATCTGTAATAAATGTGACGTAAGACTATTATATGTATGATGTCATGATTCTGGATATAAGTTTTTGAATTTTTGTCCCATATATATCTACACAGCTCAATGGACTATGTATGTTTTCTTATATATTTACTTCCGCAACCCCTTATTATGTCATGATCTGTTCAAAGGCCTTCAATAATTGAAGGATTACTGGCCGATTACGACCCTAAACCTATAAAGACGGGTTTGGGTCGTCACAGAATGGTATCAGAGCATGTGTTATACCACACACACGAGTCTATATGAGCTATAAGATATCTTAGAAAAGATTAGGGACATTCTATCTACATGTGTAAGTGAGTATTTGTTTCTGTAACAATGAAAACTGAATCTAGACATGAATACATGAAATTGAAACGAGTGAACTAGAACTAAATACTCTGAACATTATGAAACGAACTATTTGCCTATTTTTATAAGTGCTCTGTTTATTTATAGCAAATGGAAAATACACGAAGTGATGATACAGCTGGATCTTCTGAGGCCCGACTAAGCCGAATGGAACAGATGCTTACAGCTTTAACTAAAGCAATGACGCAACAACAGAGGCAACAACCTTTACCTCCGCCACCACCAGTGCAAGTTGAGTCGGATAACACTAATATTATAAATTTAACTCAAAAGTTCAACAAAATGAAGTCGCCAATCTTTTTAGGTGGTATTGAGCAGTTAAAGGCTGAAACATGGCTGCTAGAAACTAAAAAGATATTTGAGGTGTTTCCGTGCTTAGAAATTTAGAAAGTTCTTTTGGCCACCTATATGTTGAAGGAAGAAACCAGACGTTGGTGGATGCTAATCCGAGATAATAGTGGGACTATGATGTGGAGCAGTTTAAAGTGATCTTTTATGAGAAATATTTCCGTTAATGCTTCAGAGACCGTAAAGTGTTAGAATTTCAAGAACTCAAGCAAGGCAAGAAGTTCATAGCCGAGTATGAGGCTAAGTTCACCGAGTTAGCCAGATTTGCTCCTCATATGGTCAATACGGATTATAAGAAGGCTCGGAAATTGGAAGGGGGATTAGACCTAGATGTGTTTGACCGAGTAGGTGTACTAAAATTACCTACATATGTGGAAGTACTTGATAGAGTATTGATAGCGGAGGCCATTCTAGCGGCAAAGAAACAAACTACAACTCCAACAACTAAATGGAGAGGAAAAAGAGTCGGATTCAACTACAAGAAGAGCCAGTTATTTTTGAAGAAGCAAAACACGAGATCCTTCAGTAGCTCTAGTCAGAGTAGTGGATCTATTCCAAACTACCCCGATTGTGGAAGAAAGCATAAAGGCACATGTTAAAGTGCATTAGGTGCTTGTTTTCGGTGTGGCAAGACTTGCCACATGGTTAGAGATTGTCCGCTAAGATCCGACGATGTTAACCGTCCTGCAACAAGTTCGGTTAGGTCCGCTTCTGTAGCAAGAACAAATGCAAGAGCTAATGTCAAGGAAAACACGGGAAATGAGACGCTAAGACAAGGAAGAGTATTCACACTAGTACCCGGGGATGTACAAAACACCGAGTCGATGGTATTAGGTATAATTTCCATCTGTAACCAAAATGCATATGTCTTGATAGATTCTGGTTCTACACACTCATTTGTGTTGCATGCCTTTTCTCAGAAATTGACTAGATCTTTAGAACCCATGAATTATTTACTGTCTGTATCTACACCATTTGGGAGTTCTATGGTATGTACTTATGTTTATCCGGCATGTGAAATAGTAATTGGTGATGTGACGTTGTATGTTGACTTATTGCCTTTGGGAATTGATCATTTTGACTGCATATTAGGTTTGGATTAGTTGACGAAGTATTATGTTACTATTGATTATGTGAATAAATCTGTTGTGTTTCGACCTCCGGGATTACTTGAATTTGTGTTTGCTGGGAATAGAGTAGTTCCTCCACTGTATCTGATTTCCATCATGAAAGCCAATAAATTGTTGTGAAAAGGGTGTCGAGGTTACTTATGTTGTGTTTTGATTATGAATGCTGATAATGCTAATGTTGAGAATATCCCTGTAGTTAACGAGTTTCCCGATATATTCCCAAACTATTTGCTCGGAGACTTAATCGATAGGGAAATTGAGTTTACTATTGATGTTGTACCTGGAACACAACCGATTTCTAAGACCCCTTACCGAATGTCAACCTCTGAATTGAAAGAATTAAAAGTTCAACTCCAAGACTTACTAGATAAGAAATTTATCTGACTGAGCACTTCACCTTGGGGTGCTCCAATGTTGTTCGTTAAAAAGAAAGATGGGTCCTTGAGGTCATGTATACATTATCGGAAATTAAATCGAGTGACTATCTTTGACCAACTCCAAGGAGCCCAAGTCTGTTCAAAAATTGACCTTAGATTTGGATACCACGAATTGAAAGTTAAAGCCGAAGACATAAAGAAAACCGCCTTTCGGACTAGATATGGGTACTATGAGTTTCTGGTGATGCTGTTTGGGGTAACAATACTGTGACTCATATCCATGTGGCCCTTGCCCGGGGGTAACAATATCGAGGCCTATATTCACATGGCCCTCGCTTGGGGGTAACAATACCCTGGCTACTTGTGCACAAGATGTGGACCTATGTGGTCGTCGGTACCGACTATGCAAATTTGATATGATATGATAGCTAAATGAATGTTCCACATATAACTGCTATGATTTCTGGTTAAGTATGCAAATCGGAAGTTGTTTCTGATTTGAAATCTGCTATGGGACATCATTCATTAAAGTTTTTACTCCGTTATTATTCACTGGGCTTCGCTCACTCAATTTATATTATGTATGTAGGTGACCAAGCACGTGACCAGGCTCAGAGTTGATGACCTGAAGTTATGGTTTGTCGGCCACCCTTTTGTGCCTCTCGAGGAGGTTCCGAATTAAGTCAAGTCTTGTGACCATGTTTTGTGATCATTTAAGACCTTGTTTTCTTTTGATACATGAACAAGCTTTGATTTATCTGTATAATGGACTAAGTTCCCTTTTTGCTTTATCTGTAATGAATGTGACGTAAGACTATTATACGTATGACGTCGCGGTTCTGTATATAAGTTTTTGAATTTCTGTCTCATATATGTCTACACAGCTTAATGGACTATGTATGTTTTTTTTATATATATTTACTTCTGCAGCCCCTTATGATGTCATGATCTGTTCAGAGGCCTTCAGTAATTGAAGGATTACTGGCTGAATACGATGCTAAATCTATAGGGGCAAGTTTAGGTCGTGACAACAACAATCACTAAAGATTTGATTTTTTAGTGGTTTTTTAGTTGGCTTATTTTCATTTTTAGTGAATTTTTATTTTTATTTTTTAAATTTAAACTCTTATACTATACTCAACTAGATAAATACAAAAAATTAAAAATTTATTTGAAAAAAAAATTCTCAAAAAGACAAACATAAACAACAACAAAAAAAAAAAATAGTGATTTTTTTTTTTTAACTTACTTTGGCTTTTTATTTTATTTTTTTAGAAGTTTTCAAAAAAAATCCTTTTGTAAATTTGTATAGACAAGATTAACTAAAAAAAATAAATTTTTTTGACATAATTTAAAAAATATATTGTTAAAGACACAAAAAAAAAGAAAAGAAATAAAATGTGATTTATTTAGAAGCTTTCAAAAGCTATCAAAAACTATTTTAAGTTTTTGTTGACAAAATGGTAAGGGTTGGAGGGCGCTCTTCGAGCCTGTGATACCTTTTAATGATTCAAATAATTTATTTTATTATATTATGTGTGTATATCAATTATAAAAAAAATGTAGATTAATTTGATATTCGTAACCCCTTTATTTTATCGAGTTTGTTTCTAAAATATTAACAATTAATTTGTTTTTAAAAATAAATTATTTATTTTTTTGATACAAATGTAATAAAATAAATGAATTATAAATATCGAATCGATTTAATTTTTTTATAAATTATATATATATATAATATCCTATACAAATAACTAATTCAAAATATTAAAATAAAATTCGTGATAAGTTTCATATATTTAGGGATTGTTTAGGATGTTCTAAATAAATATATTTTTTGACTTTTTATAAAATATAAGTTAAATTTAAAATTATATAATAAAGAAATAATATGAATTAAATAAGATAATAACTTTTTAATTTTTTAATTTTTTTTTAAAAAACGTCAAACCTAGCCTTCAACAACACTCTTCAAACTAGACAATGAAGTGGAGTGAGCCTACCCCAAATGGTAAATATGCTAGTGTGCGTTAAAGAGTACGTTTTGTACTGCGGTTAGTACAGTAAGCTTTTATTGTGAGCCGTCGGATCAAGAATTAATATTTGATGGTGGGTCTCTGATTGTCTTGTGGCTATCCGATGCTGTACGGACGGGGTTACGGAAAAAGTGTTCGCATACGAGCGAGTCGTCGCTGTGTGTTGTCATGTAATTCGAGCATCATAGATTCATAGAAGATTTTCATTTGTGTGCGACCAGTAGATAGCTACTCGAACTAGATAAGTTATTGGTTAGTCACAGATATATGAAAAAATATAATTTACAATTTTATATTAAATAATTAAATAATATAAAATAACATAATAATTTATAATTAGTTAAGAATATAATCGCCTGATACCCTAAATCCATTAATAATTTTTCCACCCACAAGGCCTTGTTTTGACTCACGGATAAGGGTGGTTGTTGTACTTAAATAAATTTTTTAATTTCTTGTTTGGTAGCTCAAAATTGATTCTTCACACTAAACTCAACGACGGAAGTTGTTTATTTGAATTGTTTATAATTTTTTTTAAGTAATTTGTTTTAAAATGTTTGTCCTTGTAACTTATTAAGTATAAATAGTTTTAATAAGCGTTTGGATTAGTTATCCAATTTGATAAAATAGTTTGGGATTAATGGTCTATTTTTGAGCTGGCTTTAGTAATTTAAATTATTCATTTTTTAGAACTCGTTAAGTAGAGTATTTATGTAAAAAATCAAGATGATCAAATATTATTAGTTATATATTTAAATTACATTTGCAAAAAATAGATAGCTATTATTCAAATTATATTCATCGTTCAGTTGGGTGGGTAAGATAATTGATCTGGTGATAATTCTTGAAAAAATTGTGTTTCAGTAATAACAATTCAAAATAATTATTTCAACTATTTATAATATTTTATTTTGGGAGTTTATATCAAATTGTTTGGTCTTGCAACTTATTACTAGGCATAAATAATTTGGGAAGTGGGTTATAATCTATTTCCCAGATTATAATCCACTTCTTCTCTCACAAAAAAACTTATTATAAGCAGCTTTTCACCAAAAAGTTGATTATAATCATCTTTCTAAAATAGTCTTTATAAACTAGTTTTTTTGCTTATTACGAAAAGACGTACAAAAATGTAGAGATGTAATATTACCTAAATAAGTCAATAATGAAAGTAGAAAAAAATTGATTGTTTAAAAGTTGAGGAACGATACATTTGGCTTTCAGATTTTGATTATTAACTTTACAATAAATTACAGTAAACAAGTCCAATATGGATATGAGTGAAATTAAATAACTAAATTGAATCTAAACTTAAAATTTAGAGTTACCTTTATTCAAATTGAAATATTATAGATTAAATTAAATAAAAATGAAAAGTGTCATTTATCATTAATTTAAAGTTGACAAGATTTTTGTGGGTCTAACAATGTAAACGCATGAAGGAATCCGACTAGATTAAGGTCATATTTTGATTCACGAATTAAGTTTATATTAGATTTCTCATAATTATGAGTATAATGAGATTGATTAATGAAATTATTAATGTGATAGTTTTAAGTTGAAGGTCTAAAATTATTAATTATATTTATTTGTGCACGAATATGGTGATATTAATTTGCTGAGATTAAATTTATGAAGTTACCTAAAATATCTTATTATATAATTTTTTTTTTTAAGGTGGGGACAAAAAAAAATCTCACCTCTAGTCCTATTATTAATAAATTTTCCCTTCTAGGGGAATATTAATCCCTTATTGCTAATTTCTCTCATTGGTCAATCAAATAAACAAAGTTTCCGAACATAAAACAGATCAAATAATTTAATACAATAATCCCCTCACAAAATGTGGATTAACCTTATGAAGTTACCTAAAATCTCTTATTATATAAAATGCATTTTTTTTTTTTTTTTAAGGTGGGGACAAAAAAAATCTCTCCTCTAGTCCTATTATTAATAAATTTACCCTTCTAGGGGAATATTAATCCCTTATTGCTAATTTCTCTCATTGGTCAATCAAATAAACAAAGTTTCCGAACATAAAACAGATCAAATAATTTAATACAATAATCTTCTCACAAAATGTGGATTAACCTTTTTGTGATATCAATATAAAAAGATTGTGTTTAATTTTATAATTAATTTATATGTTAGTGAAGGAGATAAATCAAACTTCGTATTCCAATCAGATAACTTTGTTTGGGAAGAGAGTTGGAGGCTAAAATAGCTAATAAAAATAAAATAGTTTAAAATAGTCAATAAAACAAAATGTCATATTCAAATCACAATCATTTCACTTTTTCTCTTACAATAATTAAATCAACTATAAAAAAAAAGTCAACTAATTTTCTAGACATAACTTTTTTATCGAAACTAAAATAACCAAAAAAAACCAACTAAACCCCAACCACTTGGGAAACTTCTTTCACATTACTGATCTATGATCTTCTCAAGAAAAACAAGAAGTAAAATTGTTGTTTGACATTCTTTTTTAATCCAACAATATTAGGCATTGTTTTGCATGTGCTATTTTAGTTAGGGGCGTGCGCAGTACGATTCGGACGATTTAAGAGTAAAATTATAAACCAAATGACAAATTTGCGGTATAACACTAATTTGTATAATATTTTTTATATATATAACACAATGTAATTTTACATAATATATTATATATATATAATTACTAATTTATAATAAATTTCATATCTTAAATATCTCTCACATTCATTTTTATATTGATATTTCATTAGCGGTTAAAAAATATATATGTATTAACTACAGTGGAGTGGAGTGGAGCTGTTTGGAACGCGGATTATAAATTTTAAAGTTTAAACTGTGGTTAACAGTTAGAGCGGTTCGGATTAATGCGGATCGGTGCGATTTTAGCGGATTAGGCGATATTTTACACAATCCTAATTTTAACACATTATCTTATCTGGGTCATATTACTTCTCTACCATATCATTTCAAATCCAACTCTTATTTCACATTTTTTTTTCGTATAAAATTAAAAAGTATACTTATTTAGATAATCCTAAACACCCTCTTAATTAGATTTAATAAAATTACAAAGTCACTAAAATAACAACAAAATATTAATGAACAGAAAAAAAAAAAGAAAAGGAAGTGTTTGGGTATGCAAAGTGCATGCCTTATGTACTTGCATAAGTTTTCACAAATATATATATATATATCTATATAAGTTATCTTACAAAATCACATAAATTCTCACAAATATAAGTAATTTGTGATTTATCAAATTTTTATTGGTTTACTGACGTATGTTTGTGAAAATTTACGCAATTAGGTTAACTTATATATATATTTGTGAACACTTACATAATTTTGTAAGATAACTTATATATATTTGTAAAAATTTACACAAACACATATGGTATGAACTTATAAATTTAAGAATTGCCGAAAGAAAAAATATTTAACAGAAGAAGAAAGAATGAGAATACATGATCACCACCAATGACATTGCACACATTTTCTGACTTACAAGGCTCCCTATTATTAAAAAAAATATAAAAAATAAAATTTTGTTGGAATTTAGCCGCTCGCCCATGCTGTTGAAGAGCCCATGTGTTATGGATAATATTTATGTTCAAAGGGTGCCCAAGGGCACATGCAAAATATTCCGTTGCACCTTTTGGAATACAAAATTACAAATTTAATCCCATGCTCAAAGCCGTTGTTCGAGATGTGAATTGATTTTTTTGATTTTTTGACTTTTTAATTATTTTAGTCTAGAGTTAAAAAGTCTCGTTTATAATAAATTTTTGATTTTTTTAACTTTTATAAGAGAAAAAATAAAATAATTATGATTTTAATGTAACATTTTATCTTCTTGATTTTTTAACTTATTTTAATCTTTTTATGATTAAAATAGTCTCAAACCAACATCTCAAACATACCCTAAATTAATCAAGGTTAAGTCAGTTCCGATTTTAATTCTGAGCTAATTACTTTCACATTAATTTACTAGTGGGATCTCTGTCACTATCTAGGTCTCTTATTCCTAATCCACTATTAAAAAAACAAATTTTTTTTTTTTTGCAATAACTAGCTACTACACTGTCAAGCGTGATTAAGGGTTGGTTTGACATGTTTGAAAAAAGTAAAAAAATAAATAAGTCATTATCTTATTTAAATCACATCATCTTATTTAAGTCACATCACTTCTCTAACATATCACTTCAAACCTAACCTAAACTCAACTCATATTTCATAAAAAATCAAAAAATATACTTATTTAAATCATTTCAAATAACCCCTAAAATTGGTGTTGTAAAAGGTATTTGCGATGATAAGTTACTGTCACCACGTTTTTTGTAAACTACTCAGCTGTTAAAGGTTTGGGATGTGAATTGATTTTGTAGCTTTTTAATTTTTTTTAATTATTTTAATTTGAGATTAAAAAATTTTATTTGGGATAATTGTTTTAGTTTTTATTTTTTATTTTTATAGGAGAAAAATTAAAATGATTATACTTTAAGATGTGACATTTTATCTTATTGATTTTTTAACATATTTTGTTGGTATTTGACATGCACTAAAAAAGTGTACTTTTTTTTTCATACATACACTTATTTGGGTCACATCTATCAATATCTCCTTTCTACTTTTCTATCAACTTTATCTATATTTCTACACATTTTTAAAAAAAAAAATCAAAAAGTACACTTATTTAGAACATCTCAAACCACCAATATGTCTTTTTTGTGACAAGTGTTTGGCATGCACTAAAAAAGTGTAATTTTTTTTTTTTTTTTGCATACATACACTTATTTGGGTCATATCAATCAACATCTATCAACATTTTCTCTTTACTTTTCTACCTGCTTTATCTACTTTTCTACACATTTTTTTTTTGTTTATAAAAAGTTAAAAAATACACTTATCCAGAATATCTCAAACCACCCCTAAAATAGTTTTTTAATCCCAAAAATTTGAATGCCAAACGAGTGCTAAGTACTCTATGTTTTATATATAGCAGGAATGAACTATTTTGAGAATATGGTTAAAAGTCATTTTTTAAATTTTAATCCATTTTGAGTCATATCATTTTTTATATTTTTTACACTTTTTTTTTTTAAATTCAAAAAATTAACTTTTAAATCACCTTCTCACAACAATCCAAAATATCACATTAAAATAAGCATTGATGATTACGATGTTTCCAACAGTTTAATTTTGGGAGATAAATTTTTTTAAAAAAATTTGGGAGAAATAATTTAGAAATTTTTTTAGTTTGTTTAGTTATATATTTTGAAAATAGTTTTGGAGTATGGGAGTTTGAGATGATTTGATATTTTGTTATAGTTGAATAGATGTGTGTAAGAAAAAATGATTGAGAATGAAAGAGGAGAGAAAAAAAGTGATTAATTGATGTGTAGCAGATAGAAAGTGATTTTGAATTTTTTTTTCCAAAATCACTAAACCAAACAAAATTTTAAAAAATTTCCTCCAAAATTTATTTCTCAAAAACAAACCAAATAAGACCTTTATTTTTTACTTCAATATGATAAAATTTTAAAATATTATAGATTTGGTAAGGAAATATTTCATCAATCAAGCTAAATTCAATGTCGTTGATATTTTATAGGTAAATGCGGTTTAATGTTCCACACTTTTTCTCATTTTAAAATTGTGTTTAGATTATGAATTTAGGTAAAATGTTAAAAAAATAAAGAGAAATATGGACAATATATAATTATATTTTATTTATATTTCACTTATATATTTTTCTCTCTTTTCAAATTTTCTCAAATTCATAATCCAAAACACAATCTAAGAGAAATGAAATGAGGCAAAAAAAAAAAAAAATTGGCAAAATTTTGGTTCATATATATTTTTTTGCATTTTAATTTTTTTTTCCACTCAAATTATTATTATTAAAATCCGTGATCCAAACAAAGAATATAGGGTGGGTGACACCAAATCATTCCCCATTTTGATGTTTATGGGAGGGCGTTTTGGTCAATTTACGCCTCTACGAGGGCATCGAGAAGTACGTGATATTTTTAATAATAAGATGAAAAAATAATAATAAAAAGCGATAAACACAGACCCACACGGTTCACGTGCTCGTTGGACTTGAAGCTCAAAGCCAAAACTCACGTGGGCCCCACAATGAAACAGTTCACTAAATTCCACGGGCCCATTGGGCTCCCACGAGGAAAACTTTAAAAAAAATTAAAAATTAATTTGATAAAAATAATATTAAAAAAAATTAAAAAATTGTAAAAATTATTTTTTCTAAAAAAAATAGAGGGATACTATATGAAAATAATAAGTATTTTTTTTTATTTTTCTTAATTTCTCATAAATAAATTCAAAAAACTCAACTAATTAATGTTTAATTTTTGTCAAAGCTAGAGTTGTAAAATGGATTAAGGGTTTGTTTGGTTGTGACTTAAAAACTAGCTCACTAGCTACAAAGAATTATTTTGATAATAAAAAGCTTTTAATATTAGCTCCAAAGATAATAAGCCAAACACTACTCAACTTAATTCAATTTATTTACAACCTTAATCGAATTCATCTCCTTAAAAAAGTTATTAACACAAAAAAAAAAAAAAGATTTTGAGTCTTATTTTATTTTTATTTTTGTATGAATAATTAAACTTATCCCTAAACCTCAACAAGTTCGGTGTAATTTACTTTTATTTTTTTATTTATTATTATTTTTTTTTTGGAAGGAACCTGTTTATGTTTGAGCATGTGACGTCTTTTTCTCACGAAAGGTAGTTGTGTGTTTGTTTGGCTAGAAAATCTAGCGGTGGTTGCGCACATTTATGTACTGTGTGTGTGATTAAAATTTGTCAAGGGAAAAAATTAAAAATAAGACTGAGAAACAAAAAGGGATCGAATTTTCTTCAACTAAAATATTTAATTGGACGGTCCAGTGTAGACCAATTTAGGTTAATTTTGGGCTCGTTTTGAGAATTTAAATATTTTATATGTGATTTAATTGAGTGTTATCGACATTCGATCGACCTAATTTTTAGTATGTATAATCTTGTTGGAGATTTTTTAATTAAGTAACTCCCAATATCTAATTAATCTTATTTTTAATGTCCACGATTTTGTTAAAAGATTTTATAAAATAAAAAACTTAAACCATTAAACTGAGTCCACAATACATTAGACTGGAATGTGTAATTGAATATTCAAATTGAAGAGGACCTAATCCCCAAAAAACGCAAAACGAGAAACAGAGAGAAAGACATGCGTGCTGACTAATTTATCTTGAAGATGTGGTATTGTTAGTATATCAACAATGTCAGGTATCATAAAAAAAAATTTATAAAAATAATTATGAAAGTTTTATGACCTTTTGATTATATTTACAATAAAGTATCATACACTAATTAAGGTAATCTAAAAATCATAAATTTTTCATGATCATTTTCATTACAAAATTTTCTTGATACCTAACTTTTCTCTTAAGGTGTGTTTGTTTTGAAGGATTAGGGGGTGTGATTGGACTATTAGTCCCACCGGACTAATAGTCCATTGTTTGTTTCATTTTTTTTGCTCCGGACTAATAGTCCTCCCAAACTATTAGTCCCACAAATATGGGACTATCCTATCCCATGGGGAGAGGTAGGATAGAAACCATGGGATTGGTATCCCATGGGATTATTTTGTGAAATGTCCATTTTACCCTCCATGCCATTACTTAGCAAACAATTAGAAAAGGATAAAATAGTCTTTTGAACGTTTATAAATTATTTTTTTAGCGTTATTAATTTAAAATTATATATTAAATAAAAAATTTGAGTTATAAATTAAATTTAATTAAAAATAATAAATTATAAATTATGGCCTTATAAATTAAATTTTTTTAGTGTTGTTAAAAAATTAAATTTACATATTAAATTAAATTATTTTTTTAGTGTTGTTAATTTAAAATTATATATTAAATAAAAAATATAAATTATAAATTAAATTTATTTAAAAATAATAAATTATAAATTATGGCCTTATAAATTAATTTTTTTTGTGTTGTTGAAAATTTAATTTACATATTAAATAAAATTATTTTTTATTGTCGTTAATTTAAAATTATATATTAAATAAAAAATATAAATTATAAATTATAAATTTAATTGAAAATAATAAATTAAAATAATTAAAATATTGTGCAAAAAATAAAATAAAATAAATTTTTATTTAATCTAGCTAAAAATAATTAAAATATTAAAGCTATGTTTAATATTGCTATTACTTAGTAAATAATTGAAAAGGATAAAATAGTCATTTGAGCATTTATCATTCTCTATAATGTCCCAAACAAACATTGGATAACTAAAAATAGTCCAATCCAGAAATCTAATCCCATGACTAAACAAACATAGGATACAAATTTAGTCCAACCAAATAGTCCCGAGACAATGTATCCCAGAACTAATAGTCTGATGAATTATAATCCCCCTTATCCAGTCGGTCCAAACAAATGCACCCTTAGTATGTAATCTATAGACGTGAGAGACTATGTTCCATTCTCAAATTAAAATACTGATATTTAATTTAATTTGCCTTTTTAATTATGAAAAAAAGTTGCCTTTTTTTAACTTTTACTTTTCGAGCGAAATGGCGATATTATCCTTACCAAATATGAGCCCTTGCCAAAAGTGGTGCCTTTGTTGAGATAAAATTTATCAAAATAGTCATTGTAGTATTATGGTGAGATTAATTAAAAAAAGTTATTTTTTTGGATTATTTTTTAAAATTCTTGATATTAAGATTTTAAAAAAGAAAGGATATGCAATATTTTTATAATGGTTGGAGTCCTTCAATATTTTTCTAGAAAAATTTCGATTCAGAGAAATTTCAAAATCAAAATTTTGAAACATAAACAAATTTCTCTGTATTTTGAAAGTTCTTTGATTTGCTTAATTTCTCTAATTTTCTCAATGTTTTCAAATTTTCTATATTTTGAATTTTTTTGGGTTTGAATTTTCTCTAACTTGCTCACAAATTTTTCTATGCTTTGCTCACAATTTTCTATGTATTTTGACCAAACCAGAGAAAATTGTGCCTTTTCACGGAGATAATTTTCTTTGTGAGAATTAATGCTCCTACTCAAATTTATGCTTGAATTTGAGTTTGTCCACTAGAGTAGTCAAATTAAGTATAACAACAAACTCATATAAATAAATATATATATATATATGTAGCTCTGGCTGAGGAATAGTAACAAACAAGTGAAATTTGTGAAGTAAAAATGAGTTGAGGTAGTTTGAGTTACCTGGTTGTAGTCGGTGGTGGAGATGTTCCACTAAATAATCGAGCCATCGGATTTGTCGGTGTAAAGAGTAGGAGGTTGACTTAAGATGGCGACGGCGATGACTCTGTGCGACGGAAGAGAGACGTACCATATACACGTAATCATTGTTAGAGAGAGAAAAACAATGGAGCCATCGGATTCGTTGGTGTAGAGAGTGGGAGGTTGGCTTAGGGCGACGACGGCGATGACTTTGTGCGACGGAAGAGCGGGACCACATATACGCAACCATTGCTAGAGAGAGAGAGAGTTGGGTGTGAATGGGTTAGTGGTACAAAAATGGGTGAGGGACCTTAAACTAAAAAAAAAAATGTTGTGGATCTCTTTTATTATCAAGAGTTGGAGAGGAATTTTAGATTAAATATCCCTATTTTTTATTTTTTATCTTGAGATTATTATTTTAGTCTAACTAAACACAAAACTTGATTTTATTTATTTAACCTAAAAAGTAACTTTTTTGGAAATTACCAAAAAGGGCCATAGAGTAAAGTAGTTACATTGAGATTTGTCATTTTAAAGAGCAGTGACATAAACAAATTTTTTTTTTATAATCAATACATAATGATGCAGTAAACTTTGATTTTATCATTTTAAAGTGATAAACTCATCAAGATGGTTATTACGTAGCAAAACTGATGTAATTCATTCTTTCACTTTTTTTATTTTGTCATGTAATAAAAAGTAGAATTAGAATTTGATGCGACTAAAATTAGCACCTCATTAGGCCGCATAAACTGACTTCGTAGGTCACATTTATATAATGTGGGACCGGAGTTTGATTTTGCTTTCGTTTGGGAAGTGGATTAACTTTTTGATTTTTGATTTTTTTAATTATTTTAGTCTGAGATTAAAAAACTTAGTTTGGAAATGACTTTTGACTTTTTTAATTTTTTTTGTGAGAAAAAAATGTAATGATTATATATTAAATGTGATATTTTATTTTATTAAATTAAAAAATTTATTTTATTTTTTACGACTATTTTAACTAAAAAACCTCCAAACCAAACTTCTCAAACGGAGGCTTACTAGTGATTTTGGTTTTAATCACCTATTAGCGCATGACCCCGTCCCATCGCACCACATGTCCTATTTGGTCTATGTCAATCGAGTTAGAACTGTTTTGAAATTACTTTTTACAGCCCTAGCAACAATTATTTTGACGTTGCAAGTTTGATAACGTTAATCTTATCAAATCCCAACGAGAAAATTGGCATAGAATCATTACACTATGACTTATTTTTCTCCTCCAAGTTGATAGAAATTAGGAAAATATGGTCCATACCTTTAAATAGTGTGCACCATATATATTTTATAATTAAAAAAAATGATATAATTTTAATTTTCTGAGTGATAATTAAAAAAAATGTCACAACTAAAACAAGATGAAACATAATTAAAGAATTCATAGGTCATAATCAAAATAATTTTATAAATATGAGAAAAAAAACTAGTCATAATTAAAAAAGAAAATGATATAATGAGAGGTACATATGATATATCTTTTTTAACGGGTGTATATTATAATTTTTCTTGAAATTAACACAAAAAATGGTAACATAAAATAGTTTGCACATGCAAAATGTGCCTACTATATATATATATGGTATCAATGTTAGTTTTCATGTTTTGATTTAACCCAGGGCAATACATTTGAATGTGGACATGATATAGAGCTCTCAAGAAACACATGACAACACATTTTACTTATGTGTACATTTGAATTTGGACTTAATATAGAAGTCTCAAAAGTAATCACATTTTACATTTGAAAAATAAGTTTCTTTTTTCTAGGTAAATATGTATATGAATTTGTATGTTATGATGGGTCCTTATCATAGTTAGTGGGCTTTTTGTTTTGGTCCAAAAGTAATCAATCATTTTTTTTTTTTAAAAGAAAAATGATGCAGACCACTAATTAGTGGTTGCTCTAATTATGTGGTAGTGGATCTCACCCACTGCCATATGTATTTTGTGTCTTAGTTTTGTTTTGTTTTGTTTTTTTTTTTTTTTTGCTTTCCACATCATTAGTGGTGGTGTTAGTGGTAGGAATTTAATGGTCTGTAGCATTGTTGTTTTAAAAATATTGTTTGGTATTATTTGGTTTGGAAACATCCATGATCTCTCTGCATTCATATATATATATAACAATGCTAGGTAGTCTGAAAAATTATGGCTCAAATAGCTTGAAACACTCAAAACGATATCGTTTTAACACATTCGAGCCATTCAAGTCACAAAAATTCAGGCCACCAACCATTTTATATATATATATATATATAGAGAGAGAGAGAGAGAGAGAGAATTGTTCCCATCTCAAGTTTTCAGGACTTGTCCTCTAATGAACATATTCAGTACTGTACTAGATTTTCAAATCATTTTCATGTCCTCTTCTATTTGTTGTTGTTGTTGTTGTTTTTTTATATTTAAATTTTTTATTTCTTATATTTGATTGAGTTTTTGAAAAACTTTGTTTTTTTGTTGAATATTTAGAAACTAATTTGACAAAAATGAATACCAAAAAAAAATTTTCCCCCAAAAAAAGAGAAACCATACAAAAATAATGAGTTTTTTTTTTTTTTTTTCCCACCAAATTGATTTTTAAATTTGTTTCAAAAAACAAAAAACTCGACCATTCTACATAATTGATTGGAGCATTTTAGTCTGAGCTCGTGAGGTTCACATATTGATAATTTAAACTATTTATTTTGTAGGCCATTATGTAAAGATAATTCTCAATAATAATAAAAAATGTATAGATAATTTTTGATAATAAATAAATAGAACTCATGACGAGCTTTACAATCCCAAAAGGATGTTCCAATCCGATGTACCGGAGAGAATTCTCATCCTTTACAAATATTATAAGTACATTCTTGTGATGCCAAAAAAAAAAAAAGTGGACATTGTTGTCCTTTTCCTTTTGTCCATCTTGACACAAGCTTATGAAATGGACAAATTTTTTTCTTCCAGTGCTTTGGATATGAAGCCTTAAACCAATTAGTCCAAATTACAGCTGAAAGTTGGTTTAAAACAATTGTAAAACATGTTTGTTTTTTCTTATTAGTCTCTCCCAATAACCAAAATGTTCAACAATCAAACTTTGAGAGCAATTATGATTCAATGTTGTTCGCTTCCACAAGGCTATCTTTTACACTGTATTTGAATTATGAATTTAGATAGAAATTTTAAAATAAAGAAGAGAAATAGAGAAAAAAATTAACTTATCTTTTATTGAAATTTTTCTCACATTCTTTCTTTTTACTTTCAAATTCTTACCCAAATTCATAATCCAAACATAGGCTTAGTATTTGTAACTCTTTTAAGACAACATTATATTAACTACGATTTTCTCAATGATCAAATGTTAAAATATATAAGTTTAATTTTTATATATGGATTGATCAAACAAAGAAACATACAACATAGGATTAAGCGTACTTAGCATTCATTAAATTTAAAATAACCATTTTTAAGGTAATTATTTAGTAGTCGGGAATGAATCTTATTGTGACGTTTTGTTCCTCATCTAGTCTTTTATATTTGTAGAAAGACAGAGTTTATGGATTATAAACTCTATTTACTTGTCTCCACTCTTTGTCTTGTATATAATTGATTTTGTGGTTTCAAGAGTTGATGGTAATTAATTAAGATAGTAAATTGTATTTGTTTTTAATATTACCAACTACTTTTCTTTTCTTTTTTAAAATTAGTTAATCCCTTCTACACGTTTCTCTCATTTTCATACGACAATAAATCCCTACTTCAATGATTCACACTATTATTTTTAGATGTTTGTGAGTAGATTATTTATGAAAAAAGTAAATTAATCTCATAATCGTAGTAATGTAATTTTATCATACTAGTTTTGTACAGTCAAAATCAAAATTATAGTTTCTTTTTTTTTGATAAAATTATTTAATTATAATTATCAAATTGATTTGATCTAAAAAAAAAAAAGAAAGAGGAAAATCTATTAAAATAAAACATGCCAATGACCCACATGTTTGAATTAGATTATCCAATCAAAGTCTTCAATTATGACAAACACATTTGGTTGAGCATAGCTAAACCAAAACATTAAAGTCATCACAAAATGCGTTTCATTCTTATTAGTCTTTTCCTAAAAGCCAAAAATGTCCAAAACCAAATTATGATAATAACTAAGAATCAAATTAACCATTAAACATTCATTAAACTACCCATTTTTATGTGAATCACAACTCATTATCATCTATTTAATGCACATCACAAATTAGTTAAATCATAACTCATTGAACTCTAGAACTTACAATTATTTTACATAATCAAAACTATTTGTTCCACATCTAGCCTTTTTTCTTCTTCTTCTTCTTCTTCTTCTTCTTCTTCTTTTTTTTTTTTTTTTTTTTTTTTTTTTTTTTTTAACAACAGAATTTATGGAATATAAACTCTTTTTATTTGGGATAAAGCATCATTAAATCCCAAATCAAGATATCTTGAACCATTTAGTCCTACTTTTTATTTTGTAGACTGAGAGGTCTTGTTGCAATGTTAAAGTCATTGTAGCCCTTGATTTTAGTGCGTGAGTTACCAATTGTAAGGGTATTTGTGGGTTTTATTATAGTATTTTTTTGATTTCCCTCTTGCGCGATGTTAACAGAAAATTCAAAATGGAAAGTTTTTTATTTCGATTCTAATGTTGCATCGATGATCATGTTTCCAATTTCGTTAATGTGATGTTGTTTTGGGTAATGTTAATGTTAATTTCCCACTCATCATTCCCAAAAATAACATTTGTTTTCCCCAAACCCTAGAAAGTCGATAAACCCCTTTTTTATTGTACATTTCGGTGGTCGTTTCAGATCGTTGAGCAAGACGCTTTGTACTGCCATTGACGGTAAAGACGACAGTGTTTTCAGCGTCACAAATGGTGTTTATTGTTTGCTCGAATGACGATAGGTATCTATTCAATGATGTTAGGTTGGTCTATGTATTTTTGATTAATGTTCAAATGTATGATTTGTGCTTGATTGCATAGCCTATTTCCTTGTGATTGTGGTATTGAGTAATGTTAGGTAGTCAATTAAATGGCGATGTGTGTAATGGTAGTGTGGGAATCTAATGTATGGAGAGTATGTGGTGTGGTGGACATTATCATGATCGTAATGGTAATGTGGGAATCTAATGTAACTGTATGTATTAGTGTGAGTAATCCATTGAGGATTATCTGCAGTTGGGGTAGTTGAGTCGTGGTGTTTGTGATGTGTGAGTTGGTTGAGTTGATTTTGAGGTTTTTGTTCGAAATGTGGTTTGGGGTCCCCTGTGTAGGGTCTTTAGCATGTGTTTGTAGTTGAGTTAGGTGTTTTGGTGTTGATAGTGTTGTCTCTTTTACTAATATATGTGTGATGTTAGTGAGCACAAAGGTTCGTAAATTGAAAAAGTTATCTCGTGTCGTTCTGTGTTCATTGTGCTTAACTGGGTTCTATCGGTTGTGGTTCCATGTGGTTTATGAACCCCTGTTTTTGGACTATGTCTAATACATGTTTGTTATTAATGTTAACGACAATGATAGTAGAACATGTTTGAATATACATTGTTATATATGTTCACATCTTATTTAAGTGTTAAGTTACCTTGGTAATCGAGGAATTGTGGAGGTGAGTTTTGATGTGGTTGTCAGTATGTGATGGTGCATACAATGTTTCGTAGGTCTATGTTCTGATGTAGTCGGCGTTTTGATTTGAATTGTGGGCTGGTCGGTGTGCTTGGAACTGTTGTTGTTTTTTTTTTTTTTTTGGTTGTTGCTAAGCGTATATATGGAATCTTATTTTCTAAAACAATGTAGTAATGTGGTAATGATTATGGTAATGTGAATGAAAATGATAACAAAGCATGTTTGAATCTACATTGTTATATATGTTCACTTCCTACTTATGCATTAAAATACGTATGAAAATGATATGACAATGTAGATTTTTTGAAAATGATATGAATGATATGAACATTATATATCTTGATGTATTGGAATCTTATGAAAATGATATGAACATTATATATCTTGACGTATTGGATTTTTTGTAGGAGACAGACTTGATGTGGTTGTAGTTGTCTAAATGGGAGTACAATGTGTAGCGTTAAGTTGTCAGTTGGTTGCATTGGCATGGTATGTTTTGGTTGGGCAAATAATTAATGATATCGTCCTTATTTTGTGCGGGGTGCAGTTGCATGTTTGTTATGACTGTTAATAATCATTGTAGTAGGTCATGTTTGAATGTATTTTTTTGTACACGTTCGGCTACTATATAATAAATAATGTTACGTTGTAGGGCGGGTGTATTTTGGGGACAATGGTTTGTCATCATTTAACTGTGAGCACAATGGTTTGTGTCACTGTGTCAGCGTTATTACGTTGGCAGTTTATTTTCAATGGTCAATTAGTTAATGATATTTCATATACAGACGTCGCGTTGTCATCATTTGAGTTGTGGACGCATTTGTGTTGAATTATATTGTTTGAGGCTAGTGGTTGTGTTGAATTGCAGATTTTTTGTTTCTGTTTTTGTTTACTAATGTGATATTGTTGATTATGTTTCAGGTATGTATGCATGAGTAGCTCAAAACGTAATTCGGGCGGGAGAACTGTCATGCCCCACTTTTTATATCAACGGATACCATTACCAAATCCTTCATTATAACACAATTTTCAGAGATCATGCGTAGAAATTTAACACATTAACGAGTACTATTATTAAAGGTTCTCTCATTCGGATATGAAATGAATGCAACATGAGATAAAAATAAATAAATTGTCCGTAGGCTTACATCTTTTAAATTAAAAGAAAATGTTTAACGCTTTTACATCAATGGCATTCCACCTACAAATAAAAGGCCCCGTGGCCAACACATAAATAAGATCCCCGATCTTGAAACCCTTCTCGACGTTCACCTGAAAAAAAATTAGCAACGTGAGATGAACATAAAGTCCAGTAGGGATCCCAATATGATCTTAAATAATAACAACATACACATAGCTATGATCATGAATGCTCTAAATCATATCATATACGTAATGTGACGATTTTTACAGAAATATACTTATATAGGAACTTTTCTCAAAATTATTCATTTCGTTCAATAACATAAGCATTTTTACTTTTCTTTCTTCATGTTACCTTTTGCAAAATTCATATGACAATAATAAGTTTTTGAAAACAATTTCATAAAGCCCATTACATTTTCTTCCACTTTCCAGACGTACACCTGATTTGCCTTTTTGAAACATGTTCACAAGTATCCGATGTCCTTCACATTATTCACAATTTGAATACAGTACTTACGTCCGTTTCTAACACATTCATGCCTTTACTTATATACATTCAGTACAAAGGGAAAGTAACAAGCAACCAACAACTATCTACTCAACAAATGAGGCAACTCGGCCTTCCAGAACCATAATCATCATAGCCCATAATATACACAGATATACTAAGACAATAATGATAAACAAGTTCCACTCTACTTGCCTTAAGCACGATAAGCCAAGGATACACCTTTCCATAACAAAATGCCAAGTCAAAGATACACCTCAAGCCATTTTAATCTTACTTCATTTCGTGACAATTCATTTCAAATTAATTTATTTCATCTCAATTCATGAGCCAATTCATTACATTTTAGACACCCAACTGAGGCTACAACTCAATGGTTTTCAAATTATACAACACACACATAAACATTTCAAACTTTTCTTTCACAGATATTTCGTCCGCAGGCAACCGTCAAACAGGACTAAAAAATAGAAAAACCCCTGGATGTTGATTTGTGATTATGTAACAATTTTAAGCAATATATATAACAATCCCAATCAAACAATCAAGACAAATCGACACAACGATTTTACGTGGAAAAACCACAATTGGACACCTCCAATTGTGGTAAAAAACCACGGGCAACAGCCACAAAACAATCCACTAAGAAGATATAAAGGAATTACACAGGTATACTCTCAATTACCTAGCGAATCCACGCCCGTATTGAACCAACCCCTATGTGTCTCTTCCAACCCCGTCTTCACCTCGGAATTGTCTTGACGATGAGTCACTCCAGAATTCACCAAAGCTTCAGGCTCGAATTCTTCAGAATCCACTGAAAAACAACTCTCTCTTATGTATAGAATGAACAAACGAACCTTTGATGTATTCTTCTTAATCGATAAGTTGAATACTCAATTAAACATCAAAGAAAACTAGCAAAATATCCCCAGATATAAATCTTAATATTCAAAAAGAAGATCTGGAGGAGTAAGTCAAGTTTTGGGAGAAAACCAACTACTTATAGAAATCCAAAGTAATCCTAGTTTTGGAAGAAAAGCAATTCCTTATAGAAATCCGGATTTTGAAGCTCGCTCGAGCGAGAACCTTAACTCGCGTGATTTCCACTAGTGCCTTTGCTCGAGCCACGAAACCTTCGCTCGAGCGAACAATGAAAACTTTCAGGTTTTTATGCAGACGCAATCTTCGCTCGAGCCGCATAGTCTTCGCTCGGGCGCACATTCATCTCTTTCAGGTTTTTGCCAGACGCAGTCATTCGTTCGAGCGAGGACTTCTTCGATCGAGCGAGCAAGGGCGGACAGCCAATTTTGAATGCAATTTTGCATTTTGCTTAGGGCGCGAGCTGACCGGGCAGCTCGACCCCCGTCATAATCAACGAAGTGGAAATCTTGAAAGCATTAACATCACAAACTTCTCTGCAAGGCTCGATTCGGGTTGGATTCGCATCTAATAAACTCATAGCCTCACTAAAATAAAAGTGCGAAAACAAATACAACTGAAAAGAGTTTTGTCAAACGGGATTGCCAAGAATAAAAACCTAACAAGGACCCATGTATTCTTTCACGGATATTTTGTCCACAGGCAGCCGTCAAACGGGATCCATGTAAACGTAGGCTATACAAGCACTATAATTAACATTTTACGGATATTTCGTCCGCGGGCTAGGCACCCATGTATAATTTCGGGAGTTTCACCTAGGACAATCTGACCAACTTAATTATAATGGAGTCCATCCCCTTTCTCCTCTCAAACAATCATTCATACATACACAATGTATATAAACACATAATAGCACATGGAGTGCATCCCCTTTCTCCTCCCAATTACTCATACATATACAATGTATATAAACATAGTCATATTCAATGACAACCAACGGAGGATTAACTTCAATTCACCTAGTCCACATGCAATTTCTACAATAGTCATAGCTATCCTCCACCGATAGCCCAAGACATATATTTCTAAACATATATACAATCTCAAAAATAGATAAACTATCCATATTTTCATAGGTGAGAGATTACAAATATCCAACTCCACCATTTACATTCATATTTATCCATTTCTACATCTTATACGAAAGGAAAACAAAAATCCAATTCTCGCAAGACTTTCAGTCCAATAACAATGATAATATGTAAAGGTTCCAAAATCCGACCTCAAGTTCGTTATCAATTTACAAAGGATAATGATTTCATTTTCTTTCAAAAGACCACTTTTCTTTATTTTCCAATCCACACAATTCCAACCATTTTTTAAGAATTCATTGTCGTCATTTTACAAAACCAAAACCAAATCCATCATCTTTAATTTACAAAACCAATTCCATTGGTATCAAAACCACAACGCAACTCAATTTCACGTGATTAGTCTAAAACAATACCAACATCGTGGTTACTTCTCCTTTTATTTTCTTTTGATATAAGCACAATTATACAACCTACATTAGCAAAATATAAAGATTATTCAACTTCCTCCCTTTTAAATCCATTATATCAATAATATTAAATTAGAGCTTTCCTCCATTTATTCACAAACATAATAAATCATTTCCCAAATAACCCAATAACAAATAACTTAACAACTCCAATCACAAATGTCAAACTCTAGATCCCCTTTCATGACTTTCAAGAAAATCCATAATGAATATAGTTTTTATGCAATAAAATCTACCACATATCTATCTATAGACGAAGTATTGGAAATGAGCAAAGAAATCCCTACCTCTTGAAGTGAAGAGATGACAACCCAAAATTCATCGGCGACGAAACCACGAACTATTCGGACCAAAAGGAAGTCGTTGACGAGATCTACAATCTTTCTCAAAGGATCATGGTGAAAAGATTACTCTAGATGAGTAGATTTAGAGATCTAGGTGCGAAAAGTCAAGTTTTAGAGAGAGAAGAGAGAAATCACGGTTTAAGATGAAAAGAGGAGAAAAAGTAATGAGAGGAAAGTTGTTTGAGTCTATTTATTGTAGTAGAAAATTGTCCTAAAGTCAAATAAAAAGGACAAGTCCAAAACTCCCAAAAGTAGGGCCCATTCGAACCCCAAAATTCTGAAAAAAACACGCAAGGGTCGACCCTTCGGGTAGAGGGGTCGACCCTTCAGGTAAAAAAGGCAACCTGGCAGTAAGCAAGGGGTCGACCCTTAGACAGGAAAGGCCGACACTAATTTCCAGCAACTAACACACAGATGCTGCAATATACAAGGGTCTACCCTTCCCAGACTGGTGTCGACCCTTAAAACCAACAACAAAAGGCAAGTGTCGACACCACCAAGATTGGTGTCGACCCCCGAATAAGATTTCTAAGTTCCCAAACAACTTTTCAACATAAACAAGCGTGAACAAACAATCTCAACAAGTTTAAATCGATTTTCACTCATCCAAAACCAAGATACAACAATAACAAAGATCCCCAAAATAAAATAAAGGATTCAAATACACTTCCTAAATGTTTTAAAAATGGTACAAGTGCTACAAGAACACCGCGGTCACAATTGTCCCTTCAAACAACAACAACAACACCATGAACTCCATACCTGCAAAGGGGGAAAAAAATTACATTTTACAAATTTATGTTCATATGAGTGTATGTGAGTAGTCTATTTGGAAGAATTGACACAATGTTCATATCAATGGTATGCTTGCAACATCACGATGACACAACATTGAATTTACATAAAATTAACACGTCGACCAACCAATACGTCAAGATATTAGCATAACAATTCCACAACCCAAGTTTGCAAAGCCTCACAAAACATTCTGGTATGTTAAACCTGTGAACAATATCATGACTACGTTCGATAGAAAATATAAACATCATTACCATATATTGTGACAATATCCACACCAACAGCACTGTTTTACACGTTCGGCCTACACAGAAAAATGAAATAACATCCCCTCCAAAAAAGGGGAAATAGACGCTATTAATATCAGAAAGCCATGGTCCGACGTATATACCAACCCAACATCGGAAAACCTACAGCAAAACAACATCAAAAATAAAGAAAGCAAACCAACCTGACATAAATCGCACAACATGTGAAACAAAAAACACCAGAAATCAGTAGCACCACCACCTAACCCACACACAACCCTTCAGCAAAAACACTAGATCCACATTTGTAAATGAAACATCGACCGGAAGAAATCAAAAACTCCCCAAATCAATCCAAGCAATCCCCTCTCAACAAAAATAGTAATGTTAGCCCATATCTTACCACACACATCCAACACTAGGAAATAAAATCAAAATGAAATCACAAACAAAGGTAAACAAGTAAACTCAAATACCACCAAATCAAAAATAACTAACATACCAAAAATAAAAAGGACTAAATAGTTTAATAAAAAAACACTTGGGACTAAATGGAGTAACATTTCTCCATATAGGATTTATTAGTAATTTTTCCTTTTATTTGTCTCTACTCTTTGTTTTGTATATAATTGACATTAATTATTAAGACAATAGTGCTATTCATTTCCATTTTTGATCTGAGAATACATTTTTTAAACTATTTTAACATTTCCAACTACCTTTTGTTTTATTTTATTACATAGTATAATAAGCCCTTTGGAAAATTCACTATGTTCATTCCTTGGGCGCTTCTGTATAGATTATTTCATTTTAAAATAAATCAAATTGATTTGAAATTTGTAATCATATAATTTTATCATACTAGTTTTGTAGTATACTCGCAAAATTATATTTATTATTTATTTTTTATTTATTTATACAATTATTTGATTGTTATTATCAAATCAATTATTAAAAAAATAAAATAAAAAAAAAAATCATCATGAACCCACATGTTAAAAGTAGATTATCCAATTAAGTCACCAACCATGACTTTGGTTTAGAAAAGGTGAAGAAGCAACACACTGAAGTCATCGTGTTTCATTCTTGTTAGTTTCTTCCTAAACACCAAAATGTCCAAAATCAAGTCATGATAATAACTAAGAAAGTGTTTGAATTTTAGATTAGTTAAGGGAGGGGAAAAAAATAAACGAAACTATATGAAAAGAAAATGAAGCACAAATGTTTTTTAAATGAAAAGAAAATAAATACATATTTGTAAAAAGTCATTTTTTTGATTACTTGTAAAAGATGAGTATGTATAAATGTATATTTTCTTGTCCCAACGATGAATCAAGACCAGAAACACACAATAAGGAAATTAATCAAAGAATGAGAGAATGACCGTCACTTCTCTTTATTATTAGCAGTTGTACACATATGCAATATATGTATAAAAATAGATGACAGTAATAACTGTTTAGAATATGGACTTGTTTTGATGGACAACTTTTTTCAAAAAAATATATATTTAAATGCAATAAAACTTATGTTGACACCAAATTGAGTATATGCATTATATAATAGTACAATTTGAAAAAATAAAAAAATGGTACCAAATATATACACAATCATTTACCAAGATGTGTATCATTGCACATAATGGTTAGTTAAATAATGCAATTTGTTGAACTCTAGATCTTATTTGGTTTAAACCTTTCTTTGTTCTTCATGTGTGTTAAAACTTAAGTTATGCTTGAATTAAGGATTTGAGTAAGAATTTGTGGAGAAAAAGAAAAAATAAATGAAATAGAGACTAATTTTTCATTTATTTTTTCTTTTTCTTCCTTAAATCTTCACTTAGATCTTTGATCCAAATATAACAACATTAAGGTTGTGTTTGGAGTATGAATTTATAAAGGGAAAAGAAAAATGTGAGATAGATGTGAATGAAATATAAGTTAAATTTTTTTCTCTATTTTCCTTCTATTCTCAA
The DNA here is from genome assembly GCA_036172215.1 of Camellia granthamiana. Classification (NCBI taxonomy): domain Eukaryota; kingdom Viridiplantae; phylum Streptophyta; class Magnoliopsida; order Ericales; family Theaceae; genus Camellia; species Camellia granthamiana. The sequence goes on along the minus strand of CM069908.1, from coordinate 4,015,236 downwards.
ATTTTTTTTTTTTTTTTAAATCTAAATTTGTAATCCAAACATATAAAATTACAATATTTGATCTTTGTCTTTGTATAGGATTCAATGCTACATTTTTCGGAAGATGACACAACTTTTACATTTTTTGTCAAGTAATATTCAATTTTTATTATTGTCCTTAGTTTTGTAGGACAGCATTTAAAGGGATGGATTCAATTATTCAGAAAGTGTGACTGTTTCATTTGTCTGTAATTGCAGGACTTTTACTATCCATGTTTGGCGGGTTTAAGTGGTAATGCGTTCTATGCCGCGTTTTGATTCGCATGGTATATTTGGTTGCTTAAAACCATTATCGGGTAAATGGAAAATTAAAACCAAAGTGAACTCTATAGAAATGGAGTTTTTGGTGAAAATTCCTTAAGGTTTGAATAAAGGCTTGTCCCACATTAGTCTGGTGGGAAAAATTTTGTGGGTTTATAAGGCATGGGTTTGTAACTTAGGGAGGACCCCAAGGGGCACCCCGAGTTTGTAGAAGGGAGAGATTATGGTCAAATTAGACTAGACTCATTGGATCTAAAAAAAAACACATACGCATGAGCCGCTGCCTTCAATCGGGCGGGCTAGGCTGGGCCTGGGCGCGTGTGCGTGGTGTGAGGTTAGATTGGGCTTGTTCGGCCCAATACTTTTCTTTTTGGGTCAAAAACATTTGAATTCAATTTTATTTTTTGGTAAAATAAAATCTGTCCAGTTTAAATTTCAATTTTTTGAATTCAAATTTGTTGCACCTCTTCAGAATTTTCTATACAGGTTCATTGTCCAAACAGATCCGAATCTATCCAGATTCAAACCTAAAAAAGTTTTTATCTGTTTGAAATTCAAACCAGATCTGTTGATTTTTCTGAACAGGTACATACCTATTGGATTCAAACCTAACAGCCACCATTTTCATCTATAAATAGACTAGTCCTCACTTGGTTTTTTCACTCAATTTTCGTCCAAAAAATTCTGTAATTATTCTCTACATTTTGCTGCATTATTTTCTTGTGAAAAGGTGTATAAATACAAAGCGTGTTCGTTGTGCAAACAATTTATAGTGCTGCTACTGTTTGTTGTTGATCGTTTTATCCTGAGAGATAGACGTCCACATTCTGAAAGCACCGTTAAGAGAACGAATCTGTCTTAAGGTCACAGTGTTAAACACTGGACTTGATCAGAAAATTTGTTCAAGAAATTAATTTGGTAAGTTATTAATTTACTTTCTGTTTTATTATTTTTCTGCTTCAGATTTTGATTTTGTTTTTGTAACAAAATAAAAATCTGTTTTATTTATTTTATTTTATTTTCTGGTTTGATTTTTGTAATCAAACTATTACTCTCCTTTCTTTTATTTCTTTTGTATTCCGTTTATTATTAAGTACACAAATATAATTTCTTATGTAAACAGAGTGAATATTGTCCAACATATTAAACTTTTTAGGTAAGAATTGATTATATCATGCAACATCAATTGTACATTTCTTCCTCTCATCCATAATCTTTTACGAAACCTAAAATTTTGAGGGAAAAAAAAAAAAAGAAGGCTTTTAACTCCTAGCACAATTCCCATCATAAACTTTGCACAAAGGAAAGTTCCGGTTCCAATCTTACATTATTTTTAGGGATAACTATCGGCAAATCTTATTTACTGGGCTTATTTTTGCTCATGTCCTGAATCCTAAAATATATATATATATATATATATTTTCGCATTATTTTGATCATGAATTTTTATTTTATTTTTTTAATCTATGTTGTGTTTTTGGAATGATCATTTATTATTCATAATGATACTGAAAAATTTATCAAAGTGATAAATGATTGGAAATTTTTGACTTTTATTTGTGAATATTGATTTATTTTTAATTTATTTGTATTAATTTTTATTAAAATATGATGTGAGAAGTGTAAGCAGTTGAATCATATTTTTTTAAAACATATTTTAATGGTAATAAATATATCATTAAAAGTTTGAGTAAGATTTATATGAAGTCTAATCCACAAAACCAATCCATTATATATATATATATATTTTCGAGTTTGAGCATATTGTTAATGGACCACTGGATTTCGGATAGGCTTGAAAGGGTTTGGGCTGTTTTACAAGTAATGTTTGACTGGCCCCACAAGGAGTTGGGTTTAGGTTTGGGCTTACATTCAAAAAGATTATTTGAACATTTTACTTGGTCATCATTTATGATCACCACATATTTGGTATGAAGATCAATGAACACAAATATGGTTTTAGAAAGCTACATGGTTTGTAGTAAACATTTATTGTTGTGGTCCTATTATTTCTCATTGAGGTGAGAAATAAGATACTTGTAAGGTCACCATCTTAATCTTGATCTCTATAGCTTTTGTGGCTAGGAGAGAGAGGGCTCACACTAGAGTATTTTTGAAAGTGTATTTTTAATTAGAATTGTGTTAGGACTAAAGCATACTTATAGCTTAAATTTTTAAATGGGATGAGTTTTCCAATATAAAAAAGAATGAGTTTTAGATAATGTGTTAAAATCTGGTGTTACACATTATGAACTTTGTTGTTACTTTGAAATAATAAGGTTGTGTTATTGTTGCACGTTCGTGAACTCTTCGCATACAAATATTCTTGAACTATTGTTACAGCATTCAGTATATGTCAAATAACACTCCAAACATGTGACAGGATGTATAATCCTAAAGGATGTATAATCAAAGGATGCATAATCCTTCTGCTTTGTTTGGTTTGATTTTCAAATTTTAATTTTTAAATTTAAAAAAATAAATTGAAAAAATAAAAAAATAATCATCATTTTTATATAGTTTTTTCTTTTTGAGGGTAGAAATATTTTTTGAAAATTTAAAAATAACTTATTAGTATTTATCTTTGTCAAATTAGTATTAGTTCCTATTAAATGAAACCAAATAAGTATGAAGTGGAGGATTGTAAGGTGAGGGCTTTTGGGCCTATGTTGGCCCAACTTACACTTGGTGTATCAGACGGGCTGAGAATGCAATCGTGCTCTGGCCCAAAATTAACCACCGAAAAAGTGCTCCGGCCCAATCATTATTGTTGTCAAATATATTTGGGAGGGAAAACTATATGCAAGCATAATATTTTAGAGAAAATTTATTGAAATGACTTGACAGTGCTATTTTTAAAATTATAAATCATGATTATGATTGTTTTTTATTAAAATTATAAATGCATTCCTTAAGATTTGCTTAAAATACGAATTGTTTCTTATGATTTTGGAAATTACATCCCGCACCTTGAATTTCTAATTTCATAACAAATAGTCTATTTTATTAATAAATTATCAAGTCAATTAATAATTTTTAATGATGTTAAAAATTTATTTTAATTAATTATTTAATTAATTTTATTATTGTATAGAAGAGTAGCTATGAATTTTATTTTTTCAATTAATTATGTTAAATAAAAATTTCTGACAAGATGATATTTGTAATATTTCAAATCACATGAGTAATCCGTATTTTAAACAAATCTTAGAAAATGTATTTGTAATTTACTCTTTTGCTTAAAACAAAAGGATCAATTCTATTTTTTTTTTTCCTAATATTTAATGTTTGTGAAGAATTGTCAATCAGTTTGTATGGTATTTCAAGACATGCTAGTTCAAGAGAGGATCTTTAACCGCTATGAAACTCATGACCTCATTTTTAATCCAAGTTTAGTGTTAAAACTCGGATTTGATAGAAGGTTTTTCTTCTTTTTTTTCCTTTTTTTTTAAAAATCAGAAGAGGATTTCCATTAAAGTAGCCAAATAGCACTTACAAAGAGAGGAATCCATCACAAAAAAAAAAAAAACTTGCACCATCAAAGTAAAGATGAACAACAAATAAAACACAGGAGTAAATTTATGAAGAATACCCAGTTGCACAACAAGTGCTTGTGCTCGTATGGTAAGCAGAGGCCAACAAACGGCCGTAGAGCATGCCGAAGATAAATCATAGATTACAACCACAAAGTGGGTAAGCTACACCAAGCACTGATGAATTCCAAAGTTAAAACCAAACCAAAATATAAACAAAAACAAAAACAAAAAAAAGACCAAAAAACTCAATCTCAAACCAAATCTGTAGCAGATCTACACTAACGAGTTGGAAGAGGAGAACCCAACACACTTCCACCATGGGAAAGAGAATCGTCTCACGAAAGAGGGAGAGGTTGGGAGGAAAAGCTCCCAAACTTATTTAGCAGAAAACTAAAAGAGAAAAATGGGAGAGGGAGAGAAGAGAGGTAGCCGGAGGCCGAAATCCCCTCCCTTTTCCCCTCTCCCTCCCCCTCTCCACCCCCAAGCAGTGCCGTTAAGAAGAACCCTAGGAGAATTAATAGAGAGAGAGAGAGTTCGCTTTTGTTTGCTACTTTGATAGAAGGTTTGATTGGTATAATTGGGAACAACCTCTTTAAAACAATTCAAATAAGACCAGAAAACTCAACCTCAAACCAAATCTGTAGCAGATCTACACTAATGAGTTGGAGGAGAACCCAACACACTTCCACCATGGGAGAAGAGAATCGCCTCACAAAAGAGGGAGAGGTTGGGAGGAAAAGCTCCCAAATTTATTTAGCAAAAAACTGAAAGAGAAAAATGGGAGAGGGAGAGGAGAGAGGTGGCCGGAGGCCGAAAACCCCTCCCCCTCCCCAAGCAGTGCCGCTGAGAAGAACCCTAGGAGAAAGAATAGAGAGAAGCTCTCAGTTAGAGAGAGAGAGTTCACTTTTGTTTACTACTTTGATAGAAGGTTTGATTGGTATAATTGGGAACAACCTCTTTAAAACAATTCAAACAAGCCTTCAAAATTATTGTTTTAATTGAAAATCCAATGTGTTCTAAATATTGCTAAGATTACTAGTTCAACAGTTAAATTGTGAATTGCGAAAATGATTTCACAATTTGACGAATCTAAATACCCCAAGTGACACTACGTATGTGCCAAAATTTAGGCAGAGTTTAGTTATTTCTAGATCATTCTAGATGAATCCTTTATATCAAAATCTTTTATCTTCATCTTTTCAACTTTCTCATTGGTTACCATGGGACAATGTGACACATTACTTGACTTTTATTTGAAAGAAGCCATTGTGTAGCGAGAACAGTACTTGGGATATAAGAGAACTTTCTTGTTTATCCCAAAGTGCAATCACAAGGAGATTTGAATAGGCTTTTTTTCGTGCTACCATCATTGATGGAAAGAAGTTTTTTGTTAGCCAAAAACCAAAACTATGGGTATCCTTTTGGTGGATTCTAGCATATTATAAAATAGAAATACTTGTCAAAAAAATTTCTCAATAGAAAACACGTAAAACATAAATGAACTCATATCTTTAGTCCAATAGTAATATGAGAGTTATTATGAAATAAATATTATATCTTGAAATTATATATATATATTAAATGAACGAGTAATCAAACATATCATACTAAAAGCCAAACAATCACTAAAGTTAGGTTGTTACGATCTCACAAGAGTAAGGCAATTTTCATCTACAAAAGGTGCCTTTTGCAAGGATCATTGTATGCATGGTAGGTTGGTTTTCAATCTTTCAAAAATATCTTAAGGGATATAAAAGATACCCTTCTTCTGGTTACTTGTAGTTCTCTTGTTGATGTGATGAGGACCTCATTTCCTACCACTTGCATGTTTTGGTTGTTAGGTTACAATTAATGGTTTCTTTGTAGCATAGCGAAATGACAAATATATGTTAGCTATTAACAAGAAAATGAGACAATTGGAACTATTGCTCATTGTGAAAAGGGAGGACATAGGAGTTGTAAGACTCGGTAGGTTTAAGTTTCAATTCTCTTTCTATTGTTAGATTTATAAATCTTAATGATCCTATCCAAGTCGAGTCCTCTGTTGCTAGGTTTATAGGCTTAAAGTGTGACTTCGAAACCTTGAGTTTACACGGTTAAGGTAGATCCACAGTTAAGGTAGATCAAAAAAGAAAAAAGAAAAAAAGAATGATGATTAAAGCATCATATGTGGTATAACCGCCACCTAATGAATAAATAACATGCTAATTTCGTTCAATTAATGTTAACTTTTTCTTGTATAGATTAGATAGCAACTTATGAGAGGGTGGTTTATAATGTGATGGCTTCATTCATTTGCCATCCTTTTCAATTCATAAAGTTGCTTTCCATCATTTAAATTAGAAATTAATGGTCTATAAATTATTATATCATTATAAATATTATTGTATCCCTTAATATGTTATGAATTTAATATAAATATTTAATGATATGATTCACTTGTAGCCATTAACCATTAAAAAAAAAAAAAAAAAAAATCTATTGAAATCCATTAACTAATTATTTTAGTTTTGAAGTGTGATATAGAGTGACGTGTTTCACACGTGTGTATATATATATTAATTTTTATTTGTTCAGTTTTTATAAAATTAATGAGGCAAGAATTATGGCTCTATATAATTTTTTTAATTATTTTCTTTGCTCTGGCAAAGGGGAAGGAGAAAGGGAAAATGGATGGATCTCGAGTGAACACTTTTTATCTTTTTATATTTTTTGAGTCACATTACTTCTCTATTTTTCTGTATATTTTTTTTATAAAAAATCAAAATATACACTTGTTTAGATCATTCTAAACAATCCTATCTATGTTTTACCATTGCACCACCATGTGCTCGACTCCATACAAGATAATGACAAGTAAGAAATTTCTAAGATAATAACACTACATTTACGGCATTTGTATCATAGTAGATTAAATTTGTTTATTCAACAATATGTTATAATTGTATTAGTGCAATGACTCTCAGTTTTCATAAATTGCATCGATGACACGTAAAATGTTTCATAATATAAACAAAATTAATATAAAAATCTAATCACCATAATAGTACTCCCCAAAAAGATATTAAAAAAAAAAAAAACTGTTGTTTTCTAGTATTGCAGTCCCTCTTCTTGTCTGGTTGATGGACATATTGCAAGCAAGTGGCAAAGAAGTACTACAACATTCGTTTGGGAAGTTTGTTGAGTTTTTGACTATTTAGTTTAAAATTAAAAAAATTTGTTTGGATTGAGTTTTTTGATTTTTTTGACTTTTATGGAAGAAAACGTGAAATGATTATGGTTTGAATGTAATATTTTGTCTTATTAATTTTAACTTTTGTCTTTTTATGACTAATTTAGCCAAAAAACCAAATTAACGTACATGCCAAACGAAAACTCATTTACTATCAATTTTTACCCCTTGCTGTCTTCATATAAACTGTCCCAAAAAATACTAATAATAATCATAACAGTATAATCTTATTGTCTATAGAAAAACGTATCGTTCATTCTTTTAAGCACAAAATAATAATAAAAGTATACTATTATAATTATCAATTAAATAAATGATTTTCATATTGCAATTTAAAATATGAACTATATAAATCATTGTAGGGGGTTCAAGGTGAACAATGATTAAAAAAGTCAGAATGGTTGGAGAAATGAGTTAAACAAAATCTGGGAAAGTTGGAGAATAAGTAGTTGGGTGAGGGTGGGGCAAGTGGTTCAAGGAGAAGAGAATGACAGTACACAAATGGGCAGCATCTCCTCAAGTGTCCAAAAATCCTCTCCTTGTACCTTGGGAAATGGTTCATATTTATAGGATTTTTCTTGGCACCAAAGAGTACCAAGTGACCAAATAATATAGGGACATATGTCCCTGAGAATCACATGGAATATTCTACCTTGGACCAGTAGGATGAAGGTGTCACATGTCCCTCTGCATGTACTATGTACTATCTATTTGGTAGAAGTGCCGCTGCAACTACCTTTTGAGTTACTATAAGTGCACTTGTAGCGGTAGTGTTTGGCGCTGCAACTATCTTTTGAGCCTCAGCAAATGCACTTGAGGCAGTAGTGTTTGCCACTATACTTGCCTACTCAACTCGAACCTCAGCAAGTGCACTTGCAGCTGTAAACCTTGCTGCTGCACTTGTCTTCTCAGTTCTATTTAGCCAGCACATGCATTCTCAGGATTTCATAGCCATCTATCAGCCATATTCGTGTTCACCTCAGCGACACCTCCACTCTTTGTGTAGCACTTGTGTCCTTTAAATTATTGGAGAGTGTATTTAATTCCTTTAATTTCATTTTAGAGTCTTTGGAATTGTTGTATCTTGGTTTAGAGGAGTACAATTCAATTTAAACTTGTTGGAATTGTTCGTTCGCTCTTGTTTTCGTTAAAAAGTTCTTTGGGAACTTGGAAAATTTGTTATGGCTAGTCTTCTTGGGAGTCGACGCTATCTTACTGCCTTGCTCTTAGTGTCTCTGCTGGTTTATAGAGTCAACACCACGGGTCTTAGGGTCGATCCTTGTTTGTTGTTGTGTTCTAAGTGTTGCTACTGAAATATAGGGTTGACACCACTTGTTTCTAGGATCGACCCTTGTCTGCTGCACACATTAGTGTCTCAGTATTTTCTTCTTGAGGGTCGACATCACTGTCTTGAGGGTCGACTCTTGTGAGTAAATTTCAAATTTTTTGGTACGGTTTGGGACCTACATTTTGGGGGTTTTGACTTATTTTTTTCATTGACTTTAAGGCTATTATTCTACTACTATAAATAGGCTCCAAACACACTTTCCTCATTACTTTCTTTTCTCTCTCTTTCTCTTTTTCATCTCAACACCGTGAGTCTCTCTTTTCTCTCTCTAAACTCAACTTTTCACTTAGATCTTTAGATCTACTCACCTAGAGCTATCTTTTCACTTTAGTCCTTAAGAAAGATTGTGAATCTCATTAAGGGCTTCCTTTTGATCCAAGTAGCCCGTGGTTTCGTCGCCGGTGCACTTGCAGTGGTAAACCTTACCGTTGCACTTGCGTTCTCAGTTCTATTTAGCTAGGACATGCATTCTTAGGACTTCATAACTTGCTATCAGTTATGTTTGTGTTCACCTCAACAACGCATCCACCCTTGGTCACCTAACCACAAACCCCCCAACTTCCCAAAGCGAAGGCCACAGCCAAGCCTACTGTCAGCCATAGTGTGCCTTAGTACTAAGCCTAAGGGGGCTTCATTGGTCCTGCTTGTGCAACCAAGGTAGGTCCATGACCTGGGTAAATGTAAAGGAAGTCCTTTGCACTCAAGCTACCCTGCTCCCATCTTTGCGAAATAGTTGCGGTATACTGGTGTCTTTAAGCCTGCTATCAACCCCAACTAGTAAGCTTTGGGGCTTGTTATTAGCGCCAAGCTAGTGAGCTTCAAGGCCTGCTATCAGCGCTGAGTTAGTGATGACTTTGGAGGCTTACTATCAGCCCTAAGCTAGTAATGCCTTGGGACCTGCTATCACCACCAAGTATTATTCTCTGTTTGTGGAATGGAAGCTTCTCTCAAAGGCTGTTATCCCCTTGGTGGCGTCTTCCCACCGCAAGTTGTTTGCAGCGGTTGTAGTTGCTGCGGCAGCCATTTCCCGTCACAAGTTCAAATGGCGCGCCAACAATACTAAAGATGGTGGCGCCAACAAAGTACCTCCGCAACTTGACCGCAGCAAGTGTTCCCTCTGCAACTTAGTTGTTCCAATTTTTTCTTTCTCTCAGCAACTTTAAATGGCAGCGCCGACAATACTTGAGATGGTGGCGCTGAAACAAAGTGCCTCAGCAACTTGACTGCTGCAAGTGCTGCTTCCGCAACTTGATTTCGACATTTTTCTTCATGGAGCTTGTTTGAACCCTTGGCGGGTCGGACTTGTTCCGCCCATTGTTGACTCACTGCCTTTGTACTTTAGCCCATACTTCTTTAATCATTCATGATCATCTAGCAGGGGCGAACTTCGCACTTAAATCCATCCTTAATTTTTACCTTAACTTCTGACTCTCTACCATCATCAAAATAAGACCTATTATAACACCATTGTCCAAAAGTAAAGTGGAGCTGTGTTCTACTCTTTACCCCCAATCACTCACCAATCATTCAATTTATGAACTTTTTAGTGGAAACTGGTCAGCTGATTAGTTGCCAATAAAAAATGGCTTTTAAGTGGAAAACTTTAGATATGATGAAAATTTGTGAAGAAAATTATTATATTTGATTTGAATTTTCAGGATTCTTTTTTTCAGAAATTAAATTTTTTTATTTTTCATATTTTTTATTTTTGTTTTTATTGAATATTTTTAATATTTTAAGAAAATATTTTTAGATACACTTAACATAAATACGCTTAAAAAATATAATATTTGTGAAAAAATCATTAAAAAATTTACTAAATACCAAAAATATGAATATATATATATATATATATTCAGTACTTTTTTTTATATTCTTGAATATTTATTGATTTTTTAAAATATTTTTTATAAATATTTTATTTTTTAGATATATCTAACTAAGGCGTATCTTAAAATAAAATAAAAATAAAAATAAAAATTTGTTTAAAATTTTAAAAATATTCATGAAAAATAAAAATACTCAATTTTTAGAAAATTAAATACAAAAAATTAAAACCAAACACAATAATTATGAATCAATTTAAATTATATATTGATATTTTTAAATAAAAATTTTAGATATATAATATTATTATTTTTAGATTCGTGCATGAATGAAGTCATAAATTTTATCCCCAAAAAATAAAATAAAAAACTTAACTACATGGGGATAACTTTTAGAGTTAAATCCTAAAAACTGAGGCTCGAGATATCACCCTTAAAGATAAGAGTTATGTTAGGGATTTCAAATAATTTATCAAATCTCTCACATGAGTGTGGAATCCACAAAATTTCTATGGATTCCACACCTGTAAATTTGATTGAAAATTTAATAGATTATTTAAAGCCTATAATATTTTCCTAAAAATAATGTAAAGACAACTCCATCAACCATCGGTAGCTTAAGGAGTACAGGTTGGTTAAGTGCTCGCCTAGGTTCCTACTTATTATATTTTTGTTCTATAGTATTTATATATAGATAAAAGAATTTATTAAGCAAAATATTATGATATTAAAGTATATTTTGTTTTTATTTTCCAAAAAATTATGAAAATTACATGATTTTATTTATTACATATTAAAATTATTTTGATTGTGAAAGCTAGGAATATTGGGTGATTGTGGTTCTCCTGTCAATTATCATTAAAATTTGGAAAAATTACACTGACACTACTTGAGTTTTTTTATTTATTTTTTATAGATTCCTCTCTCATGTTTGAAAAATTATATTTATCTCACTGTCAAATTAAAATAACATATTTGCCGCTTAGTCTTTATACATATAAAATAATAAAATAATATTGATATTTTATTCATGTCATTTCAAGAGAAATAACAATCAACTTCTTTAGTTTAAGTCATACAAAAAATTGAATTTTTTTTATTTTTACTGAATTTTTTTAATATTTTAAGCAGTTTTTTATTTTTATTTTTTTTAGATACACCTAATTTAGAAATACTTAGGAAGTATAATATTTTGTGATTTTTTTTTAAATTCCCCAAATAGAAAAAAAAATACAAAGATAAAAAAAAATTAGTAATACTGTAATAAATGTGAATAACGGTGTTTGGTAATACTGTAATAACTATAGGTAAATAGACAGGTCACTATTAAGTTATATCATTGTGTTTGAAAATTTTATATAAAATTTATGTTTGTATATTATCACTCAATAAGAATATGTTCAAATAAAATTTAATTATGGAAAGTTGTAAAATGTAATCATAATGATATGAAGAAGAAATAGTAGAAAAAATAACAAAATGGTCATTTAAAAAATTTTAGGACATGACGTTAGCAATGCATGGAGCAATTTGTAATGAGATTACAAACTTCAGGAAGGAAAGTATAATTTTTCAAACGTGAAGAAAGAATCTATATTAAACAAAAATCTCAAGGGTATCAATATAATTTACCCTTAAAATTTTGGATGAATACTCATGTGAGTACATTTTAAGGACATTAGAAAAAAATAATTGTTGGGCGAATTATATTTTTCATTCTCATTTTTACTCAAATTCTAATTTAGTTGTAGGGTAGATTATAAATACATCCATGAGATTTACTTAAAATAAAAATTACTCTTATAGTTCTAAGAATTACAAATATCCCCTTATTAAAAGGATTTATTTTGTAGAATTAACATAAAAAATAAAATTTCTAACTACTCTCTAATACAACAATAAAATTACTTAATTGTTAATTGAAATATATTTATAATATCATTAAAAACTGTTAATTACTTTATAATTTATTAATAAAAGGAATAATTTGTTATGCGATTAAAAACTTGAAGGGGTGGGACGTAATTTTCAAAACCACATAGAGCAATCCGTATTTTAAGTAAATCTTAAGGGTTGTATTTGTAATTTATCCTTAATCTTTTGTATTTTAAATTTCACACAAATTTTAAATAATGTGTGACAGATGGATCACATTTAAATTTGAGTTTTATTGCAATCACAAGCACTACAAGAAATATCACTTTTGGCTACCAAAATATTGGTCGCCAAAAGTCCGATATTTGGTCGCTGAAACGATTTAGCGACTAAAATATTTTGCGCCAAACTCGTCGCCTATACCCTGTCGGCGATAGTATTGGCGACTAAACTTTGTTTGGTCGCCGAAAGTGACTATATTTCGCTACTAAATTTGTTTAGTCCGCAAATGTTATGTTTCCGCCACTAAAACATTTAGTCGCCGAATGACACTTTTGGCTACTAAAGTTTGTGTGGTCGGGGAAGGTGTCTCTTTTAGCTACTAAAGAATTGGTCACCGAAAGTACACATTTGGCTACAAAATATTATTTGGTCGGCAAAACGTGATTTCGGCGACTAAATTGTTAGTCACTAAAAGTGCTACCATAAAATGAGAATGACTATTATAGACCAAACATTTTGGTCACCAATAGAATACATATTTTTAGTGACTAAGTAATTTTTGTCGTTGTAACTTTTTCCTACTAAAAGTTTCGTAGCGAAAAGCCTCTTCACATTCACTTCTTCACTTTTTGCCACCAAATGTTTTAGTCGCAAAATGATACCATTTTTTTCCGTTAATAAAAAACTTAGTGGCCAATAGTTTCTTTCTCTCATTCTCAATTATTTTAGCTACTAATTAATTGGTCACAAAAACTTTTTGGGTTATGTTTTTGCTACTAAATTATTAGTCACCAAAATATTTGATTTCGTATTTGGCTACCAAAATATTTGGTGGCCAAATACTTTAACGTGTTTTTTTTTTTTTTTTTTGCAAAAAAAATTTCTAAACAACCTATATCCATTATTAATACAACCTGTACCCTATATAAACAATATAATCCATCAACACTAAATATGTTATCAACCATTCAACAACGTGCACACATTTCAGTTCCAACCATCCAAATAATTAATATTGAACGTCCAATTATATATATATTACAAATTATATGATTACTAAGTCGAATCCAACGTCAATAATTTAATTCCATGCATAATACAAGAATAACCAAATTAATTGTACACCTAGAACTTTTGTACCACAACAAAAATTATATTCTGTACTGCCCCAAAACTATTTTGTACCACGTGCTATGTTAATTTCTACCATGCCAACTTAGCTGATATTTACCCAACCAAAAAAGTAATTTGTACAAACCACTATCTATATGGATAGAGATATAAAAACAATGTCCTCCCGTACTTGTCAAAAAAAACATATCCACATTTATATGTCCAAAAACATCTGCAAAAAAAAACAAAAAAATCATCAATTTGGTGTGTATAGAGGCACTTCTGGACGACATATATATATTGTAATAATTTCAAATATTAAAAGACAAGAAGAGTAATAGCTATTAACTAATGAAAGACATCCAAACATGGACCCATCATGAGTTCTTGTTTTAACTTTTTAATCTCTAAATCTAAGTAAATTTTAGTATTTTTATAGTGAAAGTAAACTGTGTAGGTATTATCAAATTACAGAAATTATGGGTGTAGTTACCATTTAATCCAAATGACATTTTTGATTTCAAAATGCAAGAGGACCCATCATTAGAGTTTGTCTGGTATCCATAAAACTCAATACTGGCCCTACAATAAAAAAACCTCAATTAAGCAATTTGTAAAGGCAAGGAGATTGTGTTGGTTAGCATGAAGATGGTGTTTTCACTATGCTTAGGATAAAGTGACCTCCATGAAGCTTCCCGTTACATTAAAACAGTGCTTTTGTGACCTCCATAGATGGAAATTGGTGTGTACTTTTTCTTCATAAAAGATTCTAATTTATTCGATTTAATCATAGAGTTGTTTGGAAACGCTTTCCTTAAAGAAGAAACTAAGTCAACAATGTAATGAAATCATAATACTGTTCATTTATATTTAACTATCATGTGGGTTTATAGATGTAGATATACTTCTATTTGTGAATAAGTAATGCATTGGGTTCTTTACAGGCTTATGGGGACAAGAGTTGAAAAAGATTATGCTTAAATATTCTTCCATAACACCTTCTAATTTTGATAGGTTTCTTCAATACTTAGCTTCTTTAGTCCTAAGTTCCCTGATCTGTTGCTAAGGAATTATCCTCCCATCGCCCAAATCTTGAGGCCATGTTATATGAACTGTCTAGTATTCAACTGTTGTTGTACATTCTTTCTTTCAACAAATTTTAGCATCCATGAACTAGGATGCCCTTCAAATTTTGTAGTGGTGATAGTTAAACTGATCAAATACACAATTGCGCCTAAACCTTAGCTGAACTTTACAAATCCATTATTCGAACTTCCAACAAATTACGTCAACAGGATATATCCTTCGTCACATTTAGTTCTTGCAAAATGGTGCCCCCCGAACCCCTTTTTCCGGCTAAGTTTATGACATTTTCAACTCTAACTCCCAACGTAGGTGTCCTATTTATGTATCGTCTATCCGTACATGTCACATTTATCATCGGGAAACTTCCCGTTACGAAAAACAGTGGCTCGGGGGCTGTTTTCCATTTTCGCCCCCCGAACCCCTTTTTTCGACTAAGTTTACGACATTTTCAACTCTAACTTCCAACGTACTTGTCCTATTTGCGTACCGTCTGTCCCTAAATGTCACATTTATCATCGAGAAACTTCCCATTACAAAAAAATAGTGGCTCGGGGGCTGTTTTCCACTTTCGCCCCCCGAACCCCTTTTTTCGACTAAGTTTATGACATTTTCAACTCTAACTCCCAACGTACTTGTCCTATTTACGTACCGTCTGTCCCTACATGTCACATTTATCACCGGGAAGCTTCCTGTTACGAAAAAACAATGGCTCGGGGGCTGTTTTCAATTTTCGCCCACCGAACCCCTTTTTTTGACTAAGTTTATGACATTTTCAACTCTAACTCCCAACGTAGGTGTCCTATTTACGTACCGTCTGTCCCTACGTGTCACATTTATCACCGGGAAGCTTCCCATTACAAAAAAAAGTGGCTCGGGGGCTGTTTTCCATTTTCGTCCCCCAAACCCCTTTTTTCGACTAAGTTTATGACATTTTCAACTCTAACTCCCAACGTACTTGTCCTATTTACGTACCGTCTGTCCCTACATGTCACATTTATCACCAGGAAGCTTTCCGTTACAAAAAAACAGTGGCTCGAGGGCTGTTTTCCATTTTCACCCTCCGAACCTCTTTTTTCGACTAAGTTTATGACATTTTCAACTCTAACTCCCAACGTACTTGTCCTATTTACGTACCGTCTGTCCCTACATGTCACATTTATCACCGGGAAGCTTCCCGTTACGAAAAAACAATGGCTCGGGGGCTGTTTTCGATTTTCGCCCACCGAACCCCTTTTTTCGACTAAGTTTATGACATTTTCAACTCTAACTCCCAACGTAGGTGTCCTATTTACGTACCGTCTGTCCCTACGTGTCACATTTATCACCGGGAAGCTTCCCATTACAAAAAAAAAGTGGCTCGGGGGCTGTTTTCCATTTTCACCTCCCGAACCCCTTTTTTCGACTACGTTTGTGACATTTTCAATCCTAACTCCCAACGTACATGTCCTACTTACATACCGTCTATCCCTACATGTCGCATTTGTCACTGGAAAGCTTCTCGTTACGTAAAAACAGTGGTTTGGGGGCTGTTTTGTATTTTCGCCCCCTTAACCCCCCTTTTCGACTAAGTTTATGACATTTTCAACTCTAACTCCGAACGTAGGTATCCTATTTACGTACCGTCTATCCCTTGATTTCAAAAAAAAAAATTATAACATTTACAAAGATATTTTTTTGCAATATGTTTTATATGGTATAGTGCAATGACTTTACAACTAACTTAATATAATGACTCCTCTACATTATAACTAACAAAATTTCATTATTCATACTTTGATGTATATAGTTTTTAAGTAAAACTTTAACCTAAAGACATATTTACCATGAATGTACAGTCAACATAAATTCATCAAATAACTTTTATTATAATTTTTTCTTGGCCCCCTTAAAATATGTGAAGCTATTCTTATTTGTGAAGCTAAGAATAACTTTGCCCCCTTTATGCTTATGTGTGAAGCTATTTTATTAAATTGTTCTTGGCCCCCTTAAAATAACTTTTCTAGCTTTTTTCCTTCATCATCCACCAGTCCAACTACCCACCAATTCTTATATAAATAAGAAGAAGCATTAAATTCTTTATAGACTGAAGCAAAGTTGTTATGTGAGTCCTCTAGTAATATAAAAACTACAAATGTTGTTAGCCAATAGAAATCTAGGAATGAGTATAAAGAATCAGGTTAGAAACGTAAAAACAAAAGTTAAAGCGAACATATTTAAACAACTCCCAAATTGAGGATATTTTCAACTCTTTAAGTGAACATATTTAAACAAAGTAAATGTAACATTAATGAAATTGTTCTTACCAAAAAGCAAACGTCAGATGCCCAACTTAGATTCCCAAGAGTTGTGACAGTTTGGTGACTATGTTATTAAGATGCTCGACCTTTATATTTGTCTCCTCCCTTGCTTTTTGTCCCTCCTCCCGCTCTTTCAACACCTCATTGGCTAATTGAATGCGCTCCTCTCGTTCTTTCAACAACTCATTGTAATATCTCTCACGCTCCTCTCGCTCTTTCATTAACTCGTCATGATCTTTTTGTCGCTCCGCACGAAGTGCCTCCACCTCAGCTCTCATTGCCTCCATGTCCTTATCGTGTGCTCGTGATGCAGCTATGGTAAAGGGTAGTGGTCCACTTTCAAATCCAAGCAAGTACCTTTTCTTTTGTCCAAGCACTTGCCTTGAAAGCTCCTCCTATGTCAATGGCGTCCTCGACTCGATGGCGGCCGCTTGTACATTGACCATCTCTTCCTGTCATTGCAAATAAATAAGACCAAAAAAGCTAACAAACATATATATATTATTGGGTACTAAGTAAAGTCATATTGAATACAATTATTTCCTTGTTACATACTTACATGCAGCTCACAGCATTTCGAATGAATCCAGTCATTCGTTTTCTTGGAAGTGTGGCTGTCCTCATAGAACTTAGGAAAATCCAACTCTTGTTCTGTTTTTGCTACCTGTTAACACATCAACATATAAATCAACGACATTTTAATCAGATTTTTGCAGACAGATTTGTATAATAACAGAGTTTTTGCAGACAGATTTGTAGTTTACACAGATTTTCTGCAGACAGAGTTGTATAGACAAATTTTCATTAACAAATTTGAGGACAGATTTGCAGACAGATTTTTTGCCAGATTTGTTGACAGATTTGCAGCCAGATTTTCAGAAAGATTCTGAATTAGAGGCAGCAGTATTTTAGTTTACACAAATTTCACAAGTGGCAATGGACGTAGATCCCCTTAAGGTAACTGCAATGGATTTAATCACAACATATCAATATATCATTTTCATATCCAAACATATCATTTTCATAACTTGTAATGACAAAATGGATTTAATCCAAACATTTCATTTACAAAAAAATCACAACATATCATTTTCATATCCAAACAACATATAATGGATTTAATTTTAAATAAAATCAATCTCACCATAGCAGCCATTGCGATAGGAAATAAGCGAGACCCATTGGTATGATTATACGGCAATTAACTCCTATTACTCTTGCCAGCTTTTGACCGTTTCTAAAAATAAGACAAGCAGATAAACAATTTTTTGGTAAATATTAAGGCATATCACATTTTCGCATAGATGTATGTACTCTATCTAGTCTATTATTTTACCTGGTGAGATGCATCTTGCCATGCCACATAGATCAAATGCTTCCAATCATCTAAACTCACCCTTAGGGGCGGATGAGCATAGATCTCATCACGTGGAAGTCCCTCTAACAATTCGAATTCTTGCTTCAAGGTGTACCTCCAATCTTTGTACAACTCATAGGCCTTCTTATTCACAATCTGTTGTGCTTATAAGTCATTGTGGAAATCGACTCCAATTTGAAACTTGTCCTACAAGTATAACAAATGGAAATTGTAATAATTAAATAAAAGTCTTTCTTATAAGCATACATAATACAATTACATCTTGTGGACAAGTAATATCATTTCAATCACATTTCAATAACAACGAGGTAGATTTTCAGCATTTCGTATATGATTTCTGTGTGTTTTCACATATATATATACTACTAGCACAAGACTTTGCCCTAGTTTATGTAGCAAATGGCTTGATTCACCCCAAGCATTGCCCTAATTTTTAATTTCAATCACATTTCAATAACAATGCCCTAATTTTTAGCATTTCCTACTTCATATTCTGTGTGTTTTCATATATATATATATATATATGTGTGTGTGTGTGTGTGTATGTGTGTGTGTGTAAACAAAGATAGAGAGAAATAAAGGGAAATCGAGAGGGAGATACAAAGAGAGGAAGAGACAGATGCGAAATGGAGGACATACCTGGGAGGGAGTTCGGGGGATGATCCAGTAAGCCTTGCGGTGATGGCGATGGAGACAAAGCTATAAAAAAGAGGGCAGAGGCGTGAGTGAGACCCAGTGACAGAGGCGTGAGTGTACATATGATTTGCGTATATAATCGAGTATATATGGAATCAAGGTTGTGTATATATGATTTGTGTGTGTGTGTATATATATGCACGTATGTGTGTGTGTGTAAACACAGAGAGAGAGAGAGAAAGAGGGAAACCGAGAGGCCTCTGTGAGATGTTTAAGAAATCGAGAGGGAGATACAGAGAGAGAGAGGGAGATACCTGGGAAGGAGTTCGGGGGATGATACAGCAACTCTTGCGGTGATGACGATGGAGACAGAGCAGTGATAGAAGCGGGAGTGCGAGAGGGAGGGAAATGGACTACTTTTGCAATGAAAATAAAAGAAAAAAATATTTATTACCGACCAAAATTCATTTTCGTCGCTAATATATATTATGAAAAATGAATATTCCCTCCACAATTTCGTGGCACGTTTGGCTACAAAACAAATAGTCGGTGAACCTCTATTATTTGGCGACCAAAATTCAATTAGTTGCCCAAACCCAATTATTTCCACGACTAACACACTATTAGTAGCTAAAAATTAAAGAAATACCAATAAAAAAATAATAATGTATAAAGATTATACAATTAGCGACCATTGTGATATTTAGTCAGCCAAAAGTTTATATTTAACGACTAACATGTAATTAGTCGCCATTAGTGAAGACTATTCCGACTACATATGACATTAGTAGCGAAGTAGGTCACATTTACCGACCAAAACAGTTTTGTAGCTAATACGTCTATTTTTGGCGACGAAATATTGTTTGGTAGCTAATGTGTGTACCATTGGCGACCAAAAAATTATTAGTAGCTAATGTGTACACCTTTGGCAACAAAATTGAGTTTAGTCGGCAAAATTAGTCGCCAAAGCTGTTTTTTCTTGTAGTGAAGGGAGGGAATCAACGTGAAATTATGAGGATGAAAGTTCCTTTACCTTATATTAATCAAATTCTGAAGCATTCCCTCCGAAATGTTATTTTCATTTTCATAGAAAAAACACATAAATCTGCATTAAAAAAAAATTAATGTGTAATTTAGATTTTATTTTAAATGTGTGATCCTCAGCACACTTAAAATATATCTAGAGTATACATTAAAATTTATGTACACTACAAGTAGGATTATTTCATATATTATTTGCATGTTATTTTTTTTAGAACGGATAATATTTGCATGTATGGACCACTAAAATATGGTGTGCAAAAATCCTACCAAAAAGGCCATGAAAATCAAAAGATGGTCACCGGAATCTCGTGCTACCGTCCACATGTGAAAACTCCCCCAACCCTACGGGACCATGCTTCTCTTGGCTGTTGTTGAGCTCTGATAATGAGCTTTTACGTAAAGGGGTGTCTAGTCATTTCATACTGGATATGTTTCAAAGTTTCTATCTTAATGCACTTTTAATCCCATGATAATCATAATCAAAATTTTGATATTTTGAAATTCTTATCACAGTTGTTATTTTATAAAAAACAAAAAGGGTACTAAAACATTGTTATTAGTCTTAGTCTTAGTCTTAGTCTTAGTCTTATAAATGAAAAAGTACTACGTATTTTAAAAATATTTTTTAATGTGTAAAATGTACTTTAAAGTTCCCATCACATTATAAGATAGGGAGAGTGTTCAGAACATAGAGACATGAAAAATTTCGTCGTAGTAAATAAATAAGTAAATCACAAATAAGAAATAAACAAGTGGGTTCAAGCTGTACACATATGGAACCCACCTCAGTATTTCTATCAGTTATATAAAAATTTCCTACTTTCTTATAATAATACACAACATATTTAACTACAATCATATTACGAAAAATAAAAGAGAGAAACCAGAGCGGCTTAAGAATAGTAAGACTTATATTTAGTTATAATCATATACATTTTAAAATGAAAAATATATTTTAAGGAATTGGTTGAATCATAAAGACTCGAGGATAAAATATAAATCTCGAATTTTAGTCTTCTAAAGGGCCATTTAATAAAAAAATATATTTTAAAGGGTTGACCAAGTCAAAAAGACTCACGGATAAAATCTAAATCTCAAATGGTCTTTTAAAGGGCAATGAAAGTTTACCTAGTCATTGGCCTTATTTTTTTTTTTTTGATAACTCAGGTATCCCCACAGCCGAAGTATGGGACTAATCCTAAGGGTCCTGGAGGTAACGACCGGGCATAACCCCCAGTGGCCCGCACAGCAGCCGAGCGGGGGGTGGGTCGAACTTGAGACCTCCAGGAGGAGCAAACTCCCAGACCCCAGGTTTCCGCCCTCACCCACTAGGCCACCCTTGCGGGTTTGTCATTGGCCTTATTTGGTAGGGCTTATTTCCAACTTATTTCAATTTTTAGCTTAATTTAAGTTATTTTGATGTATTTGGTTCAGTTTAACAATACAACTTATAGCTTTTTGTAAGTCAAAAATCAACTTATTCTTTAAGTGGAGGAGGAGAAGCTTAATTTATAAGTTTAAAATCAACTTATGTTCACAGTTATAAGCTATAAGCTGTTAGGTTATAAGTTATAATCACTTTCCCACAGTTCTATCAAACGGGGTCTCGAAGTTGTAAGACTTAATTCTCGGTCGTCCAGATAGATCGAACCTAATCAAGTGGACTATATATCAAGTATACTAGTAACATTATCATAGTGTGGGGATATATTTTTGGATTTGTCCACGTGGCCTAAATGGTTAGTCAAGGTGCCACATGGGTGGTCTTGGATTACCGAGATATGGTATGACCATATTAGAGTTTGAGATATTCGAATAAGGAACAAGAGTCTTAATAATATTAAACTGCCTATTTGGGTAAGAATGTACTCGAGTTTGTTTCAATCTAAATAGAAAGAGTCTTGATAAGTGATATTCTTATAAATGATATATAGTCTTATAAAGTAAGACTTCTAGAAGATGAGGGCATTGAAGTCACCCATAGGTACTTTGTGAGTTTTGTGATTGAGTTATTATCTTTGAGAGATAAGTTGACTGACTTGATCGTCGGAGTGCTCCTAGGTGGACGAGCCACCGGTGTTTGTTGTTTTCTTATGTGCAAGTGTTGGGTTTCTCTGTCCTGTTGCATGCTCTTCGCCTTTGTTCCCTATATCTCGGAGACAAGATTAGATTGATTGTGACGTTAGATTTTAACACTCACACAGGGATGTTTTGGAAAAATGGTTAAAAACTGAATTTTTAACTTTTTGATTTTTCTATGTGAAAGGAAATATGACCCAAAATAAATTAAAATCTGACTTCTGACTTTTTTTTTTGTATGTTCTCAAATGGCCCCATAATATCATTAATCAATAAAAAATTACCATTATTATTTTGTTATTGATAATATTGCCACATAATATAACTATATTATTTACTTAATTTATTATAATTTTGATACGAGTAATGCTAGGGATCATTAAAAAAAGTCATAAAAATCATCGTGAAAAATTCTTCACCTTTGGATTACATACACAATAAAACATTACACGCTAATTAAAAGATAAAAAATCTTTATAATAAATTTTATGATATTTTTTTCATGATCCGTAACATTACTCTTCTGATACACTGGCTGGCTCAAAAACAACTTCAAAACAGCTTCAAGATAAGGGTAATATGATAATTGTACAAGTCATGAGAGAAACAATCCTGTATTTAAAAGGAACACAAGCCAGAGGTAGTTGCCTTATAATGGACCAACCACCACCACCACCACTACCATGCAATGAAGACGACCAAACGACATCATCGGACACCACCACCACCAGAGACAACTGCCGTAACACCGCCGCCGGCACAAGGCACCCAGTGTACCGCGGAGTACGAAAGCGGCGGTGGGGCAAATGGGTTTCCGAAATCCGAGAGCCCCGCAAGAAGTCCCGAATTTGGCTAGGCTCTTTTCCGGTGCCGGAGATGGCTGCGCGTGCGTACGACGTGGCGGCGTACTGCCTCAAAGGAAGCAAAGCTCTGCTCAATTTCCCCGACGAGATCGAGCTCTTGCCGAGGCCTTCGAGTTGCGCCGCTAGAGATATTCAGGCAGCGGCGGCAATGGCGGCGAAGTCTGTGGCGGCGGCGGAGAAGAAGCGCGGCGGCGCTTCGGACAGTGACGGCGGAGATGATGATGATTTCTGGGGTGAAATTGAGCTGCCGGAGCTGATGGAGAGTAGTGGTGGTGGTGGTAGAGAGGCTTGGACTGAGAGGAGTGATTATTTGTCTGAGGTATGGTGCGGGAATTCTTGTGATGGGGCTTTCGCTGGTGATGCCACGTGGGTTGATGGATAAAAAGTATAAAAAAAAAATTCAAAAACACAAAAATGGATCACCGAACCGTACAAAACATTCTCAAACAAAGTGAGCCTTGTTATTTTCATTTTTGTATATATGTACTCATATAAAAGATTGTGTTTAATTTCTGTACAAATAAAATAATCGTTCTCTTAAATGTATAATTTGGCACTAATGGTGTATCGTTAGAGGTTCATTTTATATCTACGATAAATTACATGCACGCCTCTTAACGTTTGTTTTTAATATAAGCATTCCCCTCATATTCTGTAAATTATATTTTCCTCTAAAAAATTTGAACTTTTATTATAATTTAATTTTTTCGTTAGTCAACTGTTAAGTCAATTAAAGGAAAAAATTAATATAAGAAATTAATTTTAAAAATGCATGTTATACCCTTGTTTGCATATATAAAATTGACAAACAATTTACTGGTTAAGAAAATTTTATATGCCTCAGTCGTGGTCTTTAGTTATGACCTATTAAGATATTAATTATAACATTATTTTGATGATGATTCAAAAAGTATTTAATTATATCTTATGTGGTGTTTAATTAATTCTATTTTTTTAATTATGACTAAAAAGAATTTAATTATAATATTTGTGATAATTAATACCACAAAAGCTTATGTACCATAGTATTATCTATATGTTTGATAGTATAATAATATATGTAGTAAATGAATTTTTGTAATTCTTTGCTGATTTTCTTTGCTCATCTAGTAAAGTTTTTTTAAAAGGTTTTTTTTTTTAATAAGAATAAAATAGGCATTTAAAAATATTAATTTATTATATTAATTTTTTCCGTTAATTAACTTAATGGTTGACTAACATAAAGATTAAATTGTAATGGAAGTTTAAACCTTAGGAAGGGGAATGTAATTTTCAGAATATGAGACGGTTACTTATATTAAAGACAAACCTTAAGGAGTGTCAAGTATTATTCACCCTTATATGTATATATATACTTACCTATTGGTTGTAATAGTCATTAATAGGTACATCTATGACTATTAGTACTGTATTTGTAATTTCTTCCCTCTCATGTTTCAATGTTGATAATTTGTTATACAAATTTTCCAAATTATTCTTATTTATACCTGGGCTAGTTCAGTGTGTCTTGGTTCTATCATGGAGTCACATTTTAAATATTAAAATTTGTATATTTGTATTTATGATTTTACATGGAGTTGGCATAATAATTTGGATATTATAATGTTTGTAACTTTCTTCCCATACATGCATACACATTATGGTTGGATGGCTCAAAAAATGGAAATCTTATTTTTAAGAATCAGATATTTCGTAGTTTAATACTTTTTTTTTTTTTTTGATACTTAATCTTATGTAAGTTTTTGAATAATTCATAAGACAACAATTATTAAAGAGTTTATCTTTTGGATTATCTCTATCAATGGTGTTATATACACATCTATTATTATTATTTCATTCTTTGATTTCACTTGAAATCTTGAGTATAATTGTTAAAATGTATGGAATGAAAGATTGTAAAATGGTGACTGTGAAAGAGTGATGAGCGATGTGAGAGACGAGAAGGTGAGAGCTATATTTCCACATAACCTTCTTCCTAAGTTCAAAGATTTATAGTGTCATGTTTTAAAAATAATTTTATCTTCAACTAAAAATTATCATTATCCTTATGTTTTTTTTTTTTTTTAATTGTAATCTCCAAACTATCACAATGGTTGGCCACCACACAATTTATTGGTCTACAATACTAATAAATGACGTGGATGCTTTATTTAGTGTCAGGTGTGACACTAAATAATACTTTATTTTTAATAAGTGAATTTGAGGTAGTATTTAGTTTACTGCAATGAAAATAAAATAAGTTATAATCACTTTTTTATAGTTCTATCAAACGGGGTCATTAAGTTGTAAGACTTAGTTCTCAGTCGTCCAGATAGATCGAATCTAATCAAGTGGACTAAATATCAAGTATACTAGTAACATTATCATAGTGTGGGGATATATTTTTGGATTTGTCCACGTGGCCTAAATGGTTAGTCAAGGTACCACATGGGTGGTCTTGGATTACCGAGATATGGTATGACCATATTAAAGTTTGAGATATTCGAATAAGGAACAAGAGTCTTAATAATATTAAACTGCCTATTTGGGTAAGGATGTATTCGAGTTTGTTTCAATCTAAATAGAAAGAGTCTTGATAAGTGATATTCTTATAAGGGATATATAGTCTTATAAAGTAAGACTTCTAGAAGACGAGGGCATTGAAGTCACCCATAGGTCTAAGGTATGTTTTACTTTGTGAGTTTTGTGATTGAGTTGTTATTTTTGAGAGATAAGTTGACTGATTTAATCGTCGGAGTGCTCCTAGGTGGACGAGCCACCGGTGTTTGTTGTTTTCTTATGTGCAAGTGTTGGGTTTCTCTATCCTGCTGCATGCTCTTCGCCTTTGTTCTCTACATCTTGGAGACGAGATTAGATTGATTGTGACGTTAGATTTTAACACTCACACAGGGATCTTTTGGAAAAATGGTTAAAAACTGAATTTTTAATTTTTTGATTTTTCTATGGGAAATGAAATATGACCCAAAATAAATTAAAATCTGACTACTGACTTTTTTTTTTTTGTATGTTCTCAAATGGTCCCATAATATCATTAATCAATAAAAAATTACCATTATTATTTTGTTATTGATAATAGTGCCACATAATATAACTATATTATTTACTTAATTTATTATAATTTTGATACGAGTAATGCTAGGGATCATGAAAAAAAGTCATAAAAATCATCATGAAAAATTTTTTACCTTTGGATTACACACACAATAAAACACTACACACTAATCAAAAGATGAAAAATCTTCATAATGAATTTTATGATATTTTTTTTATGATCCCTAACATTACCCTTTTGATACACTGGCTGGCTCAAAAACAACTTCAAAACAGCTTCAAGATAAGGGTAATATGATAATTGTACAAGGAAAAATGATTTGTGGTACTAAAACTGTTGGCACTAATGGCACTAATTTCCTGTTTTGGTAACTTTATTTATTTATTTATTTATTTTACCTGATATAAAAATTAGTGCCATTAATGCTCAAAAAATTAATGCCACAAATCACAACCGTTGTACAAGTCATGAGAGAAACAATCCTGTATTTAAAAGGAACACAAGTCAGAGGTAGTTGCCTTATAATGGACCAACCACCACCACCACCACTACCATGCAATGAAGACGACCAAACGACATCATCGGACACCACCACCACCAGAGACAACTGCCGTAACACCGCCGCCGGCACAAGGCACCCAGTGTACCGCGGAGTACGAAAGCGGCGGTGGGGCAAATGGGTTTCCGAAATCCGAGAGCCCCGCAAGAAGTCCCGAATTTGGCTAGGCTCTTTTCCGGTGCCGGAGATGGCTGCGCGTGCGTACGACGTGGCGGCGTACTGCCTCAAAGGAAGCAAAGCTCTGCTCAATTTCCCCGACGAGATCGAGCTCTTGCCGAGGCCTTCGAGTTGCGCCGCTAGAGATATTCAGGCAGCGGCGGCAATGGCGGCGAAGTCTGTGGCGGCGGCGGAGAAGAAGCGCGGCGGCGCTTCGGACAGTGACGGCGGAGATGATGATGATTTCTGGGGTGAAATTGAGCTGCCGGAGCTGATGGAGAGTAGTGGTGGTGGTGGTAGAGAGGCTTGGACTGAGAGGAGTGATTATTTGTCTGAGGTATGGTGCGGGAATTCTTGTGATGGGGCTTTCGCTGGTGATGCCACGTGGGTTGATGGATAAAAAGTATAAAAAAAAATTCAAGAACACAAAAATGGATCACCGAACCGTACAAAACATTCTCAAACAAAGTGAGCCTTGTTATTTTCATTTTTGTATATATGTACTCATATAAAAGATTGTGTTTAATTTCTGTATAAATAAAATAACCGTTCTCTTAAATGCATAATTTGGCACTAATGGTGTATCGTTAGATGTTCATTTTATATCTACGATAAATTATATGCACGTCTTTTAACGTTTGTCTTTAATATAAGCATTCCTCTCATATTCTGTAAATTATATTTTCCTCTCAAAAATTTAAACTTTTATTATAATTTAATTTTTTCGTTAGTCAACTGTTAAGTCAATTAATGGAAAAAATTAATATAAGAAATTAATTTTAAAAATGCATGTTATACCCTTGTTTGCATATATAAAATTGACAAACAATTTACTGGTTAAGAAAATTTTATATGCCTCAGTCGTGGTCTTTAGTTATGACCTATTATGATATTAATTATAACATTATTTTGATGATGACTCAAAAAGTATTTAATTATATCTTATGTGGTGTTTAATTAATTCTATTTTTTTAATTATGACTAAAAAGAATTTAATTATAATATTTGTGATAATTAATACCACAAAAGCTTATGTACCATAGCATTATCTATATGTTTGATAGTATAATAATATATGTAGTAAATGAATTTTTGTAATTCTTTGCTGATTTTCTTTACTCATCTAGTAGAGTTTTTTTTTAAAGTTTTTTTTTTTAATAAGAATAAAATAGGCATTTAAAAATATTAATTTACTATATTAATTTTTTCCGTTAATTAACTTGATGGTTGACTAACATAAAGATTAAGTTGTAATGAAAGTTTAAACCTTAGGAAGGGGAACGTAATTTTCAGAATATGAGACGGTTAATTATATTAAAGACAAACCTTAAGGAGTGTCAAGTGTTATTTACCCTTATATGTATATATATACTTACCTATTGGTTGTAATAGTCATTAATAGGTACATCTATGACTATTAGTACTGTATTTGTAATTTCTTCCCTCTCATGTTTCAATGTTGATAATTTGTTATACAAATTTTCCAAATTATTCTTATTTATACATGGGCTAGTTCAGTGTGTCTTGGTTCTATCATGGAGTCACATTTTAAATATTAAAATTTGTATATTTGTATTTATGATTTTACATGGAGTTGGCATAATAATTTGGATATTATAATGTTTGTAACTCTCTTCCCATACATGCATACACATTATGGTTGGATGGCTCAAAAAATGGAAATCTTATTTTTAAGAATCAGATATTTCGTAGTTTAATACTTAATCTTATGTAAGTTTTTGAATAATTCATAAGACAACAATTATTAAAGAGTTTGGCCTATTTTGGGAAGGTGGTAAAAATCAGCTTTTTTGCTTTTAACCAAGATTTTTTAGAGTGGTTTGGGAAGTTGGTAAAAAGTTGCTTTTTTTTTTGAATTAATATTTATTTATGGTGTCACATCACACTAAAATGACTAAAATATCCTCACTTAACTTAAAAAATTACATTTTATTCAAACTTATAAAATGTAAATATTGAGGGTAATTATGTAATTTTTTAACTTAATTTTTTACTTCCCAAATGAGAAGAAAGACGCCACTGCGTTTTACTGAGAAAACGCAGACCATGCGTTTTCATCTGTTTCCCAAAAGAGCCCTTTGTCTTTTGGATTATCTATATCAATGGTGTTATATACACATCTATTATTATTATTTCATTCTTTGATTTCACTTGAAATCTTGAGTATAATCGTTAAAATGTATGGAATGAAAGATTGTAAAATGGTGACTGTGAAAGAGTGATAAGCGATGTGAGAGACGAGAAGGTGAGAGCTATATTTCCACATAACCTTCTTCCTAAGTTCAAAGATTTAGGCCAAGTTTGACATCCTCTAAAAAATTTAAAAAGTCAAAAAGTCATTATCCTATTTAAGTCACATCATCTTATTTAAGTCACATCACCTCTCTAACACATCACTTCAAACCCAACCCAAATCTAACCCATATTTCATAAAAAGTCAAAAAGTGCACTTATTTAGTCTTCCTAAACTTGACCTTATAGTGTCATGTTTTAAAAATAATTTTATCTTCAACTAAAAATTATCATTATCCTTATTTTATTTTTATTTTTTTAATTGTAATCTCCAAACTATCACAATGGTTGGCCACCACACAATTTATTGGTCTACAATACTAATAAATGACGTGGATACAGTGTCAGGTGTGACACTAAATAATACTTTATTTTTAATAAGTGAATTTGAGGTAGTATTTAGTTTACTGCAATGAAAATAAAATAAAATGATCATTTTATTTTCATATTTGATTTCCTAAAAAATGATAAAATAAATATATTACAAATGAAACATTCTTCACTGTTATAAAATAAAAAAACAAATAAAAAGTAATTATGTAAAGAAATGAGTATTTTATTCATTATTCCACCCATATTTTAGAAAATCAAACACAATATTAGTATTAAAGATTTGTATCATTAATTTTAAGACTTCATGATTGATCAATGTACATACAAATTAATGCGGACACCCAATTATAGAAAAAATTTAAACTTTTTTTTAGATAATATCACCATCTATGGTCATTTTTGGTAAGCTATACACAAGCAACTACACCTCACAATGACTCATGTCTTTTCAATTATGAAATTGAACATCTCATTATTAACACACCAATATGATTTAGAGAAGTTATTAGTTGGTCATGCGATACCGCCACATGGTACTTTAATGGTATTGTGATTGGTAGAGGGAGTGAGGCTCACCATCTATGATTTAAGGCAATGCAATAAGTGAAGGATTTTGAATAGGATACTACTTTGTACATTTTCCATACAAAATATGAATGGTAAAAAAATATAATTGTTTAATATTTTGTTAATTGCTTTTTTGAGTAGTGGTGTTACACATACTAATTAGTAGTTTATCTATGCGATGAACGGGCTAAACATATTTGTTTTAAAATATTTTTTTTTATAAAATTTAGTTAAATTATTTATATTTTTGAATATATAAAATATTTTAAACAATCGTTAAATCGGAGAAAAAAAGAAGCAATAATTTAAAATTTAAATAATGATTCCAATATTTATTTTAATAATTTTAGTTGTATCGTTCCATAAAAGCGTTACTTAAATCTTCACATATATTAATTTTAAATAAATTATTTATGTGTATTTTAATAATTTTATCTCTATCATCTTATAAAAATGTAACTTACATAAATATATATGTATATATAAATTTCATAAAAATATATTTTTTTAATATTTAAAAAGAAAAAAGTAGAATAAAATTAATTGGCAAATATTTTTAGTCCTCAAGTTTTGTTTATAGGTAATTAGATTAAGTAGAAGTTTTTTAAATATTAAATTTTAGAAAGAATTTTGAGAAGGTATTGATATGTAATCTTAATAAAAGGAAAAAGGAAAAAAAAAGGGAGATGCACTACATAAAAGAGAGAAAAAAAGTTAAAGGTAAATAATATTTTTTTTATTTATTTTGATAATCTTACTCCTATTGTTTTATAAAAGTTTTATTTAAATCAACACATAAAAATTTTAAATAAATTATTTGTGTATATTTTAATAATTTTAACTCTATCATACTATAAAAATATAAATTAAATAAATATGTAAAATAATTTTAAATTTTATTAAATTATAAGACAAAAAAACACACACACACACATTCATTTGATAATTTTAACCTTTCGTGAAAAAAATGTAACTTAAATAAATATATATAATAAATTTATATGATATTAAATTATAACTTAATATTAGAAATAATTTTTATAAAATTAAAAGTGATTATAATTATTTAATAAATTTAATATAATTAATATTATAAATAAGATAGGCATAAAAATAAGAAATAATTTTAATATTTTATTTTAAAAAATTGAAAAAAGTAAAATAAAAGTAATTTGTAAAGTACTCCCCGTTTGTCAAGTGGGTTGGGGCTAAAATAGCCACAAAAGACAAAACAGGCTATTTTAGCCCCAAAAAAACAAAACATCACATCCAACCCATAATCATTACACTCTTCTTTCACAAAAAAACTCAAAAAAGCCAAAAAGTCAAAAAGTCCTTCCCAAACCAAGCTTTTAAGCCCAGGCTAAAATAGCCAAAAAAGCCAAAAAGCCAAAAAGCCAACCCACTTCCCAAACCCACTTAGTATGTATAATTCTATTAGGTTTTGTTAATGGATAAATTAAGTAGAAATCTTTTAAATATTAAATTTTAGAAAGAATTTCGATAAAAGAATATATTGATGTGTCATTTTAACAAAGAAAGAAAAAAGGGGAGATGTGCCATATAGGAGAGAGAAAAGTTGAGAGCCGATACTATTTTAAATAATATATATATATATATATATGATTAGTGTACCAACACATGGTATAACATTGTAATTTCAAAACTATAAACCCCACTTATTATATAAATTATAAATATTTAAAGCTAATAAAATTATACTACATCATCTATTAGTACATAACTTTATTCTTTTTGGAGACACCTATTAATCAAACTCATGAGAGAAATATGCTAAAATAATTTTCTCTACCCACTAGACTCTCAACTCTTGTTTAGCAAAATAATTGGAAGGCTCTTATTCAAAGAAAAAATGATAATTGTACCGAACTAAAATATAAAAATAAAATAAAATATAATGTGTTGGGATTTATAAAACCTGATAATACTAGACACTAGGCGCTCGATCTAATGGAATTTATGGAACCTGATAATAGGGGAGAGTATATGATCCTTCATGTTTCTTGCTTGTGAAGCTGAAAAAATGGCCTTTGATTGCCCTGAAAAATGAAACACAATAATACACAGCTGTGAAGAATACGAAAGATCCCAAATGGTGACAAAATATATATTGCTTTCATATTTTGAAAAGTTGGACCAGCCAATGACTCCCTACCCGCCCTACATTATCTCAAATGTGGGTTGAAAATGAACTGTTTTATTATCTTCTCTCTAAATTCGCATTCATGTGTCCAATTTCATTATTGCAAGATTAAAATGGGAGCCAAAACCATAATTAATGGTTAGTATTAAGTAACGGGAAAAAAAATTAATGGTTTAAAAAAAATAATTTAGCCAAATCATGAAACACAAAATATAAAACAGACAATCATTTATGAGCGTTTTGGGAAATTGGTTAAAATTTGATTTTTTTTTGTTTTTTTGATTTTTTTTAAAAACGTGTAAAAAAGTAAAAAAGTGATGTGACTCAAAAAAGTCAAAAGTCAAAAAATTAGCTTTTAACCAACTTGCCAAAATAGGCCTTAGCAGTGGCGGAGTTAGGAAATTAAATCAGGAGGAACACTTAATTACAGTTTTATTTATTTTTTTCATAACTAACAATAAGAAGATGATAATAATTTTTGGATTAATATTAAGTACAAAAAATTAAATAAATTGTTACAAAAGTATTTCACATAAAATTTTACAATTAACTTCGAGTAAAATCGAAAAGAAAATATTACGTGTAACTAGTGTATCATGAACAATGTAAAAAAATCATATATTTAAGTCGTAAAATAAATTATATAATGGTAAGATAAATCAAATTTTTACAAAATTTGAGTAAAAATTTCATATAATAGTGATATCACGTCATTATTGACATATAATATCACCAACTAATAGTAAAGTAACATATGAAGGGTGAACTCCACATACAAAAATAATTAATACTCTAGTAATTTTTACATATATAATGAGATTAATTATATTTGCATATCAATAATGATAGATGATAATACAGTTCGTTCTCGTGGATGGGTCGGACTGATCCAAGTTCTTCGAGCTCAGGTCCAAATGGTCGAGCCCTTCGGGTGACCTGCAAACAAGTTCAACCGGGAACGGGGTAGTCCCCCAGTGAACCCTCCGACGAGCAAATCAGTAAAAGAAGTAGAGTATGTAGAGAGAGAGAGAGATAGAAACTTAACCTTCTTCTTGTCTTCGATGCTTGCTTATATCCTTTGGTAATCATTTCACTGTCCCTTCCGACGTGCCCACATCGCCGAAAGCCTGTGCTGTAGCTTACCTTGTTCAGGGTAAGGGGGCGCTGTTCCGATGGGGAGGTGTTGTCGCAATAAATGCTGTGATGGGCTGCATTAATGGTGATGTGTTGTGGCAATAACTTTGCAGATCTTTGTCTGCTGATGTGGCCTGTCCTACACCTGCCATATGTCCGAATGTCATTGGCCCTTCACGCCCAGTTGGCCTCCAGCTGTCCTGGACTTTACCAACCGGGTTATGCAATGGGCTCCAAATGATGGGCTTGGGGTTGTTCACTGTGGGCTGTAGCCTTTGTGGGCCTATCCATGTCAGTAGTCCCCCATTCCCAAGTGCAGTTTCAGTCCAACGAATGGAATAGTAATGAGGAAGATGAGTCCGACCGTCAGGGGAGGCCGAGTTGGTGGACCGAGCGTGAGGAGTGCCAACCACAAGGGGAGCCGAGTGGAAGGGCCGATTATGAGGAGTGCCGACCGCGGGGGAGGCCGAGCGGGTGGAGGCGGCCGTGAAGAGTGCCGACCGCGGGGGAGGCCAAGTGGAAGGGTCAACCGTGAGGTGTGCCAACCGCGGGGGAGGCCGAGTGGAAGAGTCGACCGTGAGGTGTGCCGACCGCCGAGGAGGCCAAGCGGGTGGGGGCGGGGCTCGAGAGGTGGCGTGTCACGTGATGATTTGAAGTGGAAAAGACAGGGTAAGGGGAGGAGACAATGCATCGTGGTCGTACACGTGGCAATATCTTGGGAGGGAAGTTAGGCGTTGAAGCAGAAATGAAACGATAGGTCATTATGGGTGTTGAAAAGGCAGTTTTGGCAGATGATTTGAAAAGTTTTCAAACTGGCGAAAATTAATAGGGATCCTTGGAATACGGGCAAACCGTGGGCTTTTGGCATCATTCGATTCACTTACTTGTTTACAAAAACTCAAAACATCCCAAGTATTAGTTCTTTCGTTGCTCATGATACACCTCTGTAACACTTTTTTAACTTTCTTGCACCTGCATCAGAAGCAATACGCAGACACACCATAGAAATGGCCCAAGAAGAAGCTGTGAATGTAAGGGTGGATCCACTTGGTGAGGACGATGCAAAGGAGTTAGCGGCACGGTATAGGACGGAGACGCGAATGGTGACGGTGGGGGAACCGGTGGTACGATCTCAGGCGTCCACCATGATAGCGGTTCCAAGGCCAATAAGCCAGGTAGAGCCAGATCACTGGCACACAAGGGTAGATAGATGTATTCTTACTGCGGCGGAGTTTGAAGGGATAAGGAGGAGATACCAAATTCCCCTGGAAGTGGGGTTGAGGCTGCCAACATCTACTGAGAGGGCGTCGGATGTACGCCCAGGCGAATTCAGCTTATACGAGGAGGCGTTGTGGGGAGGTGTGAGGCTGCCCCTTCCTCAAGTGGTGGTGGACGTGTTGAATAAACTAGATGCGGCGCCAGGCCAATTGATGCCAAATGCCTGGAAGATACTGATGGCGTGCGCGAGTTCCTGGCCGTAAGCGACCGGAGGGTTGGCCCTGACGATAGAGGAGTTTTTCTCGTGTTACAAAGCCTCAGGCCAGCAGGACACTTGGGTTACACTGCAGACGGTGGCTGGACGAGGTCTTGTGGCTGGTATACCATCTTCGGTTAAAGGCTAGAGGCCAAGATGGTTCTTTGTGACGGAGAACGGCGGGGCAGGAGTTCGTACAACCTGGAAGGTGCCCACCAAATCGGTCGAACCCAAGCTAGACAAGGCGACTGAGGACCGAGTGAAGAGGGTGAGGGATTGGAGAGAAGAGAAAGGACTAAGGTGGGACGAACTTGTCCTGCCGTCGGTGCTGTTTGCCTGGAACTTAGGACCGCAGCCGCTGGAAGTAGATCCAGAAAGGGAGGAGTTGGAAGTGCAGAGGAAGGTGGAGGAAGAGGAGGAGAGGAGGTTGTTCGCGCGGGCGAACAAGTATAAGGAGTCTCAACTGGGGCCTGCTCCGAAACTGGTCGTGAGAGAGCGGATCCGACCTCGCCCAAAGCCACTAGGGGACAAAGACTTAGTCAGTTTTGAGCCTCGACTGCCCCCAAAGGATCCTGTGAAGGAACAGGCAAACAAGGAGGGAGAGGCTCTGAAGAAGAAGAAGAAGAAGAAGAAAAGAAGTGCCCTTGAGGGGGCTGCAGTTGAGCCTAGGCCAAAGAAGGCGAAGGTCGTCCCAGAGGGCACCCCAGAAACGGTGGGGGTCGTCCCAACACTGGAGGTTGTGGAGATCGCCCCAGCAGGGGTGGAGGTCGCGAGGGTCGCCCTTGAAGCACAAGCAGAAGGTGGGGTAAGGGGCGCTGAACCAAGTGGGGGGGGAACAGACCCAAAGGGGTCCTGCGCCCCAATGAGGGGTCGATCTTACTACCGCGGTCTACCACGCTCGGGCGGTGGCTGGGCGGCTGGAGGGAGAAGAAGGCCCAGCAAGAGCAGGTGTAGATCGCTTGGTGGCGATCGTAGAGGAGGCGGCCGTGCGCTCAACTGCTGCTAGATTCAATGAGGCTGACCTTCTGAAGGGGTTATACTCTGCTTAGATGGAGGTAACTACCTTGGCAGGGGCCCTGTTGTGAAAAGCGGGGGTTGCAAAAGTGAAGGCAGATGAGACCAAAGCCCAGCTTGCGAAGTTGAAGAAGGAGAGCGCAAGGTGAGAGAGTGCCCACGCTGACCTGCAAGCGGCCAAGTTGGAGCTGGAGAACACACGCCGCCAGGTTGTGTCGCTCGAGTTCCAACTGGCCAGCGAGCGAAAGAAGTTGGAAGAGGCCCAAGCAGCCTATGCGGTCGCCGTCGAATGACACAAAGAGGCAATGACCAATAATGAAGAGCTGGTGAGGCAGAAGGATGAGGTAGACGCTAAGGTTGGCATTCTGCAAAAGGAGCTGGAGGGCGAGCGTATCAAGGCGGTGGAGGAGAGAGAGAGCCTTCGTAAGGAGTTAGAGGTTGAGAAAGACAGGGCGACTGTTGAAAGGGACACTCTGCAGAAGGAGTTGGAGGCAGAGAAGGCGAGGGCAGCTGCTGAAATGGAGGCTCTGCAGAAAGAGTTGGAGGCGGAGAGAGCGAAGGCAGCCTCTGAAAAGGCGATCCTGCAGAAAGAGTTGGACGAAGAAAGGGCGAAGGCGGCCTCTGAGAGGGCGACCTACCCCGATCTGTACGTTGCAGCAGTTGATCAGTTCAAAGGATCGCCTGAGTTTCAGATGGCAGTAGATGCCGCGATCGCCCGTAGCTTGGCGAGGGAGGAAACTGGGGAGACGGGCCCATCGAGGACGACTGCTGGAGGAAAGACTGAGTCTGAAGTTATTGATAGTTTCCAGCAGTCAGATTTTTATAAACACGAAATGGCTGAGTACTGGGACAGCGGCTGGAAGATGTTCAAACGTAGAGCTGAAGAGTTGTTCCCAGGCTTAGACCTTAGTAGTGTAACAATTGGCGAAGACGATGTGGCCCAGACCCCCCTGGATGAAGGCATTGAAGAAGAAGATCTTGTATCCAGTGAAGAGGAGTGACTGGGGAAGAAGAAGAAGAGCTTTTTTTTTTTTTTTTTTTTTTTTTTGAATTGATGTAATGAACTTGTGTACACATTTGTGAATGAATAAAATTTCAGCTGTGTTTTCAGTCGATTACTTTTTGCTTGTGTATAAATCAGTGTGAACTAAATTTAGGAACTCCTTAATGCAAAGTGAAATTGGACTTGTATAAAAATTCAATGCAGAGTAAAGTAAAGAACTCCTTAATGCATAGTGGAATTTAAAATGTGATAAAATTATGTATCTGTGCTTGCCACATTGCTGAAATGGATGAGAGTGGTTTATTTTAGCCGTGCAGGATGGGGAAGGAGATAATCTGATTAGTGAAGGAAAAATGTAAGAACGTCTTTGGAATTTCACTAAGTAAACAGTGGGGTAAAAACTTCGACCTGTACTAAGGCCATAATTATGAAGTTTCACTGATGCTGCAAGTGACTCAGTCTTGGACTTGGAAATGATGTTGTAAGTAAATCAGTCTGGTTGAGACTTGTGACGCTTGGTCTGGGTGAGGATGGGACTGGCCGAGTGGATCAAGCTCAGTCTGGCTGAGACTTTTAGTGCTCAGTCTGGCTGAGGCTTTGGGTGCTCAGTCTGGCTGAGGCTTTTTGATGCTCAGTTTGGCTGAGGCTTTTAGTGCTCAGTCTGGCTGAGGCTTTGGGTGCTCAGTCTGGCTGAGGCTTTTGGATGCTCAGTCTGGCTAAGGCTTTTAGTGCTCAGTCTGGCTAAGGCTTTTTGGTGCTCAGTCTGGCTGAGGCTTTTGGTGCTCAGTCTGGCTGAGGCTTTTGGATGCTCAGTCTGGACGAGGCCTTCGGATGCTCAGTCTGGCTGAGGCTTTTTGTTAGTGCTGCAATCAAAACGTCATTGAGACACCATGTAGATAACTGAGATATCAAAAAGTTTTATTGCATGAGAGGATAACAAGAATGTTCAAGCGTGTGAATTTGCCGAAAAATACACAATTAACTGAGCAAGACAAAAGTAGTGGTTTATTGAAAATAACGTTTCAGGTGTTCGGCATTCCAAGGGTGCGGGAGGTCTCGTCCTTCCAAATCCTGAAGTCGGTAAGTGCCTGGACGCGGTCGGGCTTTCACAATGTAAGGTCCCTCCCATTTGGCTGCCAATTTACCCTCAGTCGGATTTTTGGTGGCAAGAGTGGCTTCTTTCAAGACAAGGTCCCCAACAGCGAACTCCCTTGGTCGGACTTTGCGGTTGTAGTGTGTTCTCATTTTCTGTTGGTATGAGGCCAATCTGACAGCAGTTGTCTCCCTGAGTTCTTCAATTAGGTCCAGGTCTGCCCGACGGAGTTCTTCGGTGAGTGTTGGATCTGGATGTAAAACCCTGGGGGTAGGCAGACCGATTTCCACCGGAATAACCGCCTTAGCGCCATATGTTAGGCGAAAAGGGGTTTCCCCAGTGGGAGTCCGAGCGATGGTGCGGTAAGCCCATAGCACATTCGGTAATTCCTCAGCCCACAGTCCCTTAGCAGCTTCAAGCTTAGTCTTGATGATCTTCAGGAGGGAGCGGTTGGTGACCTCAACTTGGCCATTGGCTTGGGGATGACCGGGGGAAGAGAAACATGGTTGAATCTGGAGGTCGGCACAGAACTTCCTGTACTTGGCGTTGTCGAATTGTTTGTCGTTGTCGGAGACAATGGCCTGAGGGACGCCGAATCTGCAAACGATCGACTGCCAGATGAACTTGGTTGTATTCCGCTCGGTGATGGTTGCAAGGGGTTCTGCCTCTACCCACTTGGTGAAGTAATCAATGGCGACAATCGCGAACTTGGTCTGGCCTCGGCCGATGGGAAGTGGACCAATTAGGTCAATTCCCCATTTAGCGAACGGGTAGGGGCTGCAGAGTGTGATCAATTCAGTAAGAGAAGCATAGGGGATGTTGGCAAAGCGCTGACACTTATCGCATTTGAGCACGAAATCAGTGGCATCTTGATTGAGAGTCGGCCAGAAGTAACCAGTACGGAGTATTTTGTGGGCTAAAAACCTGCCGCCCGAATGATTACCACAAATTCCCTCATGGATTTCTTGCATTACATAGGTTGCTTGAGCCGAGTTGAGGCATCGCAGATATGGTCGTGAAAAACCACGTTTGTACAAGACGCCACTGACCAGAACGTAGTTAGACGACCGAGCCCTGACCTTGGCGGCCTGCTGTTGGTCATCTGGGAGTTCTTCTGTTGTCAAAAATAGGAAGATGTCGGAGGCCCAGGGGATGGGTTCATTTTGGAGGAACTGCACGTCTTGTAGGTCGGGTGAGATGGCCGGGTGGGCTAGGTATTCGAGGCGGACTCCATGGCTGAGGTCGGACTGGTCTGCAGAGGCCAACTGAGCCATCTCATCTGCCTTGGAGTTTTCCGCCCGAGGTATGTACTTGATGTGGAAGGTATTGAAGAGGCGAACAAGGGGGAGTGTCATATCCCTGTAAGCCCGCATTATGTCCTCCTTGGCGTCGAATTCCCCCGTAATCTGGCCGACGATGAGCTGGGAGTCACTGAAAACCCGAATGTGGCTGACGCCAATGTCTTTGGCAAGGCGGAGTCCTGCTATCAATGCCCCATATTCAGCCTCGTTGTTACTGGCATCAAACAAGAAACGGAGAGCACATTTGAAATAGCCACCCTCAAGGGAGGTGAGGATGAGGCCAGCCCCACTACCTTCCCTGCGGGATGACCCGTCGACGTTGAGAGTCCAAGAATGGGGGTCTTCTGGCTCGACAGGAGTTGGTGGGGGTGGAGAGGTAGTGGTTGGGGTAGGGTTGGTGAACTCCAGGATGAAGTCGGCTACGGCCTGCCCCTTGATTGCTGTTTAAGGGCGGTAGGAGATGTCAAGCTGGCTGAGTTCTACTGACCACTGCATAAGCCTGCCGGAGAGTTCTGGTTGCTGCATGACCTTCTTCAAGGGTTGGTCGGTGAGGACCACTATGGAATGGGCTTGGAAGTAAGGACGGAGCCGTCTGGAGGCGGTGAACAAGGCCAGGGACAATTTTTCTAGCAATGGGTAATTCTGCTCCGCTCCTCTGAGAGCTCGACTGATATAGTAGACTGGCCGTTGGACTGAGCCGTCTTCCCTGATAAGAGCTGCACTGACTGCGGTGCTCGACACTGCTAAATAGAGGAAGAGAGGCTCGCCGGTAACTGCCTGTGAAAGGAAGGGAGGATTGGCCATGCATTGCTTTAGCTGCTGAAAAGCCTCTTTGGATTCAGTTGTCCATTCAAAAGTCTGCCGAAGAACTTTGAAGAATGGTAGGCACTTATCTGTCGCGCGAGAAATGAAGCGGTTGAGGGCCGCCACTCGGCCGATGAGTCTTTGAACTTCCTTGACCGTTCTGGGTGACTGCATCTCAACCAAGGCCTTGATCTTCTCAAGGTTAGCTTCAATGCCGCACTGGTTGACCATAAAACCCAAAAACTTTCCAGATCCCACGTCGAAGGCGCACTTCTCTGGGTTGAGCTTCATCTGATACTTGCGAAGGGTGGCGAAGGTCTCTCGTAGGTCGATCAGATGATCAGTGAAGAGTTTGCTCTTGACCAGCATGTCGTCGACATATACTTCCATATTCCGACCTATCTGTTGATGGAAAACAGCATTGACCAATCGTTGGTAGGTGGCCCTAGCGTTTTTCAGTCCGAATGGCATCACACAGTAGTGGTAGGTGCCTCGGTCGGTAATGAAGGATGTGTGTTCCCGATCGGACGGGTGCATTAGGATTTGGTTGTACCCAGAGAAAGCATCCATGAAGCTGAGCATTTGATGACCGGCTGTTGCGTCGACCAGCAGATCTATGCGGGGGAGAGGATAGCTGTCTTTGGGGCAAGCTCGGTTTAGGTCAGAGTAGTCGACGCACAGTCGCCATTTGCCATTGTTCTTGCGGACTAGGACCACGTTTGACAACCATTTAGGATAGTCTACATTTTTTATGAATTGGACCTCAAGGAGCTTGTCGACCTCTGCAGCTATAAGCGTATTGCGCTCCGGATGAAAGATGCGCTGCTTCTGGCGGTACGGTTGGAAATGGGGTTCAATGCTGAGGTGGTGAGTTATGAAGGAGGGGTCAATGCCCGGCATGTCGGAGTGGGTCCAGGCGAACACATCATTGTGCTCGGTCAGGAGGGCAATAAGGTCAGCCTTTGCTTGGGGGGAGAGTTGAATGCCGATCTTGGCAGTTTTCATTAGGTTGGTGGGGTCGATGGAAACCTCAACGAGCTCCTCAACAGGTTCTCCTTTGACCAGCTCATCCTCATCTCGGACATCAAGTCCTTCAATGATCATGGTCTCCTTCAACTTGACTTCCTTGAGTGAGGCGACATAGCATTCTCTGGCCACGGTCTGTTCTCCCCTCACTGTTCCGACCCCAAGATCGGTAGAAAACTTAATGGCCAGGTGGTAGGTGGAAGTGATAGCTTGGAAAGCATTGAGGGCAGTACGACCAAGAATGATGTTGTAAGCAGAGGGGCAGTCAACAATAAGGAAGGTGAGCAACTTCGTGGTCTGCCGTGGGTACTCGCCGAGGGTGATGAGGAGATCGATGGAGCCGATGGAGGTCACCCGGTCGCTAGGGAAACCAACCAAAGGAGTTTGGAGGGGAGACAGACTTTCCTCCCCAATCTTGAGTTGGCGGAAGCAGTTAAGGATTATGATGTTTGAAGAACTTCCATTGTCAATGAGAACTCGTCTGACCTTGTAGTTGGAGAGGATGGCAGAAATGACGAGGGGGTCATCATGAGGATAACGGATGCCTATACTGTCGGCGTCCGTGAAGGTGATGGGCTCTGTCCACTGCTTGGGCTGTTTGGAGGGCCGGTCTACCGTGGCGACTGCCTTGTCTGAGCCCTGCCTTATTTTTCTGAGTTCTGCCCTCTGAGCCGAGCGGGATGGTCCCCCGCAAGCAAGTCCACCTGAAATAACTCTAATTTCACCAACAGGCGGGGGTGGATTACCTTGTGGTCGAGGTTGTTGTGGAGGTCGGTCATGGCCTTGATTAGGTTGGATCGGCTGCCGGGGCGGGGTGCGCCGGCGGTTGTCTCTGTGGGGCTCGGTCCTTTGCCTCTGCTGGGGGCGGGTGTCCGTGAATCGGCTGAGGCGCCCCTGACGTATTAGGGTCTCCACCTGATCCTTGAGGTTGATGCAGTCATCAGTGTTATGGCCATGGTCCTGGTAAAAAGGGCAATATTTGGACTGGTCTTTCCGAGTGGAAGGGGTCCGTAAAGGCAGGGGCCATTTGAGGGGGTAGTCCCGTTGGATCTGATTAAGGACGTATTCCATGGGAGAATTGAGGGGTGTGTACCGCTCGAACTGATCGGGCGGTCGGGCGGGTGCCCACCGGTCAGCTCGAGGAGGTCGGTCGTTATAGTGGGGTGTTTGGCTATTATACTGGGCGTTCTTGGGTTCTGAGTCTTTTCTCTTATCTCTAGGGGTGGGGTTTTTAGGTATTAGATCCTGCCGAGCGGCCAATGAATCTTCTGTATTCATGTATTTTTGGGCTTTGGAGAGTAGGACTGCCATGGAGGTCAGGGGGTTTTTAGAGAGGGAGAAAAGGAAATCGGACGACCGCAGACCGGCCATGAAAACCGTGCGGATGACCTTGTCGTCGTTTTCCGCTACTTGCAGGGCTTCGGTGTTGAAGCGAGTAACGAAGTTGCGCAGTAATTCCCCCTCGGTCTGATGAATGTTGAGGAGTTGGGTGGCCGGGCGTCGCTGGCGCTAGGCTCCAATAAAATGGCTCAGGAAAGAGTCACTGAGATGCTGAAAAGTGGAGATGGAGTCTGCCGGTAACTGGCTGAACCACAGTCGAGCTGACCCCTTCAGTGTCACGGGGAAAGCTCGGCACATAATCTCGTCAAGGAAGGCGTGGAGGATCATGAGGGTTCGGTAGGTCTCCAGATGGTCAACTGGATCCGTCGTACCGTCAAAAGAATCAATGGTGGGCATCTTGAACTTGGCGGGCAGGGGTTTGTCTCGGATGGAGGCAACAAATGGTGAGTTTGCCGTGGTGGAGGGTTTATGCTGGATGTTCTGCATAACCCCTTGGAGTTGGAGCTTCATAGCTCGGAGTTCAGCGTCCCAGAGGGGAATGTTGTCGCCACTAGAGGGAGACATGTGTTGGACGCTGCTGGCTTCTCCCTTGAGGGCCGGTGCCACGACTGATGGACGTGGGGGTGGAGGTGGTGGATTTATATGTGGGAGGGGAGGTTGCAAACCTTCCAAATTAGGTGGATAGGGTTGCGGGACAGTATGGCTCGGGGCTCGTTCTTGGCTGGGTGGGATATTTGGAGGTGGTGGTGGAGGCATGGGAAGGTTTCTTTGGAGTAAAGCATTTATTAGGGCCTGGTTTTGCTCGGCCATACGGTTAATGCTGTTGGTAAGCTCGATGAAATACTGAGGTGGGTTGTTTGGATTGGGAGGGTCGATCTGATGGTCGGTAGCATTATGGTGAGAAGCCATGGATCTAGTCATGACCATATACTTTGATGGGTAGGAGGAAAAGGTTGTTGGGACAGG
Organism: Camellia granthamiana; assembly: GCA_036172215.1. Lineage (NCBI taxonomy): Eukaryota > Viridiplantae > Streptophyta > Magnoliopsida > Ericales > Theaceae > Camellia > Camellia granthamiana. The sequence goes on along the minus strand of CM069908.1, from coordinate 3,972,101 downwards.
GCCTCCGGCGACAATGAGCACAATTGGCACACGGATAAAAGCACTTCCCACAGACGGCGCCAACTGATAATACAGTTCGTTCTCGTGGATGGGTCGGACTGATCCAAGTTCTTCAAGCTCAGGTCCAAATGGTCGAGCCCTCCTGGTGACCTGCAAACAAGTTCAACCGGGAACGGGGTAGTCCCCCAGTGAACCCTCCGACGAGCAAATCAGTAGAAGAAGTAGAGTATGTAGAGACAGAGAGAGAGATAGAAACTTAACCTTCTTCTTATCTTCGATGCTTGCTTATATCCTTTGGTAATCATTTCACTGTCCCTTCCGACATGCCCACATCGCCGAAAGCCTGTACTATAGCTTACCTTGTTCAGGGTAAGGAGGCGCTGTTCCGATGGGGAGGTGTTGTCGCAATAAATGCTGTGATGGCCTGCATTAATGGTGATGTGTTGTGGCAATAATTTTGCAGATCTTTGTCTGCTGATGTGGCTTGTCCTACACCTGCCATATGTCCGAATGTCATTGGCCCTTCACGCCCAGTTGGTCTCCAGCTGTCCTGGACTTTACCAACCGGGTTATGCAATGGGCTCCAAATGATGGGCTTGGGGTTGTTCACTGTGGGCTGTAGCATTTGTGGGCCTATCCATGTCAATAGATATTACCTTTATATTGAGATTTTTTCACAAAATTTTCATACATAAAAATATAATTTGTTATAGTTATTTCATTTTCAATAAAACAATTACTATTGTTTTCAAAAATTTAAAAATGACCTTGATATTTTATTTTAAATATTATTTTTGTTTACAATTTAATTTATATATATATATATGTAAAAAGAATTCAAGAGAAGCACGTGACCCGTTAGTCCCCATGTGGCTCCGACGCTGGGCTTAGTGTATGATAATATATATTTATAGAAAGAGACTCAGATGGGTACTTAAGTTAAGAGCTCAGACTTTGAAAAATTCTCTACTTTTGAATGGTGAGATGGTAGAGAGATTTGGTGGTTGGCCGAGAGTAATGTGTTATTGGTAATATCTAAATTTTTAAAAATTACACAAATTATTTTTTAAAAAAAATTAAAAAAATGCATTAAGTTTTATAAGTTTGATATAATTATATTAGGTAAAACACTAATAAATATCAAAGTGTGATATTGTAAACGGTTTAATCCTCTCTTTTTTCTTATAAACCCAAAGGTCCTATTAAAGTGGAAATTACATAAAAAGGTAGTCACTTACATGTTTGAATTTAATTTTTTTAGGGATAAATGTGATTTTTTCAAAATGTAAAATTACACATTTGGATAATTTGCACTATACAAGTTTTGGATTTTTCCTTATTTTAGAATAAATCACACATTACGAACAAAAACCTAAACTCTAATGTAACACTCCAATAACGTAACACTTCAATGTAACACACTAAAAAACTTATTGGTGTACTTTTCTCAAACGTAACAACGTAACACTTAAAAAAATTCTTTGGTGTACTTTTGCCAAACATAACACTTTAATCAGTGTAATATCAAACGTAACACTCTAATGTAACACACAAAAACATTAAAAAAACTTTTTAGTGTACTTTTTTCAAACGTAACACTCACAGTTTGAAATTATACATTTATTCAAAACTTATTAAGAAATATTTGTACTCATTTTAGAATGATTTGAAGAATCTCACATTGTTTTTAGTGTTACATTAGAGTATTACTGTTGGCTACATATTTTGTAAAAGCCAATTACAATTCAACACGTGGCAGAATAGGGGTATTATGGGAAGAGTATTCAAGTCTTTGATCCCGGTCGTACACGTGGCGATGAGTATTGGTTCTTACGTGATCTGAGTAGTACTAGATCAGTAAGGAGATACAAGGTGACGTGGCTTCAACGGTTGCTCATATTCAAATTCAAATACAAGAGGGAAGCTTAACTGCAAGTGATGGCATAGTGGAACTACTTCTAAGGCAGCATGATCAACGATCATGGAGGAGCAGTTCGACGGTTTGAAGTGCAGTTCGAAGGTCATCCTTGACAAGTATAAATAGCAGGGAAGCCCCCAGAAAAAGACCCCCAGACTCAGATCATACAAACCAGTCTTTACTTCATATTTTCCTTTTCAGTTTTACATTTCCTGCAATTTAAATACTTGCACTTTAAATACCTGTTCTTTAAATACCCGCACTGTACTTCAATTCATAGGAGTAGTTTCAAGTAGATTCAAGTAGGCTGTTGCTGTAAACCTCTTCGAGGCTGAGTTTGGACCATTGTAAGTGTTCATTTTAATGAAATACTTCGATTGTTCTTCACATTAAACTGTTATTTCTTTTAATTTCTCCTAAGTCAAGCCACCAGTAAAAGTCCTCTTCATTGAGGCTGAAAGAACTATAACACAATCGTCTGATAATTGGTTGGCAATTATAATTTCTGTAAGGACTGATTGATCCTTACTGGCACGCTCACATTCACTAAAATACCCTTCGAAAGCCAAAAAGCCAACATATATTTTTGGCACGCCCAGTGGGACTTGTTAAAATGGCTAGACGAAGACGACAAGGAGAAAATGAACGTCTGGAAGAAGGCGTAGAAGGAGAGGTAGAAATACCTAATCTAGAGGATAATGTGGTAACACATCCTGTGGAAACTCCTATGTTATCAGAACCTATGGTTGAACAGACCAGTACTTCTGGACAAGAACCATATGTTCATAATATTGGACGAAACCAAGGAATTGGACCATCCACTGTTCTATCTACTCAGCCAACAAATCCATGGGATGGCTTAGTAGATGCTATGGGACAACAATTAATGAACACAATGGAAAGGTGGGCCACATCCTTTTTGGATCGAATGAATAACCACCAACCAACAAACATAAGACACGCAGAGGAAGTTTTAAATGTCCCTCAGCAAAGATTGGCTAGAGATAAACAGCCTATGCAAGTTAATGGACAATCTAATGGTCAGACTAGTACTCAGAACTATGAGAGACCATCTCCTCAGTCTTGGTATGAACCCATTTCGAGGCCTGTAATAGGCCAAAATGCCTCAGTACTCAACAATGAAGCCACACAAGTTGGTGGATCTGGCCAAGTACAAGAAACTGGCATAAGAATGGTTACTAATCCTATGTTCGAAGTCATACCTGGCACTAGGGGGTATAATAATCCCTTGTTCGAATTTATACCCGGGGGGTTGGAAGGTTTTCCTGTAAATGGAAGGGACACAACACCTGTTCCAGCACCTTTCGCAGGTCCTTTCGCAGGACAGGCTCAAAGGGGTTACCCATACCCCCAACAACAACCTGCACCACAGGGGCAACCAGTCCCAAATGTACCACTTTATGGACCAAGAGGACCACAGGCGCAAGTTTGTCCACCAAACCCTATGTTTGTCCCTCCAGTAGTGGTTCAGCAAGCACAAAATATGGTCCTTAGGGACCAAATTGCTGATATTGTTAGGGAGATGTGTGGACCGATGGCCCGGGGGGTCCAGACTCCCGTATACAGAAAACCATACCCAGAATGGGTAGATAGGGTACATGAATACCCAAGAGGATTCAGAATACCGGATTTTACCTTATTCTATGGAACTGGAAATCAGTCAACAGTAGAGCACATTGCCAGATTCGCTGCTCAGTGTGGTGAATTCACTAATCATGATTACATGAAATTGAGATTATTTCCAAATTCTCTAACTGGGGGAGCATTTGTATGGTACATCAACCTTACACCTGGTTCCATTCAAAATTGGCAACAAATGGAAGAGGCATTTCATGCCCAATTTTTCCAGTCGGAGCCAGAGGTTTCTATGGCAGACTTGGCAAGATTGAGTCAAAGGCCTGAAGAAAAGGCCACTCAATTTATTGCCAGATTTAAAAGGGCTCGAAATAAATGTAGGGTCATCCTTCCAGAGCCAGAATTTGTAAGATTGGCTCAAAACGGTTTAGAGTTCAGGCTTCGAAAGAAGTTTGACTCAACTGAATTCAGGGATTTGGTGGAACTGACCTATAAGGTGTCTCGATATGAAGCATTACTAGAAGAGGAACAAGATCGAAATAATGCTTCGTATAAGACGTATTATAGAGATCCCAATTATGAAATCGATGCAGCAGAGATTGTGGGTAAAGAACCTGTAATCTGTGAAGCATTAATTCATAAGGATACAACCATCGACCAGCAGTTTAAAAAGAAAGACTTTCACAGAAAGTACTCTTTCGATTTAACAAAAGCAGATGACATTTTTGATCATCTGCTTGCAGCCAATTTCCTTAAGTTACCAAAAGGAGTAAAACTGTCATCTCCAGATGAACTTAAAGGAAAAGCATATTGTAAATGGGATAATTCTTGGTCTCACTCAACTAAAAACTGCATTGTTTTTCGCGACAGGATCCAAGAGCAAATTCGGAAAGGTAGTTTGAAGTTCCCAGCCAAAACAGAAAAGGCTATGGGGATTGACAGTAACCCGTTTCCAGAAGTTGGGGAAAGCGCGGCTAATGTGGTTGTTCCAAACTTTCAGAATCTATCTCTACAGGAATTGGAAGAAGTCAATGTGCAAATGCATATTGCCAACCAGACAACTGCCAAAAAGGAGACTAGAAACCCACCAGTCATTGGACAAGGTTTCTCACATCAGAAGGAAAACTCTGATGAAGAAGTACTGGATGACGATTCCTTGGAAGCAGCAGTAATACAGAGGATGTGTCCCAGATGCAGACTAAGCTACAAATGGTTGAAGGGGCTTCCAGTTGACGGGAAGCAATATTACAGGGATGTTTAGAGGCGTCCTAAGTCAACCAACGCTTACAACAAAAGGCCGTATCCGGCTGGTGACAGGCAGCGATCACCAATGGTTGAGCCTGCAATGGACAGGATGCATGCTAAAGGCAAAAGGCCCTTACATGAATCTAAGCCACCCAATTACTACAGAGTGGAGAGTTGCCATGCTGAAAGAAGACTGGGGAGAGGCTCATTTCATGGGAACAAAGCCAGGGATTGGCTTCCTAGACCAGCTTCACGCAGGACAGAAAGTGATTACCTTCACCAAAGGTCTGAATCGGGCTCAAAGCATGAGGTCAGAGCCAACTACGTACCTTCACAGCCAGCTTCGAAGATGGCTTCGAAGGTCGAAAAAGGCAGTTCAACATCTAAGTCAGCAAGTTCGTGGGTACCTGGAGTCCCAGACTGGTTTGTAATGCAAAGCAAACCTAAGGAACTGCCTGTTCGAAGAGATGTTGGAATCCAAGGCAGGATGGTCAAACCTCCTTTAGTGGCTCCAAACAACTGGGTGTTGCTGAAACACCCAAAGACAAAGGAACCAAATATGGTTCCAGTTATTTCCAGATCACAGAGGAGGAAGATTCAGCGCAGGTACACTCAATACCAGCAAGATCTGAAAGAAAGTGGGGAGAGTTCTTCATTGGTCAAGGCAGAAGGAAAGAAAACTTCGAAGTCAGACCATACTCCAAAACCGACCCTATAAAGCAAAGTGGTTTGTAGCAAAGAACAGTTGGCCCAGGTTCATTTTGAACTAAAGGCCAGAGAGAAGTCTAGTTTGGCAGGGTTGGAAAAGGCTCTGATGGAAAGTGATAGCGAAACGGAAGAAGAGATTGGCATGAGCCAAAAGAAGGAAATGATAGAAGAGGAAATGTTCGAAGCCTTTATGGCTGAGCAAACATTCCGGACTGAAGAACCAGTTGAGAAGGATCCTTCGAAGGGATCAGTTAACAATGAAATGCCAGAGTGTAGCATGGAGGATGCTGTTGAAGTCACTGGGCAAGGTAGCCAAGGGGAAGAGAAGGTACAGCCAGTCATCCAATTTGGCTCATTTCCGCCAGTGTCAGTCAATATGGTACACATATTGCCTCATGAGTTCCAGGCTGAAGACGAGAACCAAAGTGACCAAGACATGGATCCAATTCCTGTCTCTAGTGAAGAGTCACAAGTGAGTATGGTACAGGATGCTTCTGGAATGGCTACTCCAATGGAAACTGAGTGTGAAAACGAGGAAGAGGTGAGCATCAACCTCTCATATCCTTTTGAATATCCCTCGAATTCCATGACCCAACATGTCAAGCCTTTGTACATCAAGGCTTTCTTCGATGGGATACAGTTGAACCGAGTCCTAATAGACAATGGGGTAGCAATAAACTTATTACCGAAATCTTCTTTGAAGAAACTAGGGAAAAAGAATCCCAGGCTGATCCCTACCAGCACAACCATCGCTGGCTTTGCTGGAGACAAACAGATGGCTCAAGGGATTTTACCCATTAATTTGAGTATTGGAACTAGGGACTGTATGACAGCATTCTTTGTAATCGACAGTAATGCTAAATACAACGCCTTACTTGGGAGAGACTGGATCCACACTAACAAATGTGTGCCTTCCTCCTTGCATCAGAAAATCATGATGGCTTTGGGCAATGGAGAGACAGAGGAGATCGATGCAGATCCCCAACCCTTCATAGCCTGTGCAGACTTTACAGAGGCCAAGTTGTATATTGAAGGAGTAACACTGCTCAGTATACTGAGGAAAGCTGATGGCTCAGCCGAAGTGATGGCTGATGAGGAAGTGACACACCTGAAGCACTTGGTTCAAGAGAGTGCTGATGAAGAGATTGTCGTTAAAGATGACAATGATGCCTGGTTGTAGGCAAAGGAATGAAGAACAAGAGGCCAGGTCTTTGGCTCTGATTAAATTCTCACCATTGGATGTAAAAGCAATAGTCCAGAAAGTACAGGAGCAAGAAAGAGAAGCCATGATAGTTGGCTGTAAACAAGAGCAGCAACAGGTCAGAACTCTAACCCTTGGGAAATACTGTGCATTGGACATTGAGACAAAAGTCCAGGAGATACAAGAAGAGGATGCCTTATGGACAGATTTTGTCTATGAGGAGGAGGGTAAAGATGTTGAATTAAAGAACCTAAAAGCAGAACAAGGTGAGAAGATTGCTTCGAAGTTAGAAGAAACTAGAGAAGAAGCTTCGATAAGTTCTCAAACGCAAGACCCCTTAGAAGAAGTAAATCTAGGGGAAGGTTCCATACAACAACCCACTTATATAAGTGCTTGCTTGAATGTTCTGGACAGAGACCAGTTGTTGGTTATCCTGAAGAAATACAAGGACTGCTTTGCATGGTCCTACAATGAACTACCAGGATTGGATAGGTCATTAGTGGAACATAGGCTCCCTATGAAGCCTAATTTCAAGCCATACAAGCAGAAACCAAGAAGAATGAGTCCAGAAGTAATTCAGAAAGTCAAGGAAGAGATTCTGAGACTACTCAAAGCAGGCTTTATTAGAACAGCCAGGTATGTTGAATGGCTATCTAATATTGTGCCTGTAGTCAAGAAGAATGGCAAAATGAGGGTATGCATCGATTTCAGAAACTTAAATCTAGCAACTCCTAAAGATGAGTACCCTATGCCTATAGTGGATCTGCTGGTAGACAGTTCAGCAGGGCATCAAGTTTTATCAATGATGGATGGTCACTCTGGTTACAACCAGATATGCATTGCAGAGGAGGATATCCACAAGACAGCATTCAGATGTCCTGGGAATATTGGCACCTTCGAATGGGTTAAAATGCCATTTGGTCTGAAGAATGCTGGGGCTACGTATCAGAGGGCTATGAACACCATCTTTCATGATCTCATTGGAGGGTATCTAGAGTGTTATATTGATGACATTATAGTGAAATCCCAGTCCATAGAGGAGCATCTGTATCATTTAGAAGCAGCCTTTGAAAGGATGAGAAAGTTCAAATTAAAGCTCAATCCCCTTAAGTGTGCTTTTGGCGTATCATCTGGAAATTTCTTGGGTTATGTAGTGCATAAGAAAGGAATACAGATTGATCAGAATAAAGCCAAGGCCATCATTGAAGCCAAGCCTCCATCAAGTAAGAAAGAGTTACAAAGGTTCCTTGGACAAGTTAACTTTCTTCGAAGGTTTATTTCTAACACTGCTGGAAAAACTAAAATATTTTCTTCCTTGTTAAGGCTGAAAGATGAAGAAGAATTTGCGTGGACAGCAGAGCACCAAAGTGCTTTCGAAGGTATCAAAGCCTACTTGGCCAAACCTCCAGTGCTGATGCCACCTAAGGGTGATAAGCCCTTGAAGTTGTACATAACTGCAGCAGAAGATTCATTGGGAGCTTTCTTGGCCCAAGACAATGAAGAAGGCAAGGAGCAAGCTGTTTATTACCTTAGTAGGTTTTTAAATTCTTGTGAATGTAAATATTCAGCTGTTGAAAAGCTGTGTCTTGCTTTGTATTTTGCTGTAATGAAATTAAGATATTATCTTTTACCTACAACTGTCTTGGTAATTGCAACCACAGATTTGGTTAAGTACATGTTATCCAGACCTATGTTGAGGGGAAGAATCGGCAAGTGGATATTAGCCTTATCAGAATTCCATTTAGAATATGTCCCTCTAAGAGCAGTAAAAGGGCAAGTTTTGGCTAATTTTCTGGCAGATCATCCATCTGAAACAGAAAGCCAAGAGATAATGGAGCTTGGTATGGTTAATGTTGAGCCATGGCAGATGTGGTTTGATGGATCGAAAGCCAATGGCTTAATTGGAATTGGTGTTGTGATTAGATCTCCACAGGGGGTAGAAACCACACATGGTTTCAGAGTGGACGAAGCCACTTGTTCCAATAACCAGGCTGAATATGAAGCCTTAATAGTAGGGCTAGAAATCCTCATTGGATTACAGGTACATGCAGTTGACATATTTGGGGATTCCCAATTGGTAGTTAACCAAGTGAAGGGGATTTTCAAGTGTCAAAGCATAACTATTCTGCCATATTATGTTGTTGCATTACATCTTCTTTCTCAATTTCAAGTAGCTAATGTAACTCATGTTCCAAGATTCTTGAATAATAGAGCTAATGATGTGGCTCAGAAAGCTTCGAATTTCAAGAGAAGGGATAATGCCCAAAGGGACATAAGCCAAACAACATATCAAAAATTGATACCACCTTTGAGTAAAAGGAATGTGGTCTTGGAAGTCAATCATAATGACTTACAAGAACAAGATTGGAGGCATCCAATAATGCAGTATTTGATCGGTCCATCTTCGGAGGCCAGCAGGAGAATCAAATTACAGTCCATGCAATATATATTATATGGTAATGCTCTCTACAAAAGAGGGGGAGATGGTTTATTGCTGGAGTGTTTAGGCCCAAAAGAAGCATTAACAGCCATGGCTGAGGTTCATGAAGGCATTTGTGGTGCTCATCAACCTGGTGTGAAGATGAGATGGTTGCTTCGAAGGCATTCCTACTATTGGCCAACTATCCTTAAAGACTGCATAGAATATGCAAAGGGTTGCCAGGCATGCCAGAAGCATGGCACAATAAGGCATGTGCCTATAACTGATTTACATGCAGTAGTGAAGCCTTGGCCATTCAGAGGATGGGCCATGGATATGATGGGAAAAATACACCCACCTTCTTCGAAGCATCACTGTTTCATTCTGGTGGCCACTGACTACTTCACTAAGTGGGTCGAAGCTAAACCATACAAGGTGTAGACACCCTATTTTTGACCGTCCTCAAGACTTGGACGTCACCGCTTGAACACTCGGTGATTATCCGTGTTTGTGTTTGTTTTGAGTTCCCGGAGGCCCCGGCTGCACGCCGTGCCTCAGGATCTCTCAATCGGCTTGTTTTGTGCTTGGTTTTGGCACCAAGCACTTGTGTTTTTGCATTTGAGGGTGGGGGGAGGCTTGTTAGCCATCCCTGAATTCCACCAGCTGCCCCACACCTCCACCGGCACTCCCTAGTGGCCATCGGCACTATTTTATCCAAATCCTTGGCCGGTCGGCACTATATGTTGCCGACCGGCACCTTTTTGTGCCGGTGACATTTTTGGTTGGCCGGTGACCCTTCTGAACCCCCCTGAGGATGGTGCATGCCAGCTGTGTCAGCTGGATTACACTATCTCTCCTCCCCGTGCATAACATTGGCCCATATGCACCTTTGACCCCCCTTTAAGCTTCTAGAAGCTTGAACCCTTTTGGCCAAGCTTCTTGGAGAAGCTTGGCCAGCTGTTTTGGCTTCTCCAAGAAGCCTTGCACCCCCTTGACCCCTTTGAACCTTTTCCTTTGCTTAGCCATTAAGTCTTGGCTTGGTCTTGGCCTATATAAGGACCACCCCTCTCCATTGCTCAAGGGTTAGACATTTAAGGGCAAAACCAGAGCTTATTACATATATTTCTCTGATATACATCCATATATATCTATATTTTCCCTCTCTCTCCTCTTGTGTGTGTGTTCTTAGGCCTAAAAGTGTGGTTTTACCTTACTTTTGCACCATTACACACACCACTACACCTTAGCTCGAGATTGAGGGACTTGGAGGGTTGTTTACTTTGATTTTGGACTGGTTTTGATCACTAGAGGAGGGCTGATCCACCTGTTCTTCAAAGGATCTTCAAGGGTGAGTTTGTTACTTTAGTTTCCCCATTCTTGCACTAGCTTTCTACCCCTCTTGCTTTGTGTTTTTGGCTTTGTGCTTAACATAAAAAAGTCTTGTTTTTACTTGCTTTTGAACCTTCATTAAGGTCATTTTGTGGTTTGAGGAAAGGCTCATCCTATTAAGCCTTGTTTGGCCATTTTTGGTGCCTTCTCCTTAGGCCTCCTTTACTTGGTGCTTTTGGCCTTCTCACCACTGAAAACCAGTGGGTTTTTAGTGGTGAGGGAGTTGGTTTTAAGTCCTATATAGGGGAGGGACACCCCTCTCCCCTTGGCCCCTTGTTTGCCTTTGTTTTGGGCTCAAATAATAGCATGTGTGCTTGGTTGGTTTTGGCTTCATTTCAGAGCATATTCGTGGTCCATATGATGTGTTGTGCCTCTGTTTTAGGTTAGATTTATAGCCCTTAACATGCCTCTTATGTTTGCTTTGAAATGCTCTCTTATGCCTAGAAGATGCCATGCTTTGAGGCCATGTTTTCTTGCATATTTTAGCTTAGTTTCATGAAGGTACTAGCATCATTTTGCCATGCTTAGGGGCTGTGAGCCACTGATTTTGTCACATTTGGCATGCTTGACATGATTGCTTTGCATTTTAGTTTGTGAGCCTTGGGATGTGTAAGTCTCTAGCATGTTTAGCTTGCCTTGGTCTCATGATTTGGCATCATTTTAGATCATATTTCAGTCCCTAAATCATGCTCACATGTTTGTATTTGTCATCTCTTTCATGCTTTAAAGGTGTGCCCTTTCATGCCTAAGAATAGGCCTTGTGTGCTTCCATGATTAATGCATTTTGGGGTGCCATGTTGGGGGATTTGGGTGCCATTTTGCATACTCAAAATCTGTTTTTGGTTGTTAAATTCATGCCATGAGTGGTTGTGTAAGTGGTAGCAAGATGCTCTTTTTGGTGTTTTAGGTTTAGACCCATGAACTTGCATGTTTGTATAGCATTTGGCCCATGTTTTGAGGCATGTTTTGCCACTGTTTTGGGCTGGTTTGAGGGCTGCCCTCTATGGCTTAAGTCCACCATTGCATGCTTATATCATGATTGTTGCATGTTTGATTGATGAGGTCTTGAGTACATGCTAGTCCTATGCTTGATTGGTCCATGTTTGCATGCCATTTATACCTTGCATGCTCTAGCATTTTGCATGCCTATTGTGATAGTTGCATGACACTTGGTATGCCTTGCATTTTTGCACCATTGTTGCATTGTTGAGCCTTGTGGCATTCATGCATTCCATGGCTTGGCTTGGGGTTGTCAAGCCAAGCATAGGATTGGGAGGAGTTCACACTTCAAGTGGTGCAGCTCATCTCAATTCTTGGCCACCAAGCCCTTTGACTAACACATGATAAGGCCTTGGATTTCATTTTGTTTGTTGCATGTATTACCATTAAAATGCAACCTTGGCTACTTAGGCCATCATGCATCAAAGTGCATAATTGATGGCCCAAGAACCAAGGGCCATGTCTCCTTGAGTCCCCAAACATGATAGGAGGCATTGGCTATGCTTACATATGCTCAAAATTCTATGCTATGCACTGCTGGTTTGCTGTTTGCTGTCAAAACTGTCTCCTGCAGGAATTTAGTGCCGGCTGGCACTCTTTAGTGCCGACCGGCAATTTTTTTTGTGCCGATAAGTTTCCCGGTAGCCGGTGGCCATCTCAAGCAGCCGGTGGTTATTTCCTCTAGCCGGTAGTGTACTTCAGTGAATTTGGAAGGTGTTCTGGGACTTTTTGCAATTTTTTTTTAGGGAGGCAGGACAGTGAAACAGAGACAGCAGTGGCGCGGTGTAGGCTTTTCCGGGCAAGTCGCAACGAGCATGCATCATTCGCACATCCCGAGGCAGGGCTGAGGCCCCCTTTCTTTTATTTACTTGATTTAATTTTAGTAATTAGAATTTTGTAATAATTTATTCATTTATTCTTTGGACTGTATTATTCTTTTGGCCCCTCCGAGTGAGGGCACATTTGTAATAAGTGTGGGTGAGTGTGTGTATGTCTTCCAACCCCCATTTCTTTCTATCCTTTTATTTACCTGCTTATGATGGTAGATTAGGGCACATCTAAATTAGCATGCCTTATGCAATGCATGCGTGCATCCATGCATTTGTTTACATGCACCGGGCTCGGTACATCATACAAACTGCATTGTATTTCAATTTCCAAATTGAATACGTGTTACTTGTAGCATTTCACATGCCATGATTAAGATAACCGAGCCTGCCTAGATTACATCTTTGCATGTGTTGCATTAGACATTTCAGTATGCTTAGGTCCATACATGGATTTCTAATGAGCTTCTGTTTTGGCTTGGAGTACTAGGTGAGCTTTTATGCTTTAGCATACCACATGCGTGTGAATGTTGCCATGACAGTATGCCTACCATGCGGCTAAATGCTTATGTGAGATAAACTGTTTGAATGCCTGTGGGTGGAGGTTGGATTGTGTGAGTTGGAACAACTCATTGAAATCCGTATTTTAGCCTACTTTCGAGTAGCAAAAACCAACACGTTTTTCGAGACAAAACGGATATGCAATGTTTATTTCCAAGTTAGGCAATCTAGTCTATACTTGTTTGCTGCGCGCATAACATAGTAATGCTAGGCTAATAATGGGAATAAGAGCATGTAATGTTTTCAAAATCAGATATCACGGTTAGTAGAGGCCGGTCTTCGGACCGGGCGAGAAGGGGTGCTCATAACTGACCTTCCCCGATCGTACCCGAGCTCCCGAGCCAAGTCACTTTGGTGATGACGGACATGTGGCCTTCGGCACCGAGTCAGGGTTTCCTAAATTCCCCCATTTTAAAATATTTAGGTGGCGACTCTGTAATCTGGCAAAGCAGTCCATGTTTGGCACTTCTTTTCAAAATCTGTTTTTCTTCAAAACGATTTGCCAGAGTTGGACTCTTTGGTTCAGATTTAGAACCGTGACAAATTGAGTCCTTTGAACTGTAGTGAACCCAATGTGAACAGAACGGGACTTAACCCTCCCGGGATGCGTTCGGGGGACGTCTACAGTTTCTGGCGACTCCGTTGGGGATTATTAGAGAGCTTGACTCGAACTCGTGATATCCTGTTTTGACTACACATATGTGTTTCTTTGCATTGCATGTGCATTGGTGCGCCTAGGACACCGTGTTGGCCATCTGCTATTCCTGAGCGGTTTGCCGGAGGCTTGTCTTGTCAAGGCATGTCCGTAAGGCTGACCGGTTGCGGGCTCTGCCAGTATGGGAACACAAACCCCGGTTTTACCGGGGCACCCTTTTTGACCATTCGACCTAGTGCATATTGAAATCCATAGTGACCATTCCAAGCTAGGACAGGTTGCTTACCCGATGTTAGGTTGTTTGAAACCGCTGCGTGCGTAGTGAAACCCTAGCTCCTGACAAAATAGGACAGGGAAACCTTACCCCAACATAGGGGTGTATTGGCTCTCATTTATCTGCTATGTGCTTTTAGAATGTATCTCTACAGGAACACACATGTCAGTTTGCAGGATTGGGTATCAGGCCTGAGGGCACCAGTAACAGTATTTTGGGGAATCAGTTATCTGTGGGTGTAAAGGTTCAGGCTTGGGGGCAATGATTCAGAAACCGAGATCAGTATTTGAGGAACAGTGTATCGAGTTCAACGTGTTATCTAAAACTGTGTGTTGTATATTTATTTTATGCCGTTGTGCTGTCCAATTGTCCGTTTATTTATACGCTTTATTTATCTTTTTGTTAGGTAGTTGAGCATAATTGCTTCCGACCCGATAGATATCCCCCAAGCACCCTGGGTTAGAGGCCGTCGACTCCTTCGATCCGAGGATCTGATAGACGGACAACCAGTGTACTACTCACTACCCCCGGTTACTAGACGGAGGTCAGTCAGGCAGAGGACATCAGTACAGCAGTCAGTTCAGAGGGCCTTATCTACCCCACCTGTGTTCAGTAGGGATCAGGATTCCGTGTCACCAACAGAGGAAGAGTATATACCGACAACTCAACCAGAGCAGGATAGTATGGCTAGTCTGGAAGAGATGGTGCGCCACCTCCAAGAGAGTATGAAAACAATGCAGCAGGATGCCATCCGTCAGGCAGAATTCTCCAGGCAACAGGCTACAGTTGTGAGGGAACAGGCAGAGACAATTGCCAGACTAGAACAGCAAACCGGAGCATCTGCTTCGCATCAAGTTCCCCCCCCACCAGGAGTTCCAAACCTTGGGGAGACAGCCAATGTTCAGAATGATACAGAATTGCCCACAGGACCACCCCCACCTCTAGCCCCACCTCAAATCCAACCCCAGTTATCAAAGACGCCCACCAACCTACTGGACTCTCCTTTTGAGTTCGAGACTGATTCTACCGCACTGAAACTGAGCAAGCTTGAAAAGCTGTTCAAGAGATCCCAAGGGGTCAAGACTATCCCCGATATCGAAGATGGTTATACCGACGCAGCTGTGACGCTGCCCGACAGATTCAAAATGCCTCATATTGATCGGTTCGACGGGACCGGGGACCCCATGGTGCACTTAAGATTGTTTTCAGATGTCCTAAGGCCAATGGGCCTCAGTAGGCTTCAGAAGCTGTCTTTGTTTGGCCGGACCCTGTCGGGTGTGGCGGCTATATGGTATGCCAAGTTGGAGGATGACGTCAAGAGGAATTGGGATAAAATGGCTGAGGCCTTCATCGCGCAGTACTCATACAACACGCAGATTGAGATTACGACCCGTGATCTCGAGACGACTAGACAAGAGCCTAAGGAAAGTTTCTCAGAGTTTGTAACCAGATGGAGGGCCAAGGCTTCGATGATGACTTTGAGGCCTACAGACAAAGACCAAATTCGGATGATTGTGCGCAATCTTCAGCCGAAGTTGATGCAAAAGATGATAGTACTCCCCTTTCCTACTTTTTCTGATCTACATGAGATGGGGGTGCAGATCGAAGATGCCTTGAAGCAAGGCTTGATCGATAACGACCGAGAGCAACCTCGACGAACTTTCAATCGTGGTAGCAATGCAGGCCCGAGTGGCGTTACGACTGCAAGAGCTCAGGAAGTGAGCATGGTCGCCGCTAACCCCCCTCCAAGAAATACAGCAGCTTCACCATTCTCCGGTGCGTCCGGAAGCAACCCGCAAACAACCAAATACCCACCCAGAAACACCAGAACCTTCGCCCCACTTTATATGCCCCTATCCAAAGTTCTGGGGGTTTTGATCAAAAAAGGGCATCTGAAGCCCCTGGAGCCGCGGCCCCTACCAGAAAAACTCCCTCCTACCCATAACCCAGCCAAGTACTGTGCATTTCACCAACAGCACGGCCATGATACCGACCTGTGCTTCCGGTTACGTCATGAGATTCAAGATCTCATCGATAACGGGGTGATTCTGCCTCCAGAGAAGCCCAATGTTACTACAAACCCCCTCCCCACACATAACCAAGCTCCACCGGCCAAAAGACTCAATTTCATCCATACCAGGGGCGTGTCCTACGACCCTAGTATCTATATCACACCCACCCACCTGCCTAAACCAGAAGTGTTTCTCCCCGATTGCACCGACTTGTGCATGATAGACATCTCCAAAAGCCAGCCCAAGTCAGTAGTGGTGACCATCGAGAACGGGAGAGAGGAGATCCCAAAGGAAAAACGGGTTGTTGAGCCAGAGTCTGCGGAATCTGGGGGTCGTACTAAAAAAGCATATAGTCCGTATGACTATATTTCGTCAATAGGCCAGGATGGGCCCGGAGTGGAATTGCCGACAGGGGCAGAGTTATGTGTGATTCAAAGAGAGAGTCTGGGACCGGGAACAGATGGTGTAATAGCTATAGGGGAGGACCTTGCCGATCTCCAGTTTTACAGTGACCAATACCCAGAAGACGCGGCAGTTGCATGGTTCAATTACGAAGATTCAGCGGAAGTCACCGGATGGTTGGACGATCAGCCCAATGTGATGGGAGAATTTCAGGCAGAGCAGAGTTCAGCAGGAATGAGAGTATCAGCGACGGCCGGAAGGGTCGAAAAGCAGAACACATTGCCGGGGGGCGCCGGTGTCGAGAATTTCGCCCAGGATTGGAACGTTTTGAGTACAGAGATAATCGAGCAGTCAGCCATGTCAGAACAAGTAAGTTTTGAAGACTCCGAGAGAATCAGGAAGGCAAAAGCCCATGTGGGAGTTGAAACTGCTGTGTGCACAGGAACCGAGAATACTGCAGGTATGTGGACGGAAGGTGTTGCGAGCACAAGAACAGTCATACCAGGGTCGGACAGGTGTCTGTCGGCTGCTGATGGAATGTGGTGGGAGGATGAAGATTTATGCCTCACCCATACAGACGAGGATTGGGGTAACAACCAACCCGATGATACTTGGTACCTTGGAGAGGTAGATCACATGACACGGAGTGGGCGGTACTTCAAACCTCCACACTTAGATCAGCCAGAGGCCTCGGGGAAGGATAGAGAGGCGGAGAAGCAAAAAGAAAAGCAACTTGAAGAGGAGGCTGTGCTCAAACAGCTTAAAAAGATACAAGCAGACATCTCTATATGGGGACTGCTCATGGCATCACGGGTACATAGAGAGGCTGTCTTATCAGCCATGGACAAAGCAAAGCTTTCAATAGAAACCACACCGGAGCAGCTGGTGGGATTGGTCTTTCCGGGGGGAGCCACCCCGATGCTGACCTTTTTCGACAAGGAATTGCCGCCCGAGGGGGCAGACCATAACAAGCCCCTCTACATCTCTGTGGAGTGTAGGGATAAATGGATACCGGTGGTACTCATTGATACTGGGTCCGCCATCAACGTTTGCCCGGCAAGAACGGCATACGCAATTGGTTTGAAAACCACAGATTTTGTACCAACAGCCCAGGTTATCCGAGCATACGACAACACAAGTAGAGAAGTGATGGGAACCGTAAAAGTTCGGACAAAGGTCGGGCCCGGGCAGCATAAGATAGATTTCCATGTCTTAGAAGTGCCTGCGACTTTCAACTTGCTTTTGGGGCGGCCGTGGCTGCATCAGGTGAAGGCGGTATCATCTACTTTGCATCAAATGGTGAAATACCCCTATGGAAAGGGAGTAGCCATTGTCTTTGGAAACTCATCAATCCACCCACCACCGGAGGTATCCACGCCTATTCTAGAAATCGAGCATGGCATGGAAGACATGTTCATATCAGGGTTTACCCTAGCTGAGGCTCAGGTTGTACAAAACATCATGGCTGCTAACGAAGGGATCTATGTCAGTGCCCAAGCAGTGTATCTCATGAACAAGCTCCAACATATCCCTGGTATAGGATTAGGAAAAAGCGGCCGCAAAGGCGTTGCAGCATTGGCCAGAGTGCCACACAATCCCCACACCTTCGGCTTGGGTTACCTGCCCACTGAGGAAGATTGGGTGAGAAGGGGAAAAGAAATGGCTGGAAGAGCCAAAGCAAAACAAATGGAAGACCTTTTGAGTTGATGCATCGGCACTAACTAATGGCTCAGCCTCAGCACTAACTGCTGGAGAGGTAGAAGGTATGTCGAAGAGACTAGCTAGCTTTCCTTCGAAAATGTCTATCTCATCCCTGGACATAAAGGGTATGGAAAGTGTTGTGGTGGAGGACACAAAGGACTGCATGGGGATGGGAGAAATGGATGGAGCATCTTTTGCAGCCTCTATGGTCTTAGCCACCAATGAGTTAAGTGAGGAGGGGCTGGAAGTAGGCATAAGTGATGAACCATGAATTGGAGAACTACTAGCACCCTCTGAAAAAGAATCAGCTGCCATCAGAGATGGAATAGCACTCGGAATTTCTGTGAAGGAAGGAAGAAGAGCAAGGCTCGAAGAAGAAGAAGACTGAGGCAGATTAAAAGTCAAAAAAGGGAGATATGGCTGTAAGCCAAGGAAAAGAGACGCAGGGATGTTTGGGCTCAAAGAAGGTGTATCGAATGTAGGCTTAGAGATTGGGAGCGTGATTTGGATGGTCTTCACATGTTGCATTTGGTCAATTTCAACTGAGATCGAAGGAGGCCTTGCTGGGAAGATAAATGCAGTAGTTGTTGCTGCAAGAGGAAGAAATACAAAGGACTGTCAAAATTCAGTATTAAAAGAAAATTTTTGACAAAAAGAAAACAACGGAAGCGTGAAAGAAATTACTTGATCCAGTGGTATTTGTACAAATGAGAGAGCTGCGAATGGAGTAATGTTTGGCAGCCTGTTGCTTTCTTACTATTTCCCTTTGCAACATATCGGTAGCAGCAGCTTCTTCTCTTAAAATTTGTTGCTGCCGTCTCTTCTCAGCCCTTTCAAAAACAATTATGGCTTTGGAATGTTCTTGGTCCACAGCCATGGCAGCTGCCTCATGAATGGGATCTT